>OX578149.1:93143438-93590938 GCA_951213105.1 Amaurobius ferox | reverse complement strand
AAAATAGGGGATATATGTCGCTTTGAAAATACTTCGAATCGGTTGAAAATTTTTTCAATGTTTATTAATCATGCTGGTTCTAATATACTCGTAGTAAGAAACGTCTGTTTAAGAATTCTCTCAAGCTGTTGTCTTAAATAATCTGAAATTGATACATCGTCAGCAACATCATAAACAACTGATTATAAGTGTCACCCGGTTTTGGAGGTGGAAATCGACCTCTTTCTTCAGGATAAAAAGACTGAGCATCCGCTTCAGCTAAAACAAGAAAGCGTCTGTCACTAAATAGTTGAATCACGAAACCCAGAATAAAATCATTGTAAATAGAGAAATAGAAAAATTTAAGAGGAAAGTTGTCTTTTACCCAGATTTTTTCATTTCACTTTTGTATTTTTGCGCTTGGGAGTGATTTCTTTCACAATTCATGCGATATAACTATTTAGTGACAGACGCCTTTTTGCATTTCCTGATATGGTATGTTGTTTATATTTCGAAAAATTCAGCTATTTGAAACCGGTTGATATTTTTAATCGACTGTTTATACTGTTACACAAGTATACTTTGATTTTTGAGTACGAGAAGTCATTAACATCAGGATGTCATATGTACTTCCCCAGTATCTGTATCCGGTTACACAGGTTGTATCGGACACAAGACATAGGGTATGTCTCTAAAATGCTATTTTAGGACAACTGGGAGCCGCACTTATGGCAGCGAGATCTTTGATAAATAGAATAAAAACTTAGATATCAGAAGTCATCAAGAATGATGCAAAGCATATGCTACTGTAATTTGTTTTGCATCTTTTCTTACTTCACCTGACGAAAGCAAAAGACAGATTTGCAATTTTGCCACTTTTCACTGACGACGGCGGTTTTCTAGGTTCATTTACTTTTTTAGTTTTTTTTTCATTGTAAATAAAAAAATTCCATACCTTGAAATGGGTCCTTACTAGCACCTTAACTATTATGTCATCCGCTTTTAAATAAAAATTTACATAGAAAATACATATTTTTATAACATTGTTTAGCATAACTATATTTTAAAAAAATTTAACCAATTTCGAAAAATAAAATATTTGAGAAATTGAAGGTCTTCACGTGGTTAATTCTCCGTAAAAATCATAGACCTCTCGCATGTATTGATTGGAATATTCGTACCAAATTTTCTTAATTAATGTAAGAGTTGGCTACGGACTTAAAGCCAGACATCGTTGGGGAAAAAGTGGTTGATTTGTATTCATAGATCCTCAAACTGTGTACATTCGTCAAATTTCAGGAGTCAAATTTTTATTCCATCACAATACTTCCCTTTGAGTATACTATGCATTGCAGGGAAAGTAAAACAAGAAAGATCAATCATGCATAAGCATTGATTATGAAACACTTTTCAACTGAAATGTAATTTCATTTAAAAATTTCTAAAATGTGATTCATTCAGTGGTAATATCTTTTACATTATCACAGTACTACAGTAATTTATTATACTTAAATATTTAAAACTGTATCGAAATATAAATCATCTGATTCTTTATGCAAAATTAATGAATATTTCATTCATATAACTTGTATTCCAGACTCCAGAGCTAAATAATTTTGTGTGAAAAAAATTCAGCAATTCTTATGTAATTCATCTTACAATCGCTTGAGATATTTGCATTCTGCATATGTTAAAATTAGGCTTCCTTGAAGAAATAATAAAAGTTTAGGGATCATTTAAAATCACAACTATTGTAATTGCATAGGCACGAAATTTAGATACACAGATAATACACAGATAATATATATGTGTATGTGTATGTACTCAAAGTATTGGAATCGTGCCGAAGATCGGAACTCGAATTTTCAAAGGATCTACACGTTTTGGGACTTCTAGAACACGAAAAAACTACTTTTAGGAAGACGTCTGTGTGTGTAAGGGTGTATCTGTGTATGTTTCTGTGTGTCTGTGTGGATATTACATCCACTCTAATTGAAAAACTAATGGACCGAATTTCATACAATTTGGTAGGTATGTTTTTTGTGGGAAATCCTGATGTTCATTAGATTATAGTACGATTCGTAATAAAAGAATCTGCCTTCTTTGCGAAATGGCCGCAGAAATTGCCTTTATCCACTCTAGCTAAAAACTAATGAACCAAATTTAACAAAATTTGGTGTATAATATTTCAATAACCGACAAGTGATTTATATACTAAATTTAACAAAATTTTGTATATAAGTCATTTGTAGGTTATTCTAGTACGATTCGGGAAAAAGGAATGGGCTATTTTTGCGAAATGGCCAGCAAAAATCGTTATATATAAAAATAAAAGACTACGTGTGCTCAATTATATCAATTAAATTCCTATTTTATATGTGATTTTTGACAACAAAAAGAATAAGACTAACCCCATTACTCTAGGACTAGCCGTTCTTGAGATATTCTAGTTTTTTCGCGTTTTCGCTACGCCACCTTTGACAATAAGTCCAGCTATCAAATGAGAACCAAATTTAAGTTTAACGTGTAAATTCAATGTCATTTAAAATACTTATGTTGTGCAGATAAACTCAAATTATCATTGAATAAATAAAGAGAACGAATATGAGTCTGCAGAGAAAGACATGTGCTGTCCACATCAGAATTTTTAACAATATTACAACAATGATTTATAGAAGTGAACGGGGATTATTTTCAGGCCATTTCGAAAAAAATGTATGATCTATATTTAAAGATCCATCAAATTTTTGTCGAATAAAATGTTCAACAAATTTAAGCTGTGTACCAAATTTTAACTCTCTAGGACGTAGGGAAGTGCATTTAAAATGCCATCAAATAAATTTATCATGAAGAGTTATATAAAATTTAAAAAAAAAGAAAAATTGTTATCTACCAAATTTACTTTAAAATATGAAGCCACTCCCATATGCAAAACGTTTAAACAAATGGAGAGATATTTATTATATAATATCTCTTTCTTTTCTTTCTGGAAGATATCCCAAAGTCAGAATTTAATTGAATTTGTTTTTTTCCCTATATTAAATATTTTTTTTAATTAAAAAACTACTTAACATATTTTACTGAATTTTTTTTTATATATTCTATGGGATAATGTGAATATTTCCTAAAAATTTCGAAGCAATTCGTGAATTTTAAATTTACTTAAAAAATGTTTGAAAAATTAGGTCCCATAGGGTTCAATGTATTTCATTTTTTCAACCCGGGTTCAATAAAAAACTAATTGGGTGATATTATATATTTATATTCCCATAGGTCCTACAGACCGACTGAACAACATACTAAAATTTCATTTTGATAAACTCATTTTTACGGCAGTTATCGTGCTAACGGACAGACAGACAGACAGACAGACAGACAGACAGACAGAATGAATGAACAAAGTCATAAACACTTTTCAACTTTGTTGTAAAGTGTTAAAAAGCAAGTATTTAGAAATTTCATGAGGGAATCTCATTTTTTGAACTGGCTTACCTGGAAAAATCATCCTTGCTCCCTCTGTTCTGCGTTCTGCAAAATTCCTTATGAAATCGACTTCCCATTGGTCACTGCATTGCATGGATGACCATGTCAGAGTGAAAATGAAAATGTAGAGTAGATGCATCATAATGATATTTCAGGCTCTTGTTCGATGTTCCACCTGGAAATTAGATGTCATGTGGTGAAAACGAGAAATCTATGAAACCTTGCCCATTTCAGAGGAGTTTGCAGAGAGAAATTTGGCAGAAAACTTATTTTATTGAATTTAGAGTGAGTTAAACTTCTACAACGAATTCATCGAAATCCATGCGTCGAATTTTTGACCTCATCACATCATATTTTCCCTTTTCGCATATTGTATATTCTAGGGAATTAAAAGAAAAGTATTTAAAATATAGAGTAAATCTGTAATCTAAAATACGGGAAATTTAGAAAGAAACATATTGATTTTCGAGGGAGATGAACTTCTATAAAGTGTGTCTCGGAATTCACATATCTTGTCAGTGGTTGCTCTTGGACACCATACTTCCAATTAGAATTAACTGGCGTGTGGTTCAACTCAACTTTCTCATACCATAATCTATTTTTAAGCAGCTTTTTTTTTTAATTTTGCAAAGAAAATTTTGAAAATTCGGTATTGTTGGTACAAATTATTACAATTATAGCGTGTTACCCTTTACTTTAAAGGACTTGAAAAATCTTTTGGTCCAGACCATACCTAAAACTGTGTCACCTAGGGTGACTTCCAGTTCCCGATGGGGCTAATGACGTCAAGAGCACAAAAATTGTATGCTATTGTATTGCTATTTTTCACAACAATGATTGAAACTATTAACTCCCATGATCATTGAGCTGTAAATAATCCCTTTTATGCACAATTATGTCAAATTTTCTCCCATGCTGCCAAAAAAATATACAATTTCGAATACAAAGTTTTCGCTTGAATTTAAAAAAATGCTATCTAGTTCTAGATTTTTTGATAACAAAGCAGGATATAAAGTTTTGTGAAAATCCATTAATATTTGTAGCAGCTATAGTGTACACAAAAATCGACCACAAACATACAGACGGACATTACCTCAAAAATAGTCAAAAAGTGTTCTGGAGGTCCTAAAACATATATTGACATCAAAATCTCGAATTCGAAACCATTCGCGAGGATAATACTTTCTCTATGCTATATCAGATAGTATGACAAAGTAAAAATCCCCAAAAAGGACAGCAGCATATTCTCGTCCGTAGGTAGCTTTATGGTGTGGCATTTTTTCTTCAAGTGCATGATATTGAAAAATTGAGGATCTAAAAGGAGGAGAAAAATTGAGGATCTAAAAGGAGGAGAAAAATTGAGGATCTAAAAGGAGGAGAAAAATTGAGGATCTAAAAAGAGGAGAAAAATTGAGGATCTAAATTTTCTGC
Source organism: Amaurobius ferox (assembly GCA_951213105.1). Taxonomy (NCBI): domain Eukaryota; kingdom Metazoa; phylum Arthropoda; class Arachnida; order Araneae; family Amaurobiidae; genus Amaurobius; species Amaurobius ferox. Next base: position 93,586,045 of record OX578149.1, on the reverse strand, counting down.
GATCCCTAGCGAAAAAAGATTCAATTAGAAAAATTAACGACTCGAACAATGCAATAATACCGACTCCACCTTTCCAAATGTAAAACTCGCTGAAATTTTGGGCCGATAATTTTAGAAATTTTGCATAATTCATGATGCGGAAAGGTCGTTCAACAGCTGAGTACTTTTTCTGTATTAAGGTTCGAATGCAAATTGCGGTATTTGCATGAATACATCTGGGTTTTCTACAAATATTAATTCCGTATAAAGACCGATATTTCTTATGCAATTATACGGTTAACCGACAATCGAATCCGTTAAGCGGGTGCTAAAAATTTTTATCCGGTTAACCGGAAAAGGATACAATGCGAAATATTTAATATTTTCTTTAACTTTGTCAGTTAAACGGGTTTAAAGTTTGGAATCGATTGAACATTGTGGCGATATAATTAAATTAAGTTTGAAGTAACACTTTTAATTATTAAATTCATTATTTTTAATCACATTAACATTGCCGTAAATTCGTATATAGTGGAATTATTATTAAAACGTACATTGCTCTTTGTTGTGCAGCAATAAACCCTCCAATTATTTTTACCTTTTGTGTAAGTCCTGAAAAGAATTATTAATTAATATAAAAAGATTAGACTATTTAAACTGAAACAATATCATTTATTAACAACATCAATTTATCAATACCATCCATTTTCATTAATTATTTTAGCGAGGGGACATATGCGACCAGAATTATTAGATTTACGATAGTGTCTAGGACCTGTGATAATCTGAGCACATACCTTCCAGTTTAGCCTTGGGCTTATCATCTCTCAAAGGCTTGCATCAGTCTTAGTGCTGAAAGTACAGCCATAACTCTGTGGTGTGTGGCTCCTACTCGTACTTTTAATGCACTCGCACATAGATCACCTCTACGGGACACTACAAATCTGTTAGGTTTTCCATTTTTTCTCTACTCGTGCTCTAGTCAAAATTGGATCATCTTCTCGTCATGTCTGATCTCCATCCCTTATTCTCGTTGTCTACATCTGATTTCGTCTACAACTGCACTCTTTTTCTTTCCAAGCTGTGGTTCCCTTGGCGGGGGGGGGGGGGGCTCCACCCTTCTTCCCCTTGGCACTCATTGGTTCTTCTTAAACCAATGGCATCATTTCACATTTAGCAAGGCCCCTCTCTCAGCCCCTCTGATCTGGCACCCCTAAATTTATAGTCCTTTTGACCTTAAAGTTCACGTTGTCATAAACCCGGTGCCAGCCAGACTACAGTCTCATGTGAGATCATATTTTGGTCTCACAAACATACCACACTGTATCCAGAGAGGAATTAAAGTATAGGTCGAGTAGGCAATGGCTTAGAGCTTCGCGCTTTTAGGAGCTCCGCGTGTGTCACAAATTGTGAAAAGAAAAGCATTTTTATGAAAGAAAAACATTTTTGAATATACGTAGTATAGTAATCAGCAGTAAGGAATTTTAACGTAGTATACGTCTTTGTCCGCACGTGATAAAAGGCGCCATAACGGCCAATCGGGACACAAATGGGTGCGATTTTGAAAATTTATATTTCAGCGTGTAATAATCGGAGGAAAACAGCAGTGGTATCAAGAGTAAGGGCGAGGACGTATTTGTCTTATGATCTGTGACTCATCGGAGTCACGTACTTGAGATAAGAGAGCAATGCGTCCGACTGCGAGATAAGATAAAAATTACCAATTTTCACGCCATTTCAGTAGTCGTAAATCAGCAGTCAGATGAGTTATAGGCGCGTTTGGCCACTCAAATGATTTGTTACCGATTGATCAACAAAATTAAAGTTCCAAACTAGTGAAAACATCTAGATTTCCTACAAATATGAATTTCGTTAAAAGGTCGATATTTCTTATACCGATATACGGTTAACCAACAGTCTATTTCGTTAACTGGGTGCTAAAATTTATAATGAACGGACAACTGTAACATAGTGAAAATTCAGAAACACCGACATATGCGCGGTGGTAGAAGTTACTATGAATGAAAAGAGATTGCATCTAATTGATGTCTACATACATCCTAGTGTGATACTGTCGAATATCAAACTGTTCATATTTACGACCTTGAGTATTTTACTTAAAAGCGGTTTCGAATATATATGTAGAAGTGGTCGAAACTGGTTATTCTGAAATGCCAATGATAATTACTAGTGATTTAATTTCAACATGACCAAAGATGGAAGCAAGACTAAGATTCGTGAAGAGATATTTCGATGTGGATTTGATACGGGTTACACCAATAACATTAGGCAGCTCCTATTTAAATTTAATGTTTGTAAGATACCTAGATGTTAAGTGCAACTTAACACGCCTTTTGCTACTTATTTCTCCGATCATAGAGCACCATTGACAGCTCGTGGAAATACGTAAATAAAAATTTTATGTAAACCGTTGTTTCATTTGCAATACATATTCTACGTTGACATATTCTATGTGACAAGGCATATTCTACGTTGCCGGAGAACTAATGGTATTGCCCCCAAGTTCCTTTTTTAATGGGTTCTAATATTAAAACGTTTATAATTGTAGCTTGGGCAGGAGGAGGAGGGAATATTATTATAAATTAGGTAACAGCTGATCGCGTTGAACTTACGGGCGCTGAAATTTAAAAAAATACAGAATTAAAAGAGATTAAACTAATACAAAATGATACAAAGCTCGGATTAACACAACCTAATCATAATGAGAATGTACCCTGTGGTTGATAATATCAGGATCCAATATGCTTAAATACATTTCGATAATAAGGTTGTAGCCACAACTTTGAATATATAAATATAGTGAAAATTGAGATTTGAATAACGAAAAAGTAAAGTATGGAATAATATGAAGAATATAACAAGAAAGATCAATCATGCATAAAACATTGATTATGAAACACTTTCCAACTTCAATGCAATTTTATATAAACATCTCTAAAATGCGATACGTTCCTCGGTAATATTTTTTAAATTATCACAATACTACATTAATTTATTGTGTTTGAAAACTTAAAACTTCTTCGAAAAAAAAAAACTTCATTCAAATAACGGCATTAAAATATAAATTTCCTGGTTTAAAAATTTCTGAAATGCGATACATTCCTCGATAGTATTTTTAAAATTATCATAATAATACAATAATTTATTATATTTGAAAACTTCATCGAAAACAAATGAACTTCATTCAAATCATGTTATCGAAATATATATCGCCTCTATATGAAAGCAGCATTTCATTCATAAACATGTTTCCAATCGTTTCATTCATCACAATACTATTATAATTTATTTTATTTAAAAATTTGAAAAATTGTGATCTACCATATTTATTTTAAAATGTGAAACCTCTCCAATATATAAAACAATGAAACTCTTGGAAAGATATTTATCATATAATATATCTCTTTTTTTCTTTCTGGAGGATATAACAAGAGCCAGAATTTAATTGAATTTGTTTTTCTCCCTATATTAAACAATTTTTATTTAAAAAACTACCTAACATATTTTACTGAAATTTTTTCTATATATTTTATGAGATAATCTGAATATTTTCTAAAACTTTCGAAGCAATCTGTGAATTTTAAATTTGCTGAAAAAATGTTTGAAAAATTAGGTCCAATAGGGTTCAATGTATTTCATTTTTTCAACCCGGGTTCGATCCAAAACTAATTGGGTGATATTATTCATTTATATTCCAATAGGTTCCACAGACCGTCTGAAAAACATAATAAAATTTCATTTTGATAAAGTCATTTTTACGGCAGTTATCGTGCTAACGGACAGACAGACAAAATGAACAAAGCCATAAACACTTTTCAACTATGTTGTAAAGTGTTAAAAAGCACTGCAGAAGCTAACATGCACTGCACTGTAAGACAGTTGTATACATGTTACTAAAAGTTTCAGGGGAATCATCTGTTCGTAATAAGGAGTAAGGTTTCTGATAGTTATGACATTGCGAAGGGAACCTAATTTTTTATAAAATTATTTAGTTCTTTCACATTAGCTAAAATCTGGGTTTCAGTCTCTTTCAATCTGTCTCGGCTCCCAGATCAACACAAAAATCGAAAATTTTGATGATTCGAATTCGTAATGACATCAAATAGTGTAAGTATATTATTGCGTACAATTGCGTATAATAGTTTTCAGAAAAAATAAACCTCAAACTTCACGATTAATTATTGAAATACTAATCTTTTTCTGCAGGTTTATTTCTATTTTTTGAATTTTACGTGCAACTGGAAATTATAGTAGCGTGTGTTATTTTTCTTGAATGTATAATTTTTTTAATTTGTTTGACATTAATCATTATCTGCCGTTGGACGGAGAATAAATAAGCTATTCTATGGTCAAAGAAATCTTTATATTTTGTGTTACAATTCAATTTAGAAATGCCCTTAAAAAAATGTGACGGGAATTCCAAAAAGTAAATTAAATGTAGGTGTCCTGTATGGAACCGTGCCAGTTACTGTAGGTATCTGCTACTGAGGAGCAGTGACAGGAATTCCAAAAAGTAAATTAAATGGAGGTGCCCTGTATGGAACCGTGCCAGTTACTGTAGGTATCTGCTACTGAGGAGCAGTGGCGTAGCATTCATAGAGGCTAAAATGATAAGCCTCCTCTGTTTAAAATCTAATTTAAAGAATTATTTAAACATACTTTTATTTATTATAATTTTTAAAATAACTTTGCGAATATATATGTATTTTTTAGAAAACTGTTACACTTTACTTGCTTAAAGTGATACGTTTCAAAGTATTTTTTCCATTGAAACGCATATCTAAAATTTAAAATCTTATAGTTTTCACCGTGAATCGGAAGAAACATGGTATTAAAACAGCCCAACTTTTAAACTCCTCCACGACTGATTAACTAACATATAAGCTAGCTTCCAGAAAGGTGTGGTTATTGCTTGTCTCACTTTCAACCTTTTGTAAACGACCTAACTTAAGACAATGATTGGCTATGGGACGTGACGTTTCATCAAGGATAGGTGAGGGGATGGGATTGGGAAAGAAAACTTCCTGAGCAAGTCTAATGGATCCGCCATTTTGTGTCAAACATGGTTCTATTAATTCATCTTCGCAGAAAAAAAGCATTATATGTAATACTAAAACATATGAGGCATTTTCCATGAATAGCATGACATTCATCTAACTTTAAACAATATAGAGACGAAGAAATACACTAATAATGACTACCATTAAACTTAAGTAGTTTACGATGTAGACTCAGCTCATTATCGTAGCAACAATATGTCGAAGCATTCGTCTGCGTATTTGGGAGTATTAAAAAGAATAAATCTGATTTCCCTTTAAAAATCACATTACACGAGAATCTCAGTTAGACAAAAGCTATTGATAATTTTCTTGCGAATTTTTAGCATATTGTAATTACAAAATATTTTTAAGTTTCCATATAGTATTTGTAAATAATTAATATACAAAATTGTTTAAGGACGTTGTTGACTACAGTCATAGGCGTTGACTGGAAAAAGTATTGGAGGTTCCAGAAATTTTAAATCGAATGCCTCGTGGATTTGGCACAATAAGGCGTCTTAAATGCTAAAATGAAGCAAATTATAATAAGACGCCTGAAATGCTAAAATGAAGCAAAGTATAATAAGACGCCTGAAATGCTAAAATGAAGCAAATTATGATAAGACGCCTGAAATGCTAAAATGAAGCAAATTATAATAAGACGCCTGAAATGCTAAAATGAAGCAAATTATAATAAGACGTCTCTCTCTCTCTCTCTGAAATGCTAAAATGAAGCAAATTATAGTTAAGTACAGGAAAATATTTCTTTTTTTTTCTCTAGAAAACTATTTATTTAATTTATTTTGCTCTTGTAAGCGCAACATTATTATATACAATATACAGATATTGTAAATTTCCAACTCATTCCACACTCTTTATAAAAGTAACAAAAAAAGTAAAATTTATTTTTAGTTATTTTTACCAGTATTAAAAATGTAAAAAGAAGATCTTTAAATCATTTCTGAGTTAAAATCTTGTATTCAGAATACAATAAATAGTCTGAGAGATAAAATTCTTTAAGCATTTTATATATTGTAAACAGGGAATGAATAATGAAAAACTTGAAGTGATAACAAAATTTATGCATATAGGCATATATTTCCCCCACTAAATGCGCACAAAAATATTAGGGGCTTGAGGAACTCACAACAAAATTATTGGGGATTCAAAAAGTGTCTGGAACCCACAAAGTCAGCGCCGATGACTACAGTGATTTTCAACGAAGCTTGTATTCTAGTTATATTTTTTTAATTGTTTTATTTCGTTAGTTCTAGCTGTTTATATTTACAAAACTGATATAACTTTTCTGTCACTTGTTAATGATATAAATATATTCTAATATAATTCTACTTCATACGTAGATGCCCATAAAACTTTTTCCAGTGCGGAGGAGGGTGCAGATTCAAGCACATGATGTACAACATCGACTGGCTGGATGCTCGACTTTGGTATATTGAATGTCCAATGGTGTGTGTGTCCCCTCTCCCCCTTGACAACCCAAATGGGCGACCATGACTTCATATTTAATAAAATGAATGTAAAAATCCATCCAATGTAGAAATACGAAAATATTTAGAATGTTATATCTTGTATGTATTCATCCTACATAGAAAACGTATTTTAAAATCTCGAGCATTTCATCCACTCTTTGCATTTGTATGTTAAATTATTTTATTGTACTCACCAATAAATAAAACTTGCTGAAATAAAACTTATTGAAAATGCGAATTCTAATATAAATTTCACTTGTAATATCAAATCTTTTTCCAAGTTAATTCGCCAATCGCGTAGCCTCCCCAGTTAAAAATCTCACGCTATGTCCGATTTTCAGTAGATGTCCATTAGAAAGGCTTTACTCTATGCCTCACATTAAGAAAAAATTGGGGATACGTAATACGAAAAGCGAAATTTACGGACGTCGAAATGTAAGAAATGATTTTTAGTGAATAAAATTTTATAAAATAAAACTCCAGTAAAGATTCATAAGTTTATTCGATTTTGTCATACTCAGTTGTTTCATTTGCAGACTTTCAAAGAGCTACAAATGACTCGCTAACTATTTACAGTTAGCTAGCACTTTTAGTTTTAGCCACAATTTCATCCAGATACTCCTACCATAGGACCTCGGGTCAAAATATCAAATTATTTTACACACTATTTGGCTGTATATAAATTAAACTTATGCAATATATCTGAAGTGACTTTAGATTCAAGTTAATTTATAAACCTGCCTGGCTGGACATAAATAACGTATATGAATACGCATATTTCCATCTTTTCTTTTCAAACCTCATCAAGTATTAAACATATTTAAAATCAAGTTCATTTAACCTCCTAAATAAAAAAAATAAAAAAAAATGTCGTACTTGTGCACCAATATTTCACAAAAGAGTAGGAAACACATTAAGCTGCAACATTCGTGACATTGTAAATATTGCTACTTTCCCACCCATTGGAAAACCCAGGTTAAAATACTAAAATAATGAAATTATAACCACTGTACTTTGAAACCTGAGAGGTCTATCCAAAATACACTTAAATACACTTGTAGGGCTTTCAGAAAGCTATAAATTTTCGGTTATTTATATATTTTATAATACATATTTTTTCGCTTACTATTTATATCTATTTTTTAAAGTTTCGAAGATATTTCGAATGAAAATAAGCAAAATGAAAAAAAAGCCTTGCTCTGACGGATATATTTCAAATATTTAAAAAAAATCTGATGTGGGCAACACATGACTTTCCTTAAATAATGCAATGAATTTACTACATTTACAGTAAAAAAAATAGGTTTTTCTTATAGTAGATACTTATATTCTTTCCAAGATATTGAATTTTCGACAATTAGTCGTCATTTTCATTGATTTAGCATCATTTTAATCCATTTGGCGAGATTTTCGTTAATTTGACAACATTTCAAAAAGTCACCAAGTTGGCGACATTCCGCCAAATTCGTCGCCAAAATCTCACCAAGCGTTATGCACTAAGAAATAAGTTATTCTTACAGCAGATAAATGACTATTGCCGTTCAAATACAAAAATATTACTCAAAATATCTTTTTTACATGAATGGAACGAGCTAGATCCACGAGAATGATATCACCCAATTTATCGCATGGTATTACATATGAAAAGTGAACATGTTTCTCAATAGAAAATATATTTTTTTTATTTTATATGACTTTTTGATATTTTTTTTGAAAAATGTGCAATATCTCGAGAACGGTTCATATTAGCGTTCTAAAATTTATGTTAACTGTTTTTTAATGAAAAATTACATAAGAAATGTCTATTTGCGTAACTTTATTAGCGGTTTTGATTTTCTGACGATTTTTAGAAAATTTCACTCGAAAATTTAGGTGGGTTCTAAGCATTCGATTACGTTTAAAAACAATAGGCTTCCAGTGTTTACGGATTGTAATTTTTGTACCAAATTTCGTTCTAATCGGTCCATTCGTTCGTCAGTTATCGTTTCCACAGGCTCACTGACACACACACATCACTTCAAAAATGTTTGATTCGTGATCAGGGATGCTTGAAATGTGCTCTCCCGTCGAAAACTCGAATTCGAATTTTCGACCCCGTCACAATACTTTCCTCATACATTATGTATATAAGGAAAGTAAAAATGTTCAAAATAGTAAAATATTAAAATTATTTTTTTATATTCATAATCTGTACCATATTTCCGTCAAAACAAGTTAACATTGTTTACATTTTTATCTGTTACATTAGGAGTTATAATCGTTAAAATTATTAACGTTTTTCGCAGCTCCGTTTTCTCCACACACACCTCAAACTTGGATTTCATTCACATGAATAATAATTTTTGACAATTTTTTCTTGTTATGCATAGGTCAATTCTATCTTGTTATTCTTGTTATGCCTATTGTTTAATATTGCACTATCATCTTATTTATCAATGAAATCGCCGGTTTCAATTTATTCATATATTATTTCTAAGAATTTGCACTTACCAAATTTTCAGAAAGACTTTTAGTACTGATAAATCTCTTAATTTAATGCCAATTTCTCAAAACTCGAACGCTTTGTGATCAGTAACAGATTCATCTTCTAATTTATACAATTTGCATTTTGAGGATTTTTTTTAAACAACTTTGAAACATCTGTTCCTTACCATAAAATTGTAGGACATTGTATTTAAAAAAACATCTGCTGATTCACTATTTATGGATAGTAATGTCAAACGTATCAGAATAATGTGACAGGTGTGTCTTTGAAATTCGTTATAGCAAAATAAGTTCTAAACTAGTACTTTGTTCTTTTTGAGATGTGTTTCTCAGTGACATTACATATTAACTCATTTCATGATTGATCAAGGTGAGCATCTATTGTAGGATAGGCCACTTTTAACAGCTGTTAACCTTGCATTTTTATTGCAGAGAAGCGATTGGCCAAAATATGAGTCATGGGTCGATTTTTGTGGGTTGCAAAATTAATTAAATATTTAAAAATCGACTTTCAGGAAAAATTGGAAGTAGGAAATGAAAAAAAAAATGATGAAAAATTTCAACGAAAATGGCGCATAATATAGACACGGAAACCAGTAAAGCCCACAATGCAAACTTTGATCACTGACCATTTGATTGCATCAAAATGAAATTTTAATTATTACTTTTGGGGGCGGTTAACCCAGTGGTTAAAGCTTGGAGATGACACTTAGAGGATCCGAGTTCGATTCCAGTATTTCTCAAACGAGAAGGCTGATTCAATCAACTGGAGAGATGGAACTTGAGAAAAGAGTAAAGTGAAGTCACAAAGCAATTTACATGAAATTGATTACCAAAACTAAAGCTGAATACTTTAAAAAACACCCAGATGAAGTATTCATAAATAACTGTTTTGACAGTCATTACCAACTGGGCGCTTAGCTGGAGCAAAATTGGAAATATTACTAGTATGGTTCGGAAGGAAGACAGGAGGTCGACTGAAAACTATGCTGGAATCCGTTAATGAAATTTTGCTGCATCACTTTATTAACAACAATGGAATGGAACTTTTAAGTACCCAGAAAGTTACCCGTTAAGTACCCCCGTTAAGTACCCAGAAATTGTCCTTCAATACATATAAGGAAGTGGTTTTGAGGGAAATGAAGGCTACTAAGGCCCCTGGGATGAATGGAATAAAGTTAGAACTGTTCTATGTTAATGAAACGTGGTTTGTTAATATCCTTAATCACTGTTATATTTGTAATGCCAGAAATAAAAAAATATTAATTGATTAATCAAACACGGGGGGATAGTAGAAGCGCACAGATAGGAAGTCTGCATTCCTGGACAAAAGCCGGATTAAGGAAAGGATTATGGATCAAGCGGAGACGAAAAGTCTGCGTTCCAGAGAAATGTGGCACGTGGACTATCTGGAGGGGATAAAGTATATATATAACCACGGTAAGGGGCAAGAAGAACATATATTGGGAGTGCTGGAGATGAGATGGGTTTAAAAGACAGCAGTAGTTGGTTTTCAGCTGGATTTTGTATGAGTGCCTGGTACGATGAACTGCTTGGAGGAGAACTTCAAAATTACATCTTGTGATCCAGATGTGGAAATATGTATAGAGATTCTTGTTGTCTCGGCATGTGTGAAAAGATCTCATCAGGTAATGTACTTTTAATGACTATGTGAGGATAGTATAATTATCCAAAATTTACAAATAATGTTTAAATTGTCCCACTAAGTGTTCCAACCAATTATTACAAAGTCTGGCATTACTTCTCGCTAATTACTTTTTACTTTCCTTATATACATAATGTATAAGGAAAGTATTGTGACGGGGTCGAAAATTCGAATTCGAGTTTTCGACGGGAGAGCACGTTTCAAGCATCCCTGATCACGAATCAAACATTTTTGAAGTGATGTCTGTGTGTGTGTGTGTGTGTGTGAAAGTATGTGTGTGTGTGTGTGTGTCAGTGGGTCTGTGGAGACGATAACTAACGAACGAATGGACCGATTCGAACCAAATTTGGTACAAAAATCACAATCCGTAAACACTGGAAGCCTATTGTTTTTATACGCAATCGAATGTTCAGAACCCCCCTAAATTTTCGAATGAAAATTTGAAAAAATCGTCAGAAAATCAAAACCACTAATAAAGTTACGCAAATAGACATTTCTTATGTAATTTTTCATTAGAAAGCGATTGACATAAATTTTAGAACGCTAACATGAACCGTTCTCGAGATATTGCACATTTTTCAAAAAAAATATCAAAAAGTCATATAAAATTGAAAAAAAATCTTGTTGAGAAACATGTTCACTTTTCATATGTAATACCATGCGATAAATTGGGTGACATCATTCTCGTAGATCTAGCTTGTTCCATTCATGAAAAAAGATACTTTGAGTAATACTTTTGTATTTGAACGCCAATAATCATTTATCTGCTGTAAGAATAACTTATTTCTTCGTCCATAACGCTTGGCGAGATTTTGGCGACAAAATTGGCGTAATGTCGCCAACTTGGCGACTTTTTGAAATGTTGCCAAATTAACGAAAATCTCGCCAAATGGATAAAAATGACGCTAAATCAATGAAAATGACCACTAATTGTCGAAAATTCAATATCTTGGAAAGAATATTAGTATCTACTATAAGAAAAACCTATTTTTTTATTTTTACTGTAACAGTAGTAAATTCATTACATTATATAAGGATAGTCATGTGTTGCCCACATCAGATTTTTTAATATGTATCAGAAGAAGAAGAATATTCCTCATATTGTTAGATATAATAATGCAATTTGGTAAAGTGTAATTGAGTAAAATTGAAGACTTTTCTATTTACCTTTAGATCTAACTTTGGATTTCTGCAAGATTATTACAATTGCTAATTATCCCGATATGATGATATTAGATGGGTTTTGCGGCCACCAAAGCAATGTACTAAACTAAACTACAAATGTCCGTAATTTATAAAGTTAAATGCACTTTAGAACATTTTTAAGATTAAGAGTTGTTAATCAAATAAATAATTAAATCATAAATTTAAGAATATTAAATTAATCAAATAAAATCGACAATTAAATAAATAAAATCGGCACAATATTAATGGAACTTTATCCAAGACTTTGGAAGTTAACAAGAGCCATCTTGATTCCCAAAGAAGGGAAGAACTTGCAAAAAGTTGAATCATATAGTCCGATTTGTCTATTATCTACCTGAGGTGAGGTGCTCGACCTATTCATCACGAAAAGATTAACTTACCATCTGGAAAAGGAAGGATTATTGATGGAGAGTCAGTTTGGATTTAGTGGAGGAAAAAGTACGGTTGACGTCATCAAGAAAATGATGGACTTTATCTATAGACAAAAAGAAGGAAAGAGGGTTAGCTGTGCTCAAGATGGAAACTCTGTGATATTTTAGGTCGCTAAGGAATGGATATATCAACCGAAATCGTTGTAAATCGGGCTAAAACATGAAATAACTAAAAAATTGATTCGATATTAGAAAAAATAATTCTGAGGTGCACTTGTTTGTGTTCTGAAGTATCTGTGTACCAAATTTCATGGCCGTACGACGCTTAAATTTTCTGCTACAGACTGCACACACAGAGAGAGAGAAACACATAGATATCTTCCTTTATTATATGTAAAATAACTTCAAAAAATCAGGACTTCCGGGGGGGGGGGTTTCTTTACTTTTATTTATTTATTATATTGACCCACCTCCACCCCATCATCACTTAACTAGGGCCGCTATCTTAAAATCGTCCGGGCCGAAAATCACGCCCAGTCGAACCCTGCTGAGCACGACCTTCTTTTTTAGTGCATTTATCGCCGATAGCGGGAGAAAAAACGATATTCTTGCATTCTTATTTTCTTCTTCCTTATTGTTGACAAATTGGGACATAGTAGATTCAATTGCCAACTATTCTGGAATGACTACTCTGTCCCTCTTATCTGTTAAATAACTTGTTTTTCATCTGAAACTGGTTGGCACTTTTATATTGTTATTTTATGTGATTTTACACACTAGAAACATAAATATATTTTATTTATAAATAGTAATTTTCTTTTAACTGTATTTATATTGTTTGATAAAAAAAATGAGTATACAGTGGACTCTTGTTAAGCCAACACCTGTTTGAGATGGATTTCTTGTGATTACGTACAAATATGGATTCTTTGGCTAAGGGATATATATGAACTTTCCATGTTATAAACATTACTTGTATCATTCATTCGCTAGGATGAACAAAATTTATTTAATTTTATCAGTCAACAGAAGCTGCTTCAGAAAATATTTTTGAACAATTAGATAAAATTGTGAATGGCATAATGATCGGTTATACTTAGAAGAAACAAATAAAAAAATTACTTTAATTTTAAATAGTAATATATACAACCACATTTTATTTGTACATTGAATGTTAATATTTTGTCATTTTTTCTCACGATCAATAAAATTTTTAAATTAAATTTCCTTGGTAATTTATTAAAGGTTTATTTTTAATGTAGCATATTTTATCTAAAGTTTAGGATAATAAACTTTCATTATTACTTTCCTTATATACATAATGTATAAGGAAAGTATTGTAACGGGGTCGAAAATTCGAATTCGAGTTTTCGACGGGAAAGCACGTTTCAAGCATCCTTGATTACGAATCGAACATTATTGAGGTGATGTCTGTGTGTGTATGTGTGTGTGTGTGTGTGTGTCACTGAGTCTGTGGAGACGATAACTGACGAACAAATAGACCGATTCAAACAACATATTTTACAAAAATCGCAATCCGTGAATACTGGAAGCCTATTGTTTTTAAACGTAATCAAATGTTCAGAACTCTCCTAAATTGTCGAGTGAAATTTTGAAAAAAATCATCAAAAAATCAAAACCTTTAATACAGTTGCGCAAATAGACATTTCTAATGTAATTTTTCCTTAGAAAACGATTGACATAAACTTTAGAACGCTAGCATGAACCGTTCTCGAGATATTGCACATTTTTTAAATAAATTTATCAAAAAATTCCATACATTATGGAAAATATATTAACTATTGAGAAACATGTTCACTTTTCATATGTAATATCATGCAATAAATTGGGTGGCATTATTCTCGTGGATCTAGCTCGTTCCATTCATGAGAAAAGATACTTTGAGTAATGCTTTTGTATTTGAACGCCAATAGTTATTTATCTGTTATAAGAACAACTTATTTCTCCGTCCATAACGCTTGGCAAAATTTTGGCGCCAAATTTGGCGGAATGTCGTCAACTTGGCGACTTTTTTAAATGTTGCCAAATTAACGGAAATCTCGCCAAATGGATAAAAATGACACTAAATCTGTGAAAATGACGACTCATTGACGAAAATTCAATTTCTTGGAAAGAATAGAAATAGCTACTATAAGAAAAACATTTTTTTTTTTTTTAAATAGTAAATTCATTGCATTATATAAGGAAAGTCATGTGTTGCCCACATCAGATTTTTATTTTTTGTAATTACTTCAGATTTATGGTCTCCTGCTATAAAGGACTCCTGATAATACGGACAATACATGTTGGCCTTAAAGGCAGTTTACTGTAAATATATTTAATTATTTTAACTAAGCAAATGTTATATTTAATGCAATGATCAATTAATTAAATTAACATAATATTTAATTAATTTTACTGTTTGAGAAATAGTATAAATTAAATTTGTCAATAAAAGGTAACTATGAATTTATACATGCATTATTCAGTAACGAAAATCTATCATTTAAGGCACAATAGCAAAATAGCTAAGGCAGTATACATATACAGATGGCATAAATAAGTTTAGAATACTTTTGAAAATATGTCTGTCTTCATATATATCTCTGAAATATGAATACAATAACTCATGCATGCATAAATTAATATGGAATTTTATGTGAGGATACAATATGTAAAATATTAAAATTAGACATAAAATTCAATTTCTATGAATCCCTTTGTAAGTTTTAGAGAGGAATTTTTGCAAACTCCTGGGGTCTGAACTGCAGTATTTTGTAGCACATTATTTAGTAAAATAAATTCAAATTATAAATTGGTGGGAAAAATTAGCTAATGTGTTGTTCTAACTGATTGAGATTGTGCATAAACAAACTGAGGGATGGATTCCCCATTCACCTCATTTGTCTTCCGACTCTCAGTTTGTTAGGACTGCAAAAGAAAACCCATAATACAGTATTGAAATAAATTCTGCCTTAAATTTATTTACATAGCATTTTATCTTGTGGTTTTGTTATTTACAATGATATTAATAGAAGAGAGAGTTACATCTTGAAACATCTTAAATTTGGTTTCATCTTAAATTAGGTTTGAGGTTAAAATCTTGCTATTTTATGTACTACTAGATGGCATTCTAGATTTTCACAGCATTTGCTGCTGCGTTTTTAAAACTTTACCGGATTCTGCTAAAAATGTATCAAACTTTTAGTTTTTATAACAACCATAAAACTTTTATGTAAATTTTCTAAACAGTAACATAGTATTTAATTTATATAAACAAAACTACATATCAAAGAAAAGGCTTGATTAATGTAAAATTAAATGTAAAATGGTCACTGTAAAGTTAAATCTAAAAGCACAGAAGCCTTCAGGAAACATTTTTGCCAGTTGGGACACCTTGGGACATATGATAGTGGAACACCTTGGGACACCAGATTAAATTGTCTTTTGCAGTGACTGTATGTAATGATTTTAATTTCTTGTAGACAATTGATTTAAACTTGTTACTAAAGTAGCTAGCCTCTAAACTGTTAAAATATTTTTTTTCAGATGAATGCATGTGCATAGTATAAAAATGATTTTGCTTAAATTCAGAGTATGTTGTGTAGTGTGCAAATATAACAGTTCAAATAGGGCAATGTAATCAAAAAATTGCCTCTAAAAGTTTCCAATTAATATTTTATCCATTGAAGGTATTTTATCCACTGTCTGAAAGTGCCCCACCAGATGTGAAACCTTGGAATACTGGAAGGGTCCTGAATTAAGCAAACAGTTTGTAATTATGTATAGGATATTTGAAGAAGATTTTCAACTCAGGGGAATATTTTAAGAAAATTTAGGGTATGTCTTCTGCACAGGATGGTATGGAAACGAATTTTGTATGTCTAGCCATTTGGGAGTTTATACCTGAAAGAATTTTAGAACAAAAAATTCCTCAATTTATACATTTATCGCACAAAATTCTAAGATTTTAGATTTGTCTCATTACTTATAGGCCAAGTTTCACATATATGCAAAGTTTCCCTTCAGCAATTTCAGCTGTGTAATTCGTACCTTATTCATCTGTTTTACATAGCTGTTATACAGATATGTTTTACAGGGAGAAAGCTGCAATGATTTACAAATTTTATGAACAAAATTCAAAGATTTCAGGTTCTTCTCATTATTTATGGGTCAAATTCCATATGTATGCAAAGTTTGTATTTTCTATCTTCAGTAGTTTGGGCTTTGTGAGGTTTGAAAACTGGCATCAACATATTTAATTGTTTATTTGTGCATGCAGTGAAATGAAATAAGCATAATAGAATGTCCATATAACTTTGATTTGTAACTACTTTAAATCAGATATGTTTTGATCGAAAATAAAGAGTTGTGATTTCGTCGTGTCTTAAATTGGAGTTGTCATTTAAAAATGAACTCACATTTCATCGAACTATTGAAACAAACCCAATTATAGAATCCTTACACTGTTTTTCAAAGTGTGGAACATAATCGTTACAGACTCTATAAGTGTCTTTTAAGCAGGCAACACATTGAGGAGATGCAGGATGGAGGTATGATATTATTTTTGATATGATATGATATTATTTTTGTATGCAGGTATGATATTATTTTTAGTATATGATATTATTTTTACATTTCATATTTAACAAACGCAATATAAATGGAGATGAAATAATTCATGAGGATTAATTATGAATTACCCAGGCATGCCAAGGGCATCATTTAAGATCTCATCTGACACATAGTCATCAGTTACATATGCATCAACATAATTAGAAAATTTCTCAACTTCATATGGCTCATCAACGAGTTCAAACACATGTTCAATCAATTCAATTGTCAAAGTGTGAACTTTCTTGTGTTAATAAGAAAAACAACGTATGCATATATATTCTACACATAAGCATACACACAATAAACATAGTATGTTCAATATAATAAAAAATTAAAAAGGAAAACATAAAAAAAAACTTTAATTACAGGTAGAAACACAGAATTTTTTAGCATATAAGTCAATATTCTAAAGTTTTAAAATATCAAGGTCAATGTAAACAAAGAGATGAAATTCAACTTTAAATTTTCATGCGAAAATTTCAATAAATTGAATTTTACATTGCAAGTATAGTGAAACTGTGATGTAAATTACTTTATTCTTACTTGCATTATGTAATGGAATAATGCTGGCAAATAAATGTGCAAATTATTTTTAGCAAAGTAAAATATTTTTAACTTAAATTTGGCAACATACTTTCTTTTATTACATGGCGTCATTCTATCTTTCAAACAAAGCTTTAGTGAAATATTGTAAATAATCAGGAGCTGCATAGACTGTTTTCTAAAATGCATGAAGATAAAGTTTTGGTGCTTTTCTAAAACTTTATCAGAAATCTTAAAACTTGAAGAAATGGACCAAATTATGTGACTGTCTTTATGATGATTGTTTGATGCATTACTATAGTTGAGATGCCTATGGTACAAATTTTCGCAACACAGATGCAGTACAAAAGTACATTCAGCTTGAGCCCCTGCTGGTGCTGTGTTTATATTAAAAAAGGACCTTTCCAAAATTTCAAGTTTAAAGTACAGACTTTTTATAAAAAATCTAAAAAATGGCCCTTTAAAAAGTTATGCTTTTAAAAATGGAATTCTTACAAAATTTCAAGTAATCATCAAAAATGAATGCATCATGAAATTCAAAGACTAAAAGACTTAATCAATTACAAAAATATACTTTGCTAGAAACTTTTTAACACATGTTTTATCCAATCAAACGAAATGAATGTCAGAACCGTGTTTAGGTTTTATTTTTAATTTCTCTATATACATAGTATAATGTATAGGAAAAGAATTGTGATAGGGTATAAAATTCGAATTTGTCTTCAATGGAAGAGCACATTTCAAGCATCCCTGAACTCGAGTCGAACGTTTTTGAGGTGATGTCTGTGTGTGTGTGTGTCCCTGTGTAGACAATATCTCACGAATGAATAGAACGTTTCAAACAAAATTTGGTAGAAAAATTATAATAGGTGGATACTGGAAGCCTATTTATTTTAAACACAATCAAATGTTCGAAAGACCCCCCCCCTCCCAAAAAAAAAATTTTTTTTCGAAAGAAATTTTGAAAAACCATTAAAAAGTCAGAACCTTCCATAATGTTACGTAAGTAATTATTTGTTATGCAATTTTTCATTAGAAAATGATTGACACAAACTTTAGAGCGCTAGCACGAACTGTTCACGAGATGCTGCACTTTTTTTAAATAAATTTATCAAAAAATTCTTATAAAATTAATAAAAGTCTTAACTATTGTAAAATATGTTTACTTTTCGCGTGTAATATTATGTGATAAATGTGTTAACATCATTCTCGGGAATCTAGTTCATTCCAATATTTAGAGAAGATACTCTGTGTAACAATTTTGTATTTTGATTCCTAGCAATTCACCAACTGTCATTTATATATAAAAAATGCTCTTATCTTCAGTTTTCCCCTTTCCTCTGAAATTCAAGAGCTTTGGAAATAAAATTTGCTACAAACTTTTAGAGGCAATAATAACAGTAAATCTGAAAATCAAAGACCTTAGTTACTGCATACAAGGCTGAAAAAGGTTATCTACAAGTTTTAAAGGCAAAAAAAAAAAGCTTTCTACATCAGGATATGTGAGACCGACCCCCCCCCCCCCCTCAGTGCCAATAAAAGTAAGAACATATCTATTTGCCTTTTATTTCAACTTTATATGCTGCAACTAATGAAATATTTATTATTTAGATTAATTTAGACAACAGACCAAAAGAATTTTTATAGTATGCATAACAATAAAATCGTTAAAATAAATAATTATTTAAGTATTATATATTTAAATATAATATGGGCACTACAGATGTTGATTGTACATATTTAGTAAGCAATATATATATATATATAAAAGAACTTGATTCACATTATGCATGTAAAGTATCTGCATATGACACATCTGTTCAACTACATTCTACAGTTCTGTTCAACACCATATGCCCTACAGCTAAATTAGAGGTGTGCACAGGCTTGTCTTGTAAAACTTTTGGTCTTGGACAGGCTTTGTTTTGCAAACTGTAAGTGAAATGAGGCCAGTCGGCCACTTTTTTATTTTTCAAATTTTAAGTGAGCTAAGTTTGTATCAAAAGTGTTTAAAACAAAAACTTAAACACTATAATTTCCTTATTTTTGCAAACTGTAAAATATGTTTTTTTATCATATTTTTATTTAACTGTGTAAAAAAAAGTATTCTTTCATAAACCATGTCCGATCTCAAATACTTGAATTAAAAACATTGTTTTTGCAATTTAATATTGCATGCGGTATGTTGTTGTTGTTGTTGTTGTTGAAACCCAGACCGGCCGACCTACCAGAAAGGTGTAAGGTGACTGTTTGGACGATCGGGAAGTGCCACCCAATTTAGACCGGAATCCAGTGGGGGAGGCATCCACAGGGACCGTACCCTCCTTCCCCTACCACCAACCTCTCGGAAGGACTTTCGGACCCACATGTTTAACGTGATCGTACTCTGCATGCGGTATGTATAAAATGTGTCTGGTTTGTTTTCATCTTGCTTTCTGATTGTAATATACACAATTATCTTGCATAATAAAAGAAGATGCTTGTCTGTGCCATCTGTAGCAGGAAATCTAAGCTTTGGATAGCAACGGAATTTAGTACAGAGGTACTTCAGGAGGTACTTTAGCCCAGGACAATACAGTTCAGCAAGATTTGAATTTAAATTTGAATTAGTTTTTTAGTTATTTTATGTTAATGCACAATTTTGAGAAACATTCACATACATTGGTCACTTAGCGATGCAAATATTATTATAAAGTTTCCATCTTGACATTATCAAAAAGATCGAAGAATATTCTCGCTAAGATATTTGAACCAAATACGTAGGACAATTCCTTGATACTTATTTAATTTTCAAATACATTGAAACATGCATTTTTTTTTAAGTTGTCTGATTCCTGTAATTTTGTCACATTCAAAAAGGGAAGATTAGCACAATTCTATTGCATAAGTACAGATGCATATTTTTGCATGTAACACAAAAATCTCTTTTTTAAAATTACTATGATTTTCTGTGAATTTTCGAGTAAACACATTAAATAGAAATTATAGATTTCACTAATAAAGTCCATTTCATTTTTTTACCCGAAAAGTGGTTGTTGCATGCATGATGGAAAAACAAGTGATTTGAAAATTGGGTGGTGTTAGATCTGTATTATTTAAGTAACAGAACTTTATTTGGGACACGGGCAACGCCAGGTAAAACAGTTTAGTATTAAAATATAATTGTAATATAAATATTCTATATCTTGAACCTTTTTGTTTAGAATGTACTTTTAAACTTATACTTTTTTAAAAATTAGAATAGGTCGCTTTTATTTATTTAGATTTTTAATATAGAGTATGCTTTGAAAATTAGTTCATATAGTGAACAAGCCAATTCTATAACAAAAAACAAACATTTTTTATTAACAATTTAATAATAAACAAGAAAGATCAATCATGCATAAAGCATTGATTATAAAACACTTTTCAACAGCAATGCAATTTTATTTAAGCATCTCTAAAACGCGATACATTCAGCTGTGATATTTTTAAAATTTTCACAATACTACATAGCAGATACCGCTACATTATTCTCGAGTACCGTTACACCTTTTCCGGTAATAATCAAAACAAAACCATCCTCAAACGCCGGAATTCTAGTATGATTTGGCCAGGGCACCTTTAGTGCTGTGTCAGTTATTATGCTCCAAAAGAAGGGCTCCAGGCATGAGCCTTTGGAGCAGCCACCAAAGTTTGTTTTGTAACTATGATATTGTTATCTTCCAAGGTAACGTACCTGTCGAAGAAAAAACATTTTATTGTGTTTGTCAAGTATCCCGGGCATGGATAATCGTTCTTTCCACACTTTTCTCAGTCTCCAGATTTTGTTGTCCTATTTGCCTGACAGAATGTCACAATTTTTCGAAGATGTCCCCTATAGCGATTGGATGATGGAAGCATACAGCCGACCTTATTCTCCCCCAACGACAACTGTTACCGTTCCTTCTGAACCTACCACTGTATGAACCAGCCACTGCCGATTCTGTCATTGTTGAAGTTACCACTGCTGATCCCGCCACTGCCGATCCTGTCATTGTTGAAGTTACCACTGCTGATCCCTCCACTACCGATCCTGTCATTGTTGAAGTTACCACTGCTGATCCCGTCACTGCCGATCCTGTCATTGTTGAAGTTATCACTGCTGATCCCGCCACTGCCGATCCTGTCATTGTTGAAGTAACCACTGCTGATGCCGCCAATGCCGATCCTGCCATTGTTGAAGTTACCACTACTGATCCCGTCACTGCCGATCCTGTGATTGTTGAAGTTACCACTGCTGATCCCGCCACTACCGATCCTGTCATTGTTGAAGTTACCACTGCTGATCCCGTCACTGCCGATCCTGTCATTGTTGTCGTTACCACTACTGATCCCGCCACTTCCTATCCTGTCATTGTTGAAGTTACCACTGCTGATCCCACCACTGCCGATCCTGTCATTGTTGAAGTTACCACTGCTGATCCTGTCATTGTTGAAGTTACCACTGCCGATCCTGTCATTGCTGACGTTACCACTACTGATCCCTCCACTGCCGATCCTGTCATTTTTGAAGTTACCACTGCTGATCCCGTCACTGCCGATCCTGTCATTGTTGAAGTTACCACTGCTGATCCCGCCACTGCCGATCCTGTCATTGTTGACGTTACCACTGCTGATCCCACCATTGCCGATCCTGTCATTGTTGAAGTTACCACTGCTGATCCCGTCACTGCCGATTCAGTCATTGTTGACGTTACCACTGCTGATCCCGCCACTGCCGATCCTGTCATTGTTAAAGTTACCACTGCCGATCCCGTCACTGCCGATCCTGTCATTGTTGACGTTACCACTGCTGATCCCGCTACTTTCGATCCTGCCACTGCCGATCCTGCCACTACCGATCCTGCATGCACACCCACTGCTGCCGCTTCTTCTTCGGTAGTTGACACTACTAAACCCATTTACATATTTTCCCTGGGGTGGTGTTGTTTTATTCAAATTTTCATCTATAAACAAAATGTGAGAATTCACATTAGAAAATATGAAGATGTGAAGGGCAGATATGTTGCCACGAAATATGGAGTAGTGGTAACACCGAAGACCTGGTGTGTGTTTTTCGGAAAAATTTTCATCTTTGACACCTTTTATATAAAAAGTAGTTTTATAGAGAACAACCAATTGACCGTTCTAAATGTGGACGGGGAATGGCATTTACAGCAGCTATACAAATCCAATGACGGTCCCGGACGGATTTGTCGGAATGTCGCCAACTTGGCAAATTTTTTAAATATTGCCAAATTAGCGAAAATCTCACCAGATAGGTAAAAATGACGCTAAATCAATAAAAATGACGACTGATTGACGAAAATTCAATATCTTGGAAAGAATATAAATATCTGCTATAAGAATAGCCTATATTTTTTTACTGTAAAAGTAGTAAATTCATTGCATTATATAAGGAATGTCATGTGCTACCCACATCATATTTTTTAAGTAGTAATCGTGTATCTTTCGTATTTTAATGTTATTAGAATGTACTGCACTTTTCCAAAGAGTCACCTCACATTCTTTCATTTAAATTCAATGTTGTCAATCAGATATCTTTAAAAATAAGCGCGAAGTGTCATTCTATTCACTAAAATTCGTGATTTTTTTTTTAAATATACCGATTTGAGGGTCTTAAACCTCTTGTAACACTAAAATCTTACCTCTAATTAACCAAACATCCATTAAGTGTCGTGCAATTTGGTAAATTCATTTAAATATTGAATAGTTCCCGAAAATTCATTAAGTGTCTGTAGGAAAAGGTGCCATATTTTAAAAAAAAGTCGTTATCGCAATTTAAAACAAAAAGGGGTCTTATGCTCCCTTGTAATTCCAAAAATCTGCTTTGAAAGAAAAATGGGTCTTAGACCCTCTTGTAACATTCAGAATGTACCCCTAGTTACAACAAAATCTACTAAGTGTCATTTCAGTCACTAAATTCTGTAATTTTAAAAGAAAAATTAGTCCTGGACTCCCCCCCCCCTGTAACACTAAAAACGCAACCCTAGTTCCCCGAATACTCACTAAGTATAAGACAATTCCCTAAAATAATGAAATTTTAAGGTCTGAGACCCCTTAGAATGTCGAAAACACACCCCTACTAAGCCGAACATTCGCTAAATTCATTCAAAATTACTAAAAATCAGATATCATTTTACAAAATATTTATAATTTAAATAACATATTTTTAAAATTCTGTTTCATATTTCCCATTTTTTTTCCTATTTACCTGTGGCGGCTCATGCGCAGAGGTCGCAAGGCGCGCGACTTCCTTATAAAAAGCCCCTACATTATTATTTTTATTTATATAAATGTATTAAAAAAATTTGTAAAAAAATATTGCATAATTTGCAAATTTTTGCAAAACGTCCTTCCACAAAAGTGTAGTGCTGCCATCTTGTAACATGTTCAGCAACTAAAATCGACAATATAGTTGCTGAATGCGTTATAATATGGCACTACAAGAATCTTCTACACTGTGGTTTCGTGGGCCGAAAATTCAGAGCGACCCAGATAGAACGAAGATGCATAGTTTAAAATACTATTGTGAGTTTGAATGAATGAATATGAACATTGGCAATTTTCAAAGCATTGTGTGCCGCGTATCATTGAGCTGTGTCGCCAGAAAATAAGCCAGTTTATCGTGGGTCTTCTAGAATTGGCATTATTTCGCGATTGTGGCTGCGCTTAAGAATACGAATTTTACTATGTCTGTTGTTTTCCAATATAGTTTTGGTATTTTTAAATAAATCCTTGAATAAAATGACCATTTATACAAGAATGACTTGGTTTATGTTTAAAGTTATATAAGTAATTATATTTTAAGTTGCTCAATGGTTTATATTTTTAAAATATAAATGTTCATATATAAGTCCGATCAAAAATTTGTTACATTCTCTACATTTATGTATATAAAGGGAAAGTGTAACGGGTCGTTTGATAATCGATATGCATGATCATCTTATGAAAGGTATTTTATAATCATCAGAAATCAAACTATACAGTAATTTTATTATCAGCAGGAAACAAAGAATACCGATTTCAAAACTCTGGCATGTCCCGATTTTGAGATGTTGGTAGTTCATTCATGAAACGACTTATACTCGTATAATAAACTTTACATGCAAAAATTGCAAATTAAATCGGCCAACTCTTTTTTCATTGCATTGTTGCATTATAGCACATTTGGAAACAACGTTGAATAGCGGCGCCATCAATGTAGCCAAAAATGCCATAACACCATTCAAAGTAATACGAAGTCAATAACCTTTTTCATATAGTTGTTGTAAGTGCATATAAATGAGTGCGATTATTAAGTTTATTAAGGCGCTGATAACAAAACCACATTTTAATATATATGCGATTGATTTAACATAGTTCAAAGCTTTTTACACGAGATTATTAGATTGTTACAGAAATTAACTTGCCTCGGAATGAAATAAATTTATATGCAGTCCGCATCATATGTTTTTGACTCTTGAATGTAAAAAATTACGAAGAACGGTAAATATTGCATAGCTGCCTATAAAGCTAATATAATTCAACATTTCTTTTTGCTGCGCACTGCAATATTCAACTATTAAATCTTATAAATAAACCTATAATTTCCTAAGACATTTAAAATATATAGTAAAAATCACTCTCACAGCAAAATGTTTAAATGTCTTGAATGTATAATAAAACTTTATTATAAGTTTTATTATAAATTCAAGACTTTTATTATAAATTCAAGTTTTAGCAGCCAATTATCATTATACAGAAACACATATACAAACGTATTTTCAATTTATTTATTATATATATATATATATATATATATAAATCATGCTTTAATCAGCGCCCCTCTCAACGTATTGATCACGAGCTGCCACTGCTATTTATATTAATTAAATAATTAATTCATTCATCATAATGAGAAAACCACCTAAACGACATTGAAATAACCTTTTATCTAGAAACACATCCTTCATTAGCAAACGCGCAATATGTCACCGTAGTCTAGTTAGCTTGCTCGTTCAGTTAGCAAGCTACTGTCCTCTGGATCAATCCTAGGCAATATATTATTCTAATTCTGGATGGTAGACATTTAAAAAAATCCGATAGATGGCGCCACTGAAACCTTCATTATCCTTCGTTCCCCAAACATCCAGTAATGGGCAGCACCGCACAGACAGGAGGGTGCCACTCCTTTGCACACGAACCTCTATTGTTGAGACCCAGACCGTCCGACCTACCAGAAAGGTGTAAGGTAAGAGTTTGGACGACCGGGAAGTGCCACCCAATTTAGACCGGAACCCAGTGGGGGAGGCATCCACAGGGAGGGTACCCTCCTTCCCCTACCACCAACCTATCGGAACGAACCTCTGTTGTGACGTCATTCGGAGTTTAGTTTACACTAGAGCTCCTATACTACAGGCTGACTTATCAATCGTATTGAAGCCCAGTAAGGTTTCTACAAATATATAGGTTACCATATTTGGCGGTTTTACACGTGCTCCAAATATTTAATTTTACAGATATTTGATAATGTTAACAAATTTACAATTGAGTTATATTTTTATAAATATGAATTAGATTGGAGTAACATTTGTAATTACGCGACACGTATTAACAAGAATCAAAAATATGATTCTCACTCTATAAGCAGATTAACAAAAAGATGGACATTTTTTTTCTTATTATTTGTTAGCAAAAATCTAATTATTAAAATTTATGAAATACTTTGATGTATATTTCTATTTTACATCTGTTACAGTTAGAACAATATATAGAATAAAATATGGTCTTATTATGAGCTCAGAAAGACTTTGAAATACCTGTACTAAATAATGAAAAGTTGTTTTTGAAATATATATTTATGATCATACATAGTGGTGTGTGAATTACCCGAGAGGTGGGGGGAGGAGACACTTTAAAATAAAAATGTCTATTTAATTTTAATGGTACTAATTTAAGAGGGGTAATTTTGTTATAAACCTGTGGATTTATAGATTAGATAAATACAACATTTAAAATTTTAACAAAAATAACAAATTATATAAATCTGTATTGCAAACGATATATTTTTTATGTCTAGTACAAAAGAATTGAAGTACTTTAAAAGATAATATTGAGGAAATCCTCTAAACATAGCGCCAATGTTTACATCAAATGATTGGCACCATTGTCTTGGCGATGAAAATATCAGTGCCGTTCCAAAGTAAATTCGAGTCATTCTGACATAATTTCTATCAGTTTTTAGTCAAAATAATCCTATTTGATCATTCATTATCTTTCATAATAAATGCATTTCGATTTATTTACCATTTTAGCTTATGTTTACACAATTATTACAATATGGTAAGATTTCCACTTGGCGACAGTTTGTTAGTCGTAGGATTCTACAAGTTTATGATTTATTACACTCTAAAAATGCAATAAAGTGTATAAAACTTGAAATATATTGGTATAACATGAATAAATCTTTAATATAGGTATATATAATTTGAAGCCATTATACTTTTAAGTTTGGAAGAGAGAATAACACATTCAGGACTACAAACCACGTTTACTAAGATAAGATTATAACAAACAAGAAAGATCAATCATGCATAAGCATTGATTATGAAACATTTTCCAATTGAAATGCAATTTCATTTAAAAATTTTTAAAATGTGATACATTCAGGGGTGATATCTTTTACATTATCACAGTACTATAGTAATTTATTATACTTAAATATTTAAAACTCTATCGAAATATAAATCATCTGATTCTCTATGCAAAATCAATGAATATTTCATTCATATAACTTGTATTCCAGAGTCCAGAGCTAAATAATTTTGTGTGAAAAAAATTCAGCAATTCTTATGTAACTCACCTTATAATCGCTTCAGATATTTGCATTCTGCATAAGTTAAAATTTGGCTTCGTTGAAGAAATAATAAAAGTTTTAGGATCATTTAAAATCACAACTATTGTAATTGCATAGGCACGGAATTTAGATACACAGATAATATATGTGTGTATGTATTCAAAGTATTGGAATCGTGCCGAAGATCGGAACTCGAATTTTCGAAGGATCTATACGTTTTGGGACTTCTAAAACACGAAAAAACTATTTTTAGGAAGACGTCTGTGTGTGTAAGAGTGTATCTGTGTATGTTTCTGTGTCTCTGTGAGGATATTACATCCACTCTAATTGAAAAACTAATGGACCGAATTTCATAAAATTTGGTAGGTATGTTTTTGTGGGAAATCCTGATGTACATTAGATAATAGTACGATTCGTAATAAAAGAATCTGCCTTCTTTGCGAAATGGCCGGCAGAAATTGCCTTTATCCACTCTAGCTAAAAACTAATGGAACAAATTTAACAAAATTTGGTGTATAATATTTCAATGACCTACAAGTGATTTATATACCAAATTTAACAAAATTTAACACATAAATCATTTGTAGGTTATTCTAGTACTATTCAGGTAAAAGGATCGGGCTATTTTTGCGAAATGACCCGCAAAAATCGTTAAATATAAAAATAAAGGACTACGTGTGCTCAATTATATCAATTAAATTCCTATTTTATATGTGATTTTTGACAACAAAAAGAATAAAACTAACCCCATTACTCTAAGACTAGTCGTTCTTGAGCTATTCTAGTTTTTTCGCGTTTTCACTATGCCACCTTTGACAATAAGTCCAGCTATCAAATGAGAACCAAATTTAAGTTTAACGTACAAATTCAATGTCATTTAAAATACTTATGGCTGTCATTTTGTGCAGATAAACCCAAATTATTATTGAAGAAATAAAGAGAACGTGAATATGAGTCTGCAGTGAAAGACATGTGCTGCCCACATCAGAATTTTTAACAATATTACAATAATGATTTATAGAAGTGAACGGGGATTATTTGCAGGCCATTTCGAAAAAAATGTATGATCTATATTTAAAGATCCACCAAATTTTTGTAGAATAAAATGTTTAACAAATTTAAGCTGTGTACCAAATTTTAACTCTCTAGGACGTAGGAAAGTGCATTAAAAATGCCATCAAATAAGTATATCATGAAGAGTTATATAAAATTAAAAAAAAAAAAATTGAAAGATTGTTATCTACCAAATTTATTTTAAAATGTGTAGCCTCTCTCCTATACAAAATGATTAAACTCTTGGAAAGGTATTTATTATATAATATATCTTTTTTTAACACTTTACAACATAGTTGAAAAGCGTTTATGACTTTGTTCATTCTGTCTGTCTGTCTGTCCGTTAGCACGATAACTGCCGTAAAAATGACTTTATCAAAATGAAATTTAAGTATGTTTTTCAGACGGTCTGTAGGACCTATGGGAATATAAATAAATAATATCACTCAATTAGTTTTTTATTGAACCCGGGTTGAAAAAATGAAATACATTTAACCCTATGGGACCTAATTTTTCAAACATTTTTTAAGCGAATTTAAAATTCACAAATTGCTTCGAAATTTTTAGGAAATATTCACATTATCCCATAATATATATATATAAAAAATTTCAGTAAAATATGTTAAGTATTTCTTAATGAAAAATTATTTAATATAGGAAAAGAAACAAATTCAATTAAATTCTGACTTTTGGGATATCCTCCAGAAAGAAAAAAAGATATATTATATAATAAATATCATTCCAAGAGTTTTATCGTTTAGTATATGAGAGAGGCTTCACATTTTAAAATAAATTTGGTAGATACCAATTTTTCAATTTTTTTTTTAATTTTCTGTAATAACTTTTCATGATATATTTATTTGATGGCGTTTTTAATGCACTTTCCTACGTCCTAGAGAGTTAAAATTCGGTACACAGCTTAAATTTGTTGAACATTTTATTCTACAAAAATTTCGTGGATCTTTAAATATAGATCATATATTTTTTTCGAAATGGCCTGCAAATAATCCCCGTTCACTTCTATAAATCATTGTTGTAATATTGTTAAAAATTCTGTGGTGGGCAGCACATGTCTTTCCCTGCAGACTCATATTCACGTTCTCTTTATTTCTTCAATAATAATTTGAGTTTATCTGCACAAAATAATAGCCATAAGTATTTTAAATGACATTGAATTTGCCCGTTAAATTTAAATTTGGTTCTCATTAGATAGCTGGACTTATTGTCAAAGGTGGAGTAGCGAAAACGCGAAAAAACTAGAATATCTCAAGAACGGCTAGTCTTAGAGTAATGGGGTTAGTCTTATTCTTTTTGTTGTCAAAAATCCCGTATAAAATAGGAATTTAATTGATATAATTGAGCACACGTAGTCCTTTATTTTTATATTTAACGATTAATGGGGGGCCATTTCGCAAAAATAACCCGTTCCTTTTTCCTGAATCGTACTAGAATAACCTACAAATGATTTATGTACCAAATTTTGTTAAATTTGGTATATAAATCACTTGTAGGTCATTGAAATATTATACACCAAATTTTGTTAAATTTGCTCCATTAGTTTTTAGCAAGAGTCGATAAAGGCAATTTCTGCGGGCCATTTCGCAAGGAAGGCAGATTCTTTTATTACGAATCGTACTATAATCTAATGAACATCAGGATTTCCCACAGAAAACATACCTACCAAATTTTATGAAATTCGGTCCATTAGTTTTTCACTTAGAGTGGATGTAATATCCTCACAGACACACAGAAACATACACAGATACACTCTTACACACACAGACGTCTTCCTAAAAATAGTTTTTTCGTGTTTCAGAAGTCCCAAAACGTGTAGATCCTTCGAAAATTCGAGTTCCGATCTTCGGCACGATTCCAATACTTTGAATACATACACACATATATTATCTACGTATCTGTGTGTTATCTGTGTATCTAAATTCCGTGCCTATGCAATTACAATAGATGTGATTTCAAATGATTCCTAGACTTTTATTATTTCTTCAACGAAGCCTAATTTTAACTTATGCAGAATGCAAATATCTGAAGCGATTGTAAGGTGAGTTACATAAGAATTGCTGAATTTTTTTCACACAAAATTATTTAGCTCTGGAGTCTGGAATACAAGTTATATGAATGAAATATTCATTGATTTTGCGTAAAGAATCAGATGATTTATATTTCGATACAGTTTTAAATATTTAAGTATAATAAATTACTGTAGCAGTGTGATAATGTAAAAGATATCACCACTGAATGTATCACATTTTAAAAATTTTTAAATGAAATTGCATTTCAGTTGAAAAGTGTTTCATAATCAATGCTTATGCATGATTGATCTTTCTTGTTTCTTTCTGGAGGATATCCCAAAAGTCAGAATTTAATTGAATTTGTTTTTTCCCTATATTAAATAAATTTTAATTAAAAAACTACTTAACATATTTTACTGAAATTTTTTATATATATTTTATTGGATAATGTGAATATTTCCTCAAAATTTCGAAGCAATTTGTGAATTTTAAATTTGCTTAAAAAATGTTTGAAAAATTAGGTCCCATAGGGTTCAATATATTTCATTTTTTTTTTCAACCCGGGTTCAATAAAAAACTAATTGGGTGATATTATTTATTTATATTCCCATAGGTCCCACAGACCGTCTGAAAAACATACTAAAATTTCATTTTGATAAAGTCATTTTTACGGCAGTTATCGTGCTAACAGACAGACAGACAGAATGAACATAGTCATAAACACTTTTCAACTATGTTGTAAAGTGTTAATAAAAGTCAATAATAATACATACTACAGTTACCGAAATTATAAAATAAGTGTTTAAAATAATACGTTATATAAAAATAGAAATTTCAATTTCAATATTGTAAAATTTAGCTTTCACAAGTATGCTCCTGTACCGTACCGAGTATCCAATGATTCTTCCGACTATTGATAAGCCATTTTTTTATTCCCTCTTCATTTCTGGAAAAGCGAAATTACCTGAAACCTTTTCCTAGTATGTTTAGAGCTGTTTGGTGCAGAACACCTACCAAAAATTATTTCAATAGTACTTCCTAAAGTGAAAATACGAATAGAGCTAATGCTAATGGATTACGCATTCGGCCTGGGTGGGCTTCAATATGCTTGACGAGTTAGCTCGTATATAGAGGAGCCTTAGTTTACAAAACGCGGTAACTGTACCTGAGAGTGCCGGCGAGGTATTTACTGTATTTACTATTTCTATTTGAATCCAATGCAACGTAGTCGTTGCTGATCTACCGTTTCTTACGTATCTTTTTATGTAAACTTTGGATTAATTTAATACAAAACAGTCTTTATTAAGGCTAACTTATTATTTCTACTCCTTTTTCTAAGGCTAACTTATTATTTCTACTCCTTTTTCTAAAGCTAACTTATTATTTCTACTCCTTTTTCTAAGGCTAACTTATTATTTCTACTCCTTTTTCTAATGCTAACTTATTATTTCTACTCCTTTTTCTAAGGCTAACTTATTATTTCTACTCCTTTTTCTAAGGCTAACTTATTATTTCTACTCCTTTTTCTAAGGCTAACTTATTATTTCTACTCCTTTTTCTAAGGCTAACTTATTATTTCTACTCCTTTTTCTAAGGCTAACTTATTACTTCTGCTCCATTTTCTAAGGCTAACTTATTACTTCTACTCCTTTTTCTAAGGCTAACTTATTACTTCTACTCCTTTTTCTAAGGCTAACTTATTACTTCTACTCCTTTTTCTAAGGCTAACTTATTATTTCTACTCCTTTTTCTAAGGCTAACTTATTATTTCTGCTCCTTTTTCTAAGGCTAACTTATTACTTCTGCTCCATTTTCTAAGGCTAACTTATTACTTCTACTCCTTTTTCTAAGGCTAACTTATTACTTCTACTCCTTTTTCTAAGGCTAACTTATTATTTCTACTCCTTTTTCTAAAGCTAACTTATTATTTCTACTCCTTTTTCTAAGGCTAACTTATTATTTTTACTCCTTTTTCTAAGGCTAACTTATTATTTCTACTCCTTTTTCTAAGGCTAACTTATTATTTAACTCCAATCGGCGAGAATCCTCCAGCCATTTTCATTTGCCCCCGCCCCAAGCCAAAAAGTTCTGAAAGAAACACTGGTTAATCCAAGAGTTGTGGGGTTGGTCTTACTATTTTCATCATCAAACATTAGGTATAAAACAAATATTTGATTGATACATCTGAACATATGCAGTCTTTAATTAGATTTCGACATTTTTGGGGACACATCGTGAAAAAACGAAGATTCCTTTTTACTTTTCGAATCGTACCAAAATCTGATCAGCACCAGAGTAACCCACAACTGATTTACCTAACATTTTTTTATATTTTGTTTTTGAGATAAATTTGATACATACATTGCATAGACACACACACAGACAAGCAGACACACACACACACAAACAGGCAGACACACACACAGAGACAGGCAGGCACACACAGGCATCCAAACGTTATGCTAAAAATCGTATTTTCGTGTTCCAGAGGTCTTGCAATAAGGTGTAAATCTGTGTAAAACGTCTAAAACGTGTAAAAATAACGTGTAAAATGTGTCGCAAACTTAAGTTTCGAATTTCGCCACAATTCCAATACTTCTCCTATATATTACTATACATTATAGTGGCCGGTATAAGATTGTCGGTTAAACAAATGCGTTCATTATTTAGAAGTGTCCGTAAATTGGAAGAAGTCCGGCATTCTGGAATGTCCGCTATAAGGAGGTATTACTAGATATGCAGCATGCAGCATAACAACAAAGCATTGGACAGCGTCAAATCCACCCCACACAACCCTACGCCCACAGTTAGGGAATTGTTACACTTTAATAAAAATACAAGATGAGCAACTGTTGTAAGTGACTTTTCAACTGTTGCTAACCTTGATCAGTCATGGAATAATCTAATATGTAATGTCACCAAGAAACACACCTCAGCAAGAACAAAATATCCCTATAGAAATTTTCGTTTCTCTGAACTAAACTGTAGAGGTTTAAAGCACATCTATCATTTTTTTCTGATACGTTTGACATTACTATCCGAAATTAATGAATTTCAACAGATGTTTTTAAAACACAATGCCCGACAATTTTAAGATGGGGAAACATATGTTTCAAAAACGTTTCGGAATGTTTTAAAGAATAATATTATATAAATAGGAAGAAGAATCGGTGACTTTTCACAGAGAGTTGGAGTTTTGAGAAATCGCCATAAAATTGAAAGATTTGTCGTCGCTAAAGGAGAGTCTTTGAGATTTTGGTAAGTTCAAATTCCTTAGATATAAATGAAAGCTTGCAATTCCATTAGAAGGTAAGGCGATAGATCATAAATAAGCAAGTTGCAGAGTCCACTTCAACGATAAGAGCTTGCAATTTCATCCCAGTAGCAATAGTAGTCAAGCTTGCAATTTCGTCCCAGTAGCAATAGTAGTCAAGCTTGCAATTTCATCCCAGTAGCACATAGTAGTCAAGCTTGCAATTTCATCCCAGTAGCAATAGTAGTCAAGCTTGCAATTTCGTCCCAGTAGCAATAGTAGTCAAGCTTGCAATTTCATCCCAGTAGCACATAGTAGTCAAGCTTGCAATTTCATCCCAGTAGCAATAGTAGTCAAGCTTGCAATTTCGTCCCAGTAGCAATAGTAGTCAAGCTTGCAATTTCATCCCAGTAGCACATAGTAGTCAAGCTTGCAATTTCATCCCAGTAGCAATAGTAGTCAAGCTTGCAATTTCGTCCCAGTAGCAATAGTAGTCAAGCTTGCAATTTCATCCCAGTAGCAATAGTAGTCAAGCTTGCAATTTCATCCCAGTAGCAATAGTAGTCAAGCTTGCAATTTCATCCCAGTAGCAATAGTAGTCAAGCTTGCAATTTCGTCCCAGTAGCAATAGTAGTCAAGCTTGCAATTTCATCCCAGTAGCAATAGTAGTCAAGCTTGCAATTTCATCCCAGTAGCAATAGTAGTCAAGCTTGCAATTTCGTCCCAGTAGCAATAGTAGTCAAGCTTGCAATTTCATCCCAGTAGCAATAGTAGTCAAGCTTGCAATTTCATCCCAGTAGCAATAGTAGTCAAGCTTGCAATTTCATCCCAGTAGCAATAGTAGTCAAGCTTGCAATTTCATCCCAGTAGCAATAGTAGTCAAGCTTGCAATTTCATCCCAGTAGCAATAGTAGTCAAGCTTGCAATTTCATCCCAGTAGCAATAGTAGTCAAGCTTGCAATTTCATCCCAGTAGCAATAGTAGTCAAGCTTGCAATTTCATCCCAGTAGCAATAGTAGTCAAGCTTGCAATTTCGTCCCAGTAGCAATAGTAGTCAAGCTTGCAATTTCATCCCAGTAGCAATAGTAGTCAAGCTTGCAATTTCGTCCCAGTAGCAATAGTAGTCAAGCTTGCAATTTCATCCCAGTAGCAATAGTAGTCAAGCTTGCAATTTCGTCCCAGTGGTAGAGCGTCGACTGCCCAGTTCGGAAATTCAGAATTCGATTTCCGGATGAGGCAGCGAGGTTCTTTATAAGGTGGCGACTCGATGAGCAACAGATATGTTTATCAAAAATAATTTAAAAACTAGTATTTAAACTTCTAATAAACAAACTAAGACTCTTAAAATAAACATTTTATGCAACTGTGTAAAAATTATTCTGTTCAAACACGCAACTTTTTGAAAAAATTATTAGACTGTTTAAAAATGAAAACTTTTATCTTAAGCTAACAGTCTTAAAATGAACGTCGCATTTTTCAGTGTTTTATTTTGTTTAACTGTGTATGTTGCATAGCATCGAAAATAGTAGTCTAAATCAAACATTAGCGTCGTTAGGTTCTATGCCGTAGTCAGTACTATTAATGTGCAAAGTTTCAGCCTTCTTTGTCATTAGAAGGCTTCTGTGGAGTCTGAAAAAGCTTTTCGGATAGCTACCTTTTTCTCCGCCCCTGGAGAAGAGAATCCAAAATCCGATTCCCGTAGATTCTGTCCTTTTGACTTATGTCACCGGTACTCAACCAGTAGTGTTTGTACCATGAGAAGATGACTGGTGGTACATGAATAAGTTATGCAATGCATATCTAAAAATTTTATTGTTCAAAAATAGTACTTAATTTCAAAAATGTTTATTTTCAACGTTAACAGGGTTACCTCAACTCTGATTAACTATCAGCTGAACTGATCAGCTACACACTGATTCCGTTACATTTAAAGGTTGTATTGCCCAGAGAATTGTGTAAATTTTCGAAATGCATCACCATTCGTCCCTCCTCAATATTTGTATGTCTCAACTCACAGCGTGACTTTTTGTTTTGGGCCAGGCAGTGTATAATAAAATAAAACTAATTTCTGTCAAACAAACACAAGTATCACGTTAAAATATTTTATTAAACATATTTTTGTTCAAAAATCATATTGTTCATATTGCTAAACGTACTTGCTAATAATTATTATTTTTGTTCATTTTTTTTAATTAGAAACGAAATAAAAGTATGGGGTAATAACTTAATGTATTGTCTTACTTCTTATTGGTATGCAAGGCACCGAAATGTGCACAGAGTGGTACAGAAATTTTTAAATTTCGGTGGTACTCATTTAGGAAAAGATTGAGAACCCCTAGTCTGTACTATGAGTCTAGACAGGCGTTTTGAAGCGTCTTGGGAGACAAAAACATATTAAACAATTATTATGTAGATGCATTTGTTTTCATCGTATTTTGACAACCGTAAATTTCTACTTTCGCATTACTTATATGAAATATATGCGTGATTTATTTCTGTTTTCCACATTTAATATTCAATTTGATCTTCACATTTAAAAAATGCCCCCTATAAAAAATTTGATAATAACCTAACAAAACACAAAATTGTCAATAATTTTTCTATTTACAGTCTAACCATATTTGATAATATTAAACGTGTTTTCCAACTTACTATTACATAACAGGCTAGTACACCACACACGTAAATCGAACCAAAATGTTCTTTATACAGCTTGTGGATGGACAGGTTACACAGTATGGACAAATTATTTTATTATGCTAAATACGGTGTTGATCTTATTAAAATGTTAATTTTTTAATCTGCGATGCCCACATTCTTACCTATGAGTTCTATATTTTGACAGAAACCAGAAGTTTCTAGGAAACACAGCTCGTTCTATAGAAGCTATGTAAACAACTTCATAAACAAATAGATGACACTAAAAGAATTAAGGGTTGCTAGAAGAACGTTAGTGTTAATACATAAAATATTCGTCATAATAGTAGTTCAATTTTGTCCAAACCATGAGCTTTCTGTGGTAAGTCTTTTATAAGTATCAAGATGCCACTTATGTTCAGTCGTTTTTTCACAGCCGTTTATAAGTACCACGATATTTCACAGTATGAGTATCACAATATTTCACAGTATCATATGAGTATCACGATATTTCACATATATATTTATTATGTATGCATTTATATTTATTTCACATATACGATATGTGTATATCAAGATATATCACTTATCGTATGAGTATCACGATATATCACAGTCGTTTATGGGTATCATGATGTTGTTTATGAGTATCATGTATTACGATGTCAATTAAAGAAAAATTCTATATAAGAAGTTCTACAGCATTGTGGAAGCCACCATTTTTTCATGATTTAGTGTTCGTGTGACAGAGCTTCCCCGTGTATACCGATCGACAGACTGACAGATCAACCGGGACACCAAGGCTGCACTTTTCATTTTTTCATGGCTACCAATGGCATCCTTCGTGTTGCATTATTGTGTTATTTGTACTTTTATTTGTTGTTGAAGTTTTTATTATTCTAGGCACAAAGAGTATTGTACTTATTGAAATGAGATATTATCCACAATTTTATTTCCAAATTGTATTTAAATTTAATTTAATTTCCAGACAAGAAATGTAAACAATTGAACACAAGTTATAAAATTCTACTTCTCCCACTATGAAGAACGTTAAACACATTAATTAATATTATTTAATGGTTTTTAATAAATGGAATACAACATGCTACGAATTAGTATAGACGCATTGTACAAACACTCAAATAAGCACTCGATGCCCTTATCTGCTAAATATTTTATTGTGCCTAAAAGTGCATTTAACTGGATACTCTACTAAAATGCGAAAATGTCGACAAAATCAACAAAAGCTTAAACTTTTTTAAACAAAATTTATTGAAGTTATTGGAATATAATTTTATAGACTAAAGATAAATGATATTATTCTTTAAAATAAAAATGAAACATAATTTAAAACCGAGAAACATTATATAAAATATAATTATAATTTAAGTTTTGTTTTTGTCGATAAAATCATAATATGTCGCAGTGCGGATGACATCTTTAATTTTTATGAATATAATCAAACTAATTAGTAATAAAATTAATACTATATACTTGAATAATACTATTATTTGATCATTTCAATTTTCAATTAGTCAATATAATATTTTTATTTCATTTTTTTTTAAACTTTTAACAACTTTATTCCTTTTAAAATTTTTATTGTATATCTAATACAGTAATTGGACATTGATGTTTTTACGAACTATACTAAATTTCATAAGAATTCGTCAAACGATTATAGAAGTACTATGATCGGAAGTTCAAAAATCTACTCTTTTAGTAGAATGAGTTAAAAATATACATTTGTGTTTAGTATTGTATTGTTTATGTATTGTATTTCCTTAATATCTCGGAAAAGAATAAACATTTAGAAATATCAATGGTGCAAAATTGATCAGAAATGACCAGACTTCATAACTAGAAAATGAAAAAAAAATTAATTTGTTCATGATTCTAGAAGTAAAGTGTCCCTTTAAGAGCAATTGAGGACTAAAACTCCAAACTGAAAATTTTCAGGCAAATGTCTCTAAAATGGCATTGTAACTCAACGTTTTTAGTTAATTTAAGAACAATACCTAATCCAATAAAACCTTCAATAATGCTCCACTTAACAAAACCCTCCCCAGGATGAGTATCGTCCCTTAAAACCTCCAAGATAAATATCCTTCCTCAAAAAACTTTCAAAATGAATATCCTCCCTCAAAAATACTTATTAAAGATAAATGGTCTCCCTAAAACATATTTCAAAATGAATATCCTCCTGTAAAACAATGACCTAGTTTTTATCAGCCGTTTTTATTGAATAGAGGTTACTGGAGTTAATAATAATGAAGCATTTTTTTTAAATTTAGCAAATAATGGACGTGGGAACGGATCTATATTCTTTTACCGAATTAATCTTACAGAGAATGTGAAAAAAACATGAGCAGGAGTTAACTCGGAACGGCATTCCTAAACAAAACATACTATTCCGATTCACCTCAGGATAGTACGTTTTCTTCAATCAGCTCTAACATTTATACCTGGTAAGCCGAAAAAATTAAAGAAAATATTACAGATTTCGCATTATATCCTTTTTTAGCTAACCAAGTACAAATTTAAGCACTTAGTTAACCGAATCGGTTAATCAGATAATAGTATATGAACTAATCCATTCGCAAAAATGTCTGTCTTTTAAGTGAATACATAATCGTAGAGAATCAAGACGGTTGCAAATGTTGGATTTGCAGTCGACCCCCACCCCCTAATTGATAGAAATTACTCGGTCTGCCACACAATCTTTCCGCAAGTCTGAAATATTCAACATTTTAACATTTTCATTCCAATATCTTATCGTGAATTTGAGTTAGAAAGATAGAGTCGTATTAGTTAGATCCATAAGAAACTTTTCAAATTGAATTTCTTGCTAAGAGAACCATATAAAAAATTAGATCCCATCCCTCATTTTGCTAATACTACCACCTTGAAGGAAAGTACCCCGACATGATACTACTATCCTTTTTTAACGGCTTTTGTACATGGAAGTGGGCATTTGCGAGCATCCATCGACAAGATAAATCCCTGAATATGAATTCTGAAACACGCTGGTTTAGCTCCCTCTAAAGTGAGTATGAGTTGCTCTCCTAAATTTCTCTTTGCAACCCCCAACCCTGTGTTGGGCTTTATAGATTCTTCCTCTTCACCATACGGTATGTAATTTCCAGGTACAACATCGGACGACAACCTGAAATATAATTATGATGCATCTAATCAACCTTTTCGTTCTCGCTCTGGCATGGTCATCTATGCAATGCAACGCAGTTCAGGTTCCCAGCCAATGGGAACTTGAATTCGCCAAGAATTTTGCAGAACGCAGATCAGACGATGGAAATGCAATAGACGGAACTACGCCGGCAGGATATAGTGGAAAGCCTATTATTTTTCCAGGTAAGCCTGTTTAGATATGCGAGCTTTCCTCATATGTGTTTATTTTCTAATGGTCAATCACTTGGTACATTCAATCATTCGCATCGATCAGAATCGTGAATCATTTAGCCGTCACAAAATGTCGTCCTGGTGCAGCAGTGGGAGCGGAACACACTACACGCAACAATACAGCATCCGTGGCCGCAGGTGGGACTCGAACCCACAACCCGGCAGTCGAGCGAGCATGAAGATTCCCTCACATTATTTCTAAATACTTTTTTTTACCTTTTCTACAATGCATAGTTTATGTAAAGGGGGAGTATTTTGATGGGGTCCGAAATCCGATTCTTGGATTTTGATGAATTTACACGCTTTGAACAGCCATAAATACAAATACTATATTTCAGTGATATCTGCCCGTAAATCTGTAGCCATCTCTCGAACTAATTGAGCAAATTAAATGAAATTTGAAACGAATATTTCAGTCGATGCGTTTCAAAGGCTTATCGATTTTCAGTGTGAATGGACGACGAGAAGCCATTAGATTTTTCGAACATTTTTTTTTTTTTCGAAATTCACTAAACCGTTCTATGAAGATAGAACAATGCTAGGGAAATCTATATTTTATATGTATTTTTTTTTATTTATTTACGTTTTCGTTTGTGAAATTTTGATGTTAGCTGCCTTCTTAGAAGAGTTTAGTCCCGCATGCTAGACTGACGTCATTTCGGTGACATAATAGATTTGCATATGCCACAGCTATATACCTTGAAAAATTAGTTTTATTTATCTAATTATAAATATAAATAAATTAAACTTTTTTTATAACCATTCTACTGTAATAATGATTATTATCTAGAGAGAAAATTGTTTGATTGCACCCTAAGGCGGGGTAGATTCGGGCAAACATGGGACATATTTGGATATACACAGAAAACCAAAAAATATTAAGCATTTTTATTTTAAGATATTTGCGCATCGAAAACCTTTATTAATGAGCAAAATTATCTTACATTAAAATTATCAAATTCACACAAAATCGGAAATAAAATACAGATTTTACTTTCCCTATATGCATTGTGTAAAGCATAGGGAAAGTATTGTGACGGATTCTAAATTTCAAATTCGAGTTTTTGACGGAAGAGCCCGTTTCAAGCATTCCTGAACTCAAATAGACCGTTTTCAAGCTGATGTGTGTGTGTCTGTGTTTGAGTCTGTGGAGACGATATCTCATATACGATGTAGAGTTTCGAACGAAATTTGGTGAAAAAATCGTAATCAGTGAATATTGAAAGACTATTGATTTTAAACGCAAACAAATATTCGGAAAAAACTCAAATTTTCGAATGACATTTTGAAAAACCATCAAAAAATGAAAACTTTTCATAATGTTACGTAAATATTCATTTCTCATGTATATTTTTTATTAGAAAACAATTGACATAAATTTTAAAATGCTAACATGACCGGTCTCGATATATTGTTTTTTTTTTCAAATAAATTTATCAAAAAATGACGTAAAATTAAAAAAAATATTAACTATTATGAAATATGCTCACTTTTAATATGTAATATTATGCGATAAATTTATTTTTGTGGATCAGGTTTGTTCCATGCATGAGGCAACTCTGTATACTAGTTTTGTATTTTTATGCCTAGCAATTCTCCAACAGTCATATGTATATAAGAAATGATCTGCTCTCCGTTTGTCTGTAATGCTAAGCAATTATCTTAGAAACCTTGGCGACGCATTAAGAAAAATATCGCCAACTTGACGGTATTTCATCCCAGATTGATGAAAATACAGTTAACATTGCAAAAATGACCGTTGCGAAAATTACAATCAAATTTGCAATTGATGAATTAACTATTAAAATACTTTAACATATGATATTGTTTATTGTAGATGCTATTAATATTGATAATTGTTAATTAAGAGTTGCTTGAAATATAAGTTAATTGGGTATTTCGAAATTGATTTACGTCCGGGAGAAAGCCAAATGCACAGTTCAGCAACCAATACAGTATGCAGTAGATCTTATGCATCATTTTTTCACTGTGAAAGAAGTTGATGCATTGCATTATATAGGAAATTCTATAATAGGTAATGGGGAATCTTATAATAGGTAATGGGGAATTTGTTATTATGTTTCCTGCACCTGTAGCACTCATATCCCTTTTAGGGACAAAGGCGAAATTCCCTTTTAGGAGGAACGGGAAAATTCCAAGACCTCCTCTGTCTTCGTAAAACTAAAAGCACAATGGCTTATTTCTAAATATATATTTAATACTTTCAATTTAACCGACATAGTAAGTTGCATATTTTATTTTGGATTTCATGAGATTCAAATCATTATCTTATAGGGTATGAACAGCTGGATTAAAATGTTCTGGATTCGGAGAATGGCTTGTTGTAATTTTGAATGTCATACTCTGTGTCACTTTCCTGGAGAAGTACCGCATTCACTTTCTCTGTTTTCGTCAAAACTGTCTGCTATTTTTGATTACTTAATGGGTTTTTGGGCCCAGCTTTGTCTTACCGGAAATGCCCCAAACATCATTTTGGTAGCTATTGGTAGCACAACAGCTATTCAATAAAATACGCAAATTTGTAAATCCCAAAAATTTAATATATTTTAGCTTAGGTATGGAGGATTCACGTGCTCAACAACATTTAATAATAACTACATAACTTTAAGTAACATGTGCTTGCATTGATTAAGGAAGATACTTGCTTTACATAGAAAAAATAATTTTGTTGTAATATATACTTACATTGATAAAAGAAAATACTTACTTTACATAGAAAACATAATTTTGTTGTTGTTGAGACCCAGACCGTCCGACCTACCAGAAAGGACAAACATAATTTTGTTGTAATATATGCTTACCTTGATAAAGGAAGTTATTTACTTTACATAAAAAACGTTTTTGATGTAATATATATTTACATTGATGAAGGAAGTT
This sequence comes from Amaurobius ferox, assembly GCA_951213105.1. Classification (NCBI taxonomy): domain Eukaryota; kingdom Metazoa; phylum Arthropoda; class Arachnida; order Araneae; family Amaurobiidae; genus Amaurobius; species Amaurobius ferox. The sequence goes on along the minus strand of OX578149.1, from coordinate 93,543,485 downwards.
ACTTACTTTACATAGAAAAAATAATTTTGATGTAATATATGCTTCTATTGATAAAGGAAGATACTTTCTTCGATGGCGACGTATGACGATAATGACATTTAAAACGTAAAAAAAAAATAATTTTGTTGTAATGTATACTTACATTGATAAAAGAAAATACTTTACATAGGGAAAAAAAAATTCTTGTAATATATGCTTACACTGATAAAGGAAAATACTTACTTTACATAGAAAAAATAATTTTTACTTTCCTTATATACATAATGTATAAGGAAAGTATTGTGACGGGTTCGAAAATTCGAAATCGAGTTTTTGACGGGAGAGCACGTTTCAAGCATCCCTGATCACGAATCAAACATTTTTGAAGTGATGTCTGTGTGTGTGTGTGTGTGTGTGTCAGTGAGCCTGTGGAGACGATAACTGGCGAACGAATGGACCGATTCGAACAAAATTTGGTACAAAATTCACAATCCGTAAACACTGGAAGCCTATTGTTTTTATACGCAATCGAATGTTCAGAACCCCCTAAATTTTTTAATGAAATTTTGAAAAATTCGTCAAAAAATCAAAACCGCTAATAAAGTTACGCAAATAGACATTTCTTACGTAATTTTTCCTTAGAAAACGATTGACATAAATTTTAGAACGCTAACATGAACCGTTCTCGAGATATTTGCACATTTTTAAAAAAAAACTATCAAAATGTTACATAAAATAAAAAAAAATATTTCCTATTGAGAAACATGTTCACTTTTCATATGTAATACCATGCGATAAATTTGGTGACATCATTTTCGTGGATCTAGTTCGTTCCATTCATGAAAAATGTTACTTTGAGTAATACTTTTGTATTTGAACGCCAATAGTCATTTATCTGCTGTAAGGATAACTTATTTCTCTGTCCATAACGCTTGGCGAGATTTTGGCGACGAATTTGGCGGAATGTCGCCAACTTGGCGACATTTTTAATTGTTGCCAAATTAACAAAAATCTCGCCAAATTGATAAAAATGACGCTAAATCAATGAAAATGACGACTCATTGAAGAAAATTCAATATCTTGGAAAGAATATAAGTATCTACTATAAGAATAACATTCTTTTTAACTGTAAAAGTAGTAAATTCTTAGCATTATATAAGGAAAGTCATGTGTTGCCCAAATCAGATTTTTTTTTATTGTATTCACAAATACCATCTGAAATAAGCATAAACAGCTGGGAAGAATTAGCACACTACTGCCATGTATTGGAAATTTTTATGAGCGATTGTATTGGAAGTATTTATGTCCATGTATTGGAAGTATTTATGAGCGATAGAAAAAACAAGAATGCGTATGTCCGAATCTGCCCAATGTCCAAATGTCCTCTTTTCTCTACCATATTGTTACTGACAGTGTATCGTAATTTCAGATTATTTTAGACAACAGTTTTTGAGAGAATTTTTATACATCCGTCTAGTACAATTTGCTAGTAAAACCAGTTTGATTCAAAAACGTTGTAAACATCCTGACAGATTCGAAGCATGCTCAAAACGACATAACCACCCCCACCTCCCTTTTACTTCCCTTAATGTATAAGGAAACATATACATAATGTATAAGGAAAATATTGTGACGGGGTCGAAAATTCGAATTCAAATTTTCGGCGGGAGAGCACGTTTCAAGCATCCCTGATCACGAATCAAACATTTTTGAGGTGATGTCTGTGTGTGGGGGAAAGTATGTGTGTAATGTGTGTGTGTGTGTATGTGTGTGTGTCAGTGAGTCTGTGGAGACGATATCTCACGAACGAATGGAGCGATTCGAATGAAATTTGATACAAAAATCACAATCCGTGAATATTGGAAGCCTATTGTTTTTAAACGTAATCGAATGTTCAGAATCCACCTAAATTTGCGAGTGAAATTTTGAAAAAATCATCAAAAATCAACACCTTTAATAAAGTTACGCAAATAGACATCTCTTATGTAATTTTTCCTTAGAAAACGATTAACATAAACTTTAGAACGCTAGCATGAACCTTTCTCGAGATATTGCACATTTTTCAAATAAATTTATCAAAAAATCCCATAAATTAAAAAAAATTATAACTGTTGAGAAATATGTTCACTTTTCATATTTAATATCATGCGATAAATTTTGTGATCTTATTCTCGTGGATCTAGCTCGTTCCATTCATGAGAAAAGGTACTTTGAGTAATACTTTTGTATTTGAACGCCAATAGTCATTTATCTGCTATAAGAATAACTTATTTCTCAGTCCATAACGCTTGGCGAGATTTTGGTGACAAATTTAGCGGAATGTCGCCAACTTGGCGACTTTTTAAAATGTTGCCAAATTAATGAAAATTTCGCCAAATGGATGAAAATGACGACTCATTGTCGAAAAGTCAATATCTTGGAAGGAATATAAGTATCTACTATAAGAAAAACCTATTTTTTTTACTGTAAAAGTAGTAAATTCATTGCATTATATAAGGAAAGTCATGTATCGCCCACATCAGATTTTTTTTCTAGGTACAAAATGGTGCGGAGCTGGAGACATTGCTGCAAATGACGACGACTTGGGAGAGGAAGCGGAAACCGACAAATGTTGTAGAGCTCATGATAAATGCGACGATACTATAGCACCAGGAAAGTCTAAAGACGGTCTGGAAAACGAGTCGACCTATACAGCGTAATCACATTATATAATATTAATTTAAATTGAATAGCAAAAATCCTGGTAATTCTGTAATCAGGCAAATTTCGGTCCAATTTAAATAAAGTCAATTCGTTAAGACATATCACTAACAGATAAACACGCGTATATTTTTTAACATGAATACTAGAACGCACAAGCATAATTTAGTAAGTATTAAACATCTCACATGAAAAATATTTCTTTCTATCTTCGCTTAATGATCAGTTTTTTTAACACAAAAATTATGGCATAGGAAGAATGCATCCATTTTTAATAGATTATCTTCAAGATAGATTATCTGTCTAGGGGATTTTTAAGAGATTATCTCCAAAAAGCCCGTAAGTTCAGGCCAGAGTACCAACTTGCAACATAGTTCGGAATCCCTGACAATCAAATACTAAAATCATTTAAAGTTATCCTTTTTCTCTGTGCACTATTCTTCATTATTTCTGGAAACAACCGCATTTTCCCAGAAGAATTGTAAACTTGTCATAAGACAAGTTTCATCTGTAATCACCTGTACTTTAACGTCAAACTCACAAATTATTCTGTACAACTTACCTTAGAAAAGATACGTTTAAAAATACGTTCAATAAGTGACAAAGGGTCTAATGTAAGTGTATAAATCGTTGGATGAATTCTATAACCTATATTATCTTAACATTCTAAATCATATCAATTCTACGTTCATTGTGTGTGTCGAGATCCTACATAAAACGGAAAATGCATTTCACTGCATATATACATCTTGATGATATGGAAGAATTATAAATGTAGAAATATCGGGTAAGAGTCCTCTTACGTCTTTCGTACAATGTTTCTAAGTGAATTCATTTTTAATTTAACACTCAGTGTAAATTATACCTAAATGTGTTTTTGTTCTACAATTTGTGTAAATATAAAAACCTACCTAAGTGAATAATAATTATTTATAATTATTATCGAAGATATTAGTAAAATTTAATGAAATGAAATCGAAATGTTTGGTATAATATATATACATCTGACACGAAAAAAAAACAATAACGTTTAAAATATTTTAGACATCTAACTTAGCGACATATGACTTGTCTTAAAGGTGAATTTGTCAAAATAATATACCAAAAGTTGGGGAGTGGTTGGTTCATACCCCCCTCCGGAGTAGCGATAAATAGTAAGCGACAAAAATATGTATTAGAAACTCAGTTTCTAGATTTACAATTTGTTTTTAAAACGCTCTTGTAGTTTCCGAGAAATCATCTGAGAACTTTGAAGAAGATTGAAAATTTTCTGTTTTTCAAGATTGTATTGCTTATATCTCAGAAACTAAAAGTACTAACTATACACATTAGCAATAATTTGTAGGTATTTAAGTGTATATACTTAGATTTCGGATAGAATTCTTAGTTTTCGAAATATAGTCGTTAAAATTTCAATATTTTAGTATTTTAATTTGAGTTTTCCAATGGGTGCGAAGCTATAATATTTACAATGTCACGAGTATTACAGTTTGATGTGCTTACTTACTCCTTGGGGAAATATTGACGCATAAGCACCACAGATTTTGGTTTTTTTTTTTCAAAGGATTAGGAGGTAAAATAAAATTGGATATTCTGTAGATGTTTATTCATGATGTTTGAACAGAATAAATGGAAATACACGTATTCACACGCATTAATGTACAGCATTAATGTATGCGCATTAATGTACCGCCAGGCAAATTTATAGATTAACTTGAATTTTAAATTTCGTCAGATATATTGTATAAGATTAATTTATATATCGTTAAGCAAATTAGTAAAATAATTTAATATTTTGATGGGGAATCCATGATCGGGGATATCCAGATGAAACCTGGGTGAAAACTAAAACGAGCTATAAACGAGCTATAAACGAGTAATTTGTAACGCTTTGAAAACTTTAAACGAAGAAAAAAAGTGTCTAAAAAAATCGGATAAACTTATTAAACTTTATTCGAATTTTATTTTACAAAATATTATTCACGCAAAACCATTTTGGCTCTATCGGAGTGGAACCACCGCCAATTTTTTTTTTTTTTGGCAATTGCACAGAATTTTTTTTAAACTTTTTCTATTTTAACTATTTTTCTCAAGGAATCGAATGAAAGTTTAGATCACTTATCTTTATAAAAAAACACAAGATAAAATAAAACACAAGATAAAATAAAAACACTGTAGGCAAATACAATTAAAAATAAATATTTTATCCAGTAAACACTCATATTTGCTGCCATTGCATGACTATCTGTTTCATGCTGATGAACAACTTTTTCATGTTTGACTAACTTTTTCATGTTGATGACCAAAGCAATAAGCGCGAAACCGGTTTATTGATACTGTTATCTACAATATGAAAGCGATCCTAATTTCCTTTTATATTGGTCGTTGGTGATCTAATGAATCACGGAAACTTTAAAAATTTTGAACATGGGAAATGGTTATAGATGAAAATGGGTTCCCTCTAAAGTGAGGCAGCGAAGGAACGCGTCACCTCTTCCTTGAATCCCTCTGAAAAGGGTTCATTCTCAAAGGGGTGCTTCAGTCGAAAACCCAGGCCCTTCTGACTCGTCCTAAGACATAAGCAGCTGTTTGGACGGCCGGAGGGGTGCTTCGGGGATGCTTCAGTGTAAATCCGGCACTACACAATAGATGATGTCTACAAATCAAAATCTTTCACTAATATAAATCTCAGACCTTTTTTACAACTTTGTTCTAGGTTGAGTTGCACGTGTGATAAAACCTTCTACGAATGTCTTGATTTAGTTGACGACTTCACTGCCAGAACCATAGGCAACTTGTACTTCAACGTCCTTGGCAGAAATTGTTATGAACCAGATTATCCTTTAACAGACAAGTGCATTAGCAGAGGGTAAGTGAAATTGAGTTAGTATGGTAATTTTTTTTTCTTTACTTTTAATAGCTGAATTTATTTTAAGTACATATCCGTTCTTTGTAAACTCCTGTATGTAAAAATTGCAACATCATGAAGGAATCATCAGAATTGAATTAAATTTATTCCACAAACGGCCTGTACTGATACAACTGAACGATTCAATTTACAAAGCAGAAAACAATATTACATGTCGAAAATCACTATTTGGCGATCCCGCGCTGCAATAAGTACTTCTATTCGACGTGGAATCGAATCAAACAGATTTTGAATTTATACCTGAGGAAGAGCATTCCAGTTTGCTTCTATCCGAACACAAAGTTCAGCTGTATTAGCTACGGAACGAGCGTCACGAGCGAGACGTCGCGCGACAAAATCCCAGACATGTGCTATAGGCGACATATCCGATTAATAGGCAAGCGAAAGAAGTTGTATCTGTTGTGTTGAATATATATGGGCGGGCAATGTCCTGATGAAATATAGCTCCAGGTATGTGTTGAAGAAAAAGTACTACTTCTGGCTCCAAAACTTCCCTGATGTACCAACTGCTGTTGAGATACCCACAATTCTTAGCAGATGAGATCGTCCAATATACCCAATGCCGCTCCAGACTATCACGCTTGGCGTTCATCCAGTATGACTTCGGATATCGAACTCCGGAAGGTGGTGTTCACCGCTATAGCGTCTAACGTGGATGCAGCCATTACTGTACCCCCAAATTAAAGCGGGATTCATCGACGACTCAGATGACTTGTTGCCAATCGGCATGCCAGTGTCTATGTTGATGAGCGCATTGTGGCCGCATTCATCGATGGGTTTGCATCAGGGGAATCCTGTACAAAGGAATTCTTGCATACAGCCTATGATGCAGCAGACGCCGACGAATTGCTGGAGCAGACAATAACGCAACTGTAGCAGTACTGCAACACAATGCCAACTGTCTATATAAAGCATCACTGCCATGTGGATGAGGTGTCTAACATTTCGCCGTCCACTGCCGGATTTGCGACTCTTCCGGTTATCTTCAATCCACTGTTTCCACACTCGCATCACTGTCGTGGTATTGCGCTGTAACTTGCTCATATCGTGCCCTCTGTCGTCGTAGAGGCATTGTGACTTCTTATGAAATGTATACCTCTGGCAGACAACCATAGACTATTTTCAACGTCCCGCTACAGATCTATTTATACGGCTACAACAGCAGTTCAGAGGGCGCTGTTCAGCCCACGCATGCGCGGTGATTCTGAAATTCAAACCATTTGCACAGCACACTCTAATTCTTTGCTGTAAGTTTCAGCTCAATCGCGTGATTCCTCAACGGTGTTGAAATATTTACAAACATGAATTTAGTAATAGATGCTTATAGAAAACGGCACCAATATGGTGGAGTCCACTTATATTGGTGCGTATATTGTAACAAGTTCGGATGTAGCAAAATATCGGTTATTAGCATCAATTAGTTTGGTAAAAAATTTCATCCCCAGATACGTTGACCTAAACACTTTCCTAAACACATTCTCAGATAGGCTAAGATAGTCTAAACACATGACGATTACCTGTTAATTTCTTTCCTTATATACATAGTATAATGTATAAGGAATGTGACGGGATCGAAAATTCGAATTCGAGATTTTAATGGGATAACACGTTTCAAGTATTCCTGAACACGAATCGAACGTTTTTGAGGTGATGTCTGTGTGTGCGTGTGTGTGTGAAGACGATATCTCACAAACGAATAGAGCCATTTGAACGACATTTGGTGCAAAAATTGCAATCAGTGAGTACTGGAAGCATTTTGTTTTTAAGCGTAATCTGATGTTCAAAACAGTCATATTTTGAAATGAAATTTTGAAATAATCATCAAAAAATCAAAACCTTCAATACAGTGGAGTAAATAGTCATTTTTTATGTAATTTTTCATTAGAAAACGATTAACATAAACTTTGGAACGCTAGCGTGAACCGTTCTCTGGCTATTGCATATTTTAAAAATAAATTTATCAAATTTAAAAAAATAATAATAATAACTATTGTGAAATACGTTCCCCTTTTCATATATGCGATAAATTTGTTAACATCATCCTCTTGGATCTAGCTGGTTTTTAAATGCTACCTTGAGTGATATTTATTCGCAAAGAGAGAAAAACTTTTGGAAACAAGTTGGGTTTTCAGGAGAAATCCAACATTCTTTCTTTTCTGATCCTGTGTATAAAGATAGTTCAATCTGGAATTGGTTGCGCTACAAATGAGTTTTGCCATAAGATCTTACTTATGATGATTATGCTGCAAGTGATGAGTGTGTTAAAACAGAAGCACAAAAGATCGATAACTTTTGCTACAACGGCTGCTAATGCATCTGATGAATCTGAATCTGATGAAATCGAAATTGAATTATAAAACAGAAGATAACAACAAAAATTGCAATGGCTTGCCTCCAAAATTTGCTTAACGATTTTGAAGCAAAGTCTGGAATTGAAAAAGTCAGCCAGGATTATAAACTCCAGTCTGAATCATAAGTCGTCACCTTTTGCCACCAATCCTCAAGTCCTGATATTTCGATTTGAAATATTGATTTACAGAATTTTGTTTTTTGAATATTTCATGAAATAATTTGTTTCCAGAAAATAGCCTTTTGCCCTATAGTATAGTTGAGTCGATTAGTAAAATACAAATATTACTTAATATTTGAACTGCATTTCCCTTCACTATATATTGTTGCGAACTTGTAAAACGCTTCGGGGTCAATTTTTCCCCTCCTTACATTCGTCTCTTTCAAAGACTAAACGGAGAAAACACCCGTACAGGCATCCTTTCCCATGATGTGAGTCTAAAGTTTCCAGAATGTGAAGCTAAGAGCAGGATTGCAAGATTTGTCAATTTATAGCCAATTTGGTGACTTCTAGAAGGTTTGAAAAAGACCGCGAAATAACGAGTATTCTACGAGATATAAGATAATTCCAGAAATTTCTATAGAGAGACTATAAAAGGAGTCATCACTCCTTTGGAGTTACAGTTGACGTGATACGAGCTACATTGAACTGTGATTTTTTTCAATGTTTTGAGAATAGTAGGGGCTGTTTTGTGAAATTAGTGAAACATTTAAATCTTGATTTACTATATAGGGTGTCCCAAAAAGATTGAAAAGCGCTTTAATTCTTTACATGTTGGAGATAATTGGGCAATTTAAATTGCAAAAATGTTGAAAGTAAGGTAGGAAATAAGACTACCTTAATGAAATTGTCCTCCCATTAATTTTCAAAAAGTTACACTTTTTAAGTTTTTATACGACCCCTTTAGACAAATTTGGTCAATCAGAAGATTTTTATTTTTAATGCAATAAGATCATTAAAAAAACGCATATCTGTATCTTTAAAATTGAGTGAGTTATATTTAATTTAAAATTGACATTGTGAATGGGGACCATATATCAAATTAGAAATGTAAATTTGTGTCATATTACGAAAAAGATAAAACTGGATGTTAATACATAGGAGACATTTTTGCGAATTCCGAGTAGGTTCACGATGCAATCAGGTATTCTTAAGTACTTTTCAATAACTAAACACTTTTCAATAATTAAGTACGTTTAAATACTTATTTTTCATCTAATTTCCATCGTCAATTTGTTTATGATCCCTATTTTCACTGATGAAATAGCCTTTCACATGGTATGGAAAAATGGCATAAGTCAGATTTTTTTTCCTTTATCATAATTCAATTGATTTTAAAGATACAGATATGCGGGTTTTTTTAATGAACTTGTTGCATTAAAAATAAAAAAATTCTGATTTATTCAATTTGTCTAAGGGAGTCGGATAAAAATTTAAAAAGTGTAACTTTTTGAAAATGAATGGGAGGACTATTTCATTAACGTAGTCTTATTTCCTACCTTACTTTCAACATTTTTGCAATTTACATCGCCCACTTATCTCCAACAGGTAAAGAATTAAAGCTCGTTTCATTCTTTTTGGGACACCCAGTATATTGTTCATATTTGCGCTGTGCTTGTGAATAAACGTGTTAGTTATCCAAAAATTTGGACTCATTCTTGTATCCTGAGTGCACACCCGGGATGCCAGAGGATACGACGCAACAATATAATAGCAATTTTCTAATGTGTAATTGTGTTTGGTTTTGAGACCCTCAAAAACAACTATTATTGTACAGTTAATATACCTCTGCTTCGAATCCAGAGGGTACATAATACAGTTATTGTTGTATCAATACTGGTGTTATAAAACGACAAAATTTGACGTCAATACGTATATTCGAGATACTAGTATTAGATATGCTAATTCCAGTTAATAATGATGCCATTATATCAAGGATACGTATGTTCGATATTCTTGATATACGTATATGCGTATATCAAGAATACGTATATTCGAGATACTGGTATTGGATATGCTAACTCCAGTTAAAAATGTATAGTATGATGCCATTGTATCAAGGTTCTTTTCTTCCGTTTCAGATTTTTTGGAGGTTGCAATGAGTATGAAAAAGATACCACCAAACCAAAGACCTTACAATGGAAGAGTCCCGAACGGTTCAGTCTGTTCTGAGCTCAACTCTTGTAAAGCATACGAGACAAATGCCACACACTCTATTCAATTGCTTTGAAATACTGTTGAACATTAATTTCTCTTGAAATTCGTGAATAAATTATTATTACAATCTAGTGATTAAATCTGTGAATTAGAAATTTTTTGTATTAAACACATTCGTAATTTTGTATTAAACACATTTGTTTAGGATTAGTGGCCGATGTTACAGAAAGAGTTTATTTTACAGATAAATAATATTACATCAAGTCATGAATGTGTTATTTTGCAGTCTTCTGTTTCAAATAGAGAATGGCGAAGAGTTTAATCAAATGTTTCCGCAGTATTTGAAGGACTGAATAAAATATCGATATACTCTTATACACATGGCCTAATTTATAATATAAACACCTTGATTTATCTGTCTATCTACCTATCTATCCTGGGTTCTAACTTCCTCCATAAGTGTAGTAAAATTTAAATCTTAACACTACTAATAAATATTATTAAGCATGAGAGCATTATTAATAAACATTGCGTTGTAGCAGCAATAACCCAGATTCGAATACAGGTCACGGCACCAAAACCTGTTGTGTTTAAAATTATAAAGGAAGACATAATAATTAATTTAAAGAAAATTAATTTATGAAATTGAAACTTCAAATTAAGTCAAAGAACAAAATACAAAAACTCTGCTCACAGGTAGGTAAATCAGGAATAATTGACAAGTTTAAATTAAATTTATCACAGACATTAGAATTTTAGAATTTATCAGCTTAGTTAAAATTAAAGAATCTGTATAAAAACTTTACTCTAGAAAAATATATTTAAATCCCATCATAAAATATTAACAATAGATATTAAATTTAAAAATCTGATGTGGGCAGCACATGACTTTCTCTGCAGACTTATATTCACGTTCTCTTTATTTTATTAAATTTAATTCACTTTTAATTCAATTTTCGTTCTCATAACTGGACTTATTTTCGAAGGTGGCGTAGAGAAAATACGAAAATACTAAAATATCTCGAGAACGGCTAGTCCTAGTGTAATGGGGTTGGTTTTATTCTTTTCTTCGTTAAAAATTACGTATTACACAAGCATTTATTGGATATATTTGAGCATACGTAGTTTTTAATTTTAAATTTTGGCGATTTTTGAGGGCCATTTTGCAAAAACAGGCAAGTTATTTTTTTCTGAATCGTACCAAAATCTAATCACCTCTAGGGTGTCCCACAACTGACTTATCTACCGAATTTTGTAAAATTCGGTCCGTTAGAGTAGATACAAGCTTTTGCAGGCCATTTCGCAAAAAGAGACAAGTTCTTTTATCCCGAATCGTACCCAAAACTAATCAGCACCAGATTCGCACACAAGTGACTTACCTAACCAATTTTATGAAATTCGGTCCATTTGTTTTTCAGTTAGAGTGGATAGAAAATCTGCACAGACAGACATACAGACACACAGATATACACACAGACACACACACAGGCGTCACGCTAAAAAGAGTTTTTTCGTATTCTAGAGGTCTCGAAAAATGTAGATCCGTCGAAAACTCGAGTTGCGATTTTCGGCATGATTCCAATACTTTCCCTATACATCACCATGTATTGCAGAAAAAGTAAAAAATCTGATGTGGGCAGCACATGACTTTCCCTGCAGACTTATATTCGCGTTCTCTTTATTTTAATTAAATTTAATTCACTTTTAATTCAATTTTCGTTCTCATTTGATAACTGGACATATTTTCAAAGGTGGCGTAGAGAAAATACGAAAAACTAAAATATCTCGAGAACGGCTAGTCCTAGTGTAATGGGGTTAGTCTTATTCTTTTCTTCGTTAAACATTACGTATTAAACAAGCATTTAATGAAGATATTTGAGCATATGTAGTTTTTAATTTTAGATTTTGGCGATTTTTGAGGACCATTTTGCAAAAAAAGGAAGGTTACTTTTCCGAGTCGTACCAAATCTAATCAGCACCAGGGTGTCCCACAAGTTACTTATCTACCGAATTTTGTGAAATTCGGTCCATTGGTTTTTCAGCTAGAGTGGATACAAACTTTTGCTGGCCATTTCGCAAAAAATGGCGGGTTCTTTTATCACGAATCGTATCCAAAACTAAGCAGCACCAGATTCACCCACAATTGACTTACCTACCAAATTTTATGAAATTCGGTCCAGTAGTTTTTGAATTAGAATGGATACAAAATCTGCACACACAGACAGACAGACACACAGACACACACACAGACACACATACAAACGTCACGCTAAAAATGTTTTTTTCGTACTATAAAGGTCTCGAAACGTGTAGATTCGTCGAAAACTCAAGTTGCGATTTTCGGCATGATTCCAATACTTTCCCTATACATTACCATGTATTGCTGGGAAAGTAAAAATCTGATGTGGGCTGCACATGACTTTCCCTGCAGACTCAAATTCATTGTTTCTTTATTTCTTGAAGAACTCATTAAATTGAGTTTAATTGCACAAAATGACAATGAATTTGCATTTTTAACTCAATTTCTGCTTTTATTTGGTAATTGTACATTTTTCCAAAGGCGGTATAAAAAAATACAAGAATCTCAAATATCCCGAGAACGGTTAGTCCTAGAGTAATAGAGTTGTTCTTATTCTTTTCCTCGTCAAAAATTACGTATAAAACAACCATTTAATTTATACATTTGAACATAAATAGTCTTTTTTTAGATATTGGCGATTTCTGAGGACCTTTTCGTAAAAAAGGCAGGTTTTTCTTTTCCAAATCGCACCAAAATCTAATCAGCACCAGAATGTTCCAAATGTGATTTATCTACCAAATTTTGTGAAATTTGGTCAATTTGTATTTCAGCTAGAGTGAATTCATGAGATTTTTGCGGGCCATTTCGCAAAAAAAGGCGGGGGGAGGGGGGGTACCAAAAACTAATCAGCACCAGGGTCACACCCAAGGGTTTTACCTACCAAATTTTATGAAATTCGGTCCATTCGCTTTTTGAGTTAGAGTGGCTACATACATTACACACACACACACAGACATCACACTAAAAATAATTTTTTTCGTATTCTAGAGGTCTCGAAACGTGTAGATCCGTCGAAAACTCGAGTTGTGATTTTTGACAAGATTCCAATACTTTCCCTATACATTACCATGTATTGCAGGGAAAGTAAAAATCTGATGTGGGCAGCACATGACTTTCCCTGCAGACTCAAATTCATATTTTCTTTATTTCTTTAATAATTCATTAGATTGAGTTTAATTGAACCAAATAACACTAAATTTGCATTTTTAATTCAATTTTTGTTTTTATTTGGTAATTGGGCATTTTTCCGAAATCGGCGTAACAAAAATGCATGAAATCTCAAATATTTTGAGAACGGTTAGTCCTAAAGTATAATGGGGTGTGTTATATTATTTTCCTCTTCAAAAAATGCGTATAAAACAAGAATTGAAACATCATTAAATCTCAAATATTTTGAGAACGGTTAGTCCTAAAGTATAATGGAGTGTGTTATATTATTTTCCTCTTCAAAAAATGCGTATAAAACAAGAATTGAATCATCATGAAATCTCAAATATTTTGAGAACGGTTAGTCCTAAAGTATAATGGAGTGTGTTATATTATTTTCCTCTTCAAAAAATGCGTATAAAATAAGAATTTAATTGATACATTTGAGTATACGTTTTTTTTTTTTTTTAAGGTTTTGACGATTTTTGCGGGCCATTTCGTAGAAAAAGGCAGGTTGTTCTTTTCCGAATCTTACCAAAATCAAATTGGCACCATGGTATTCTACAAGTCACTTATCTACCAAATTTTGTAAAATTTGGTCAATTAGTATTTTAGCTAGAGTGGATACATGAAATTTTTGAGGGCCATGTCGGTAAAAAAAGGCGGATTTTCCTTTTCCGAATCGTACCAAATTCTAATCAGCACCAGAGTATCCAATAAGTAACATACTACCAAATTTTGTGAAATTTGGTCAATTAATATTTTAGCTAGAGCGGATAAATGAAAGTTTTACGGGCCATTTTGTAAAAAAAAGCGGGTTTTGTTTTTACGAATCGTACGAAAAATTAATCAGCATCAGGGTCACATCCAAGGGTCTTACTTACCAAATTTTATGAGATTCGGTCCATTAGTTTTTAAATTAGAGTGGATACATACATTGCACAGACAGACACACAGACACACAGACTCACAGACACACACAAAGACGTCACGCTAAAAATAGTTTTTTTCGTATTTTAGAGGTCTCGAAACGTGTAGATCTGTCGAAAACTCGAGTTGCGGTTTTCGACATGATTCCAATACTTTCCCTATACATTACCATATATTGCAGGGAAAGTAAAAAATTAAGAATTTTCCCAGGCTCTGATAAATTTAGGAAGGCTTAGAAAATTGCTCTTAGAAATAAAGCTCTAGAATTTTAAATTCAAGGAATAAAATTTAAATCATATATATTTAGAATTAAAGAAATTAAGAGCTTAAAAACATTAATCAAATTCACCCAACCGGATCATCTTAGAATTACAGAGTGTAGATAGCCGGTAAAGGATGAGGAAAAGTTCCAAAGTCGGAGATGCACAGGAAGGAGACAAAAATTCCCAAACCGGTTTTCTTGGAATCACCATACATTATTCCGGAGAAGATTCAGTTAAATGGCCTAACCATCACAACGGGAACTCTCGGATCTTCTTAAAACAGCCGAAAGAAAACTCCAGAGACGCTTCTTTATTGTAGCACACTTAAAAACTCACACAAATTTTTCTATTTTTCTATGAGTCACGCCGTAAATTAGGTCATAAAAACTAATAAAACTTTCATTTAAAAAGAAACAAGTGTAAAGAAAAAATATAGCGACAAACTTAATGTTTCATAGAAAACATCGCGTGGAACACAAGTTCCATTCGAAAAGTGAACGACGCGCTTCTCGCGCAAACTAAAACAAAGGATTTCAACAAAAAACAGAAACTGAAAAATTCCGCGAGCGTATATATACATGCGAAAATCGAGAGAGTTTAGAAAAACGGCAGCAATTAAAATCAGCTTACCAAAATTCGAATTGCCAAAATTAAAGCTCAAAACTCCGATAGCAGACGATCCGGGAGAACGCGAACTAATTAAAATAATTCACGAATTCCGAAGAGGCGCGAAAATCACTTAGGCGTCACATGAATCGCGGTAAAAAGCGCACAAAACCAAGATTCCAAAATGGCAGCAAATGAAATTTTTGAAACGCACTGAACATGGAAATAACTGGAAACTATAGAACAAACAGAATTTCTAACCAAAATGGGAAAATGATGCATCAAATTAAAGGAAATTTTAAGGGGAATCAAATAATTAATCCTTTTTATAAATTTACAAATCAAAAGTAATATTAATTTAGGGAATGGAACATTTTTAATTAAGATTATTATAAAGAAAATTAATTTAGAAGATTAAAAATATTTTTTTTAAAGAATAAATGGAAAAAGCCAATAAATATTATTTAGATATTCCCAAATTGAGAATATTGAGAAAGGGAAAATAAAATAAAAGTAAATTTCAAACCCCCAAATTACATAAGTTCTAAAGCAACCCAACATATTCCTTCCACCTATTCCCCAAAAATTTTTCATTTGAAAAATGAAAAATTGTTGATAATAAAATAAAAATATCTATCAGAAGTAACTAATTTAAGCATAACAATTTTTATCCGAATTTAATCTCTATTTCGGAATAAGCAATTTGTTGATAATCTATAAACTAAAAAAGAAAATGATATAATGATGAATAAATTTTGTGTATCAGATCACTAAATTTGTGTAGACAAAAGTAAAGGTACAGGATTTGACATTGATTCTCTTTAGCTATAAATTAAAAAAAAAATTTTACGAAAACATTGGACCAGCCAAATAGTTTTCCAAGAATAGAAACATTAAATTCAATCTGTGATACCAAATTTCATTTTGGATTAAAATTGGTATCACAGACAGTGGTAAATGTTTGTTCATTTAAGTTAAAAAGAAGATGATGTGGCAAAATTAATTCTCTACCATAGAGAAGATTAGCTGGAGACTCACCAGTCGAGGAATGGATTGAAGTTCGGTGGGCCAGCAAGGCAAAAGATAAATGTCGATCCCAATCCTCTTGTGTTTCAAACACTAAATGACTAAGTGTGTTAATTAACTTACTATTTAAACGCTCGCAGACTCCATCCGATTGTGGGTGATAGCTAGTAGTAGTATGTTTTTCAATACATAATTTTTCATACAACTTCATGGCAGCATTCGAAATAAAATTAGAACCCTTGTCACTGACAATGTGCTTTGGCACACCATGAAGAGAAAAAAAAAATTCTAAGCAATTTAAAATAGTTTCAGATTTAATATTAGGGATAGCATAAGCTTCTGGCCAACGAGTAAAATAGTCAGTAATTACTAGTATGTCCTTATTTCCGGAGTAAGTTAGAAGCATGGGGCCAATACAATCCATAGCTATTCTTTCCATAAGGTAAGTAGAATTTGGAAACCTTTGTAAAGGAGCTTTTTGTTCTTGTTTAAATCCTCTTTTCTGTAAACTATCAGGACAACTCTTCACATAATTTAAAATTTGAACATACATCCTAGGCCAATAAAAGTGTTGTTGAATTTTCCTCAAAGTCCTTCTAAACCACCAGGTCCTGGAGTGATCAAATCATGACAATAATTTAGAATTTCAGAGATCAAATTTAGTGGAACAACAAACAATACGCTCTTTTCTTTGATATTTTAATTTAGGTCTTCTACTAGTGCAATATAATTTATTGATATTTTGAGCGTTCTTTAAGGCCGAATTTAAATTTTTACTGCTTTATTTTTCATACTTCATTAATTTTTTATGGCATCAGAATGGGCACTTAATTATTTTTCTTATCAGAAAATGTACACGTGTCCGAGAGTTAATGCAGGACACTTGTGTAAATAACAATAAATAAATATTATTCATATAAATAACAGCGAAAATTGCATGTAATCGGTGTGCATCGTTGCATATGCCGTCATCTCTAGCCCTCACCCTAAATCACAGAACTGAACCCAGTCACTTGTGGAGACTCTACTTTTTACGAAAGAATCATCTACTGACGGACACAATTTAAATCTCAATTTCTACGATATCAGCACAATTAGACCAACTTATATACAAACTCATTAACAAAATGATGTTTAAAGGCAAACAAACCAGACAAAACTTACATTAATATGGTATGTGACCACCTCGGACCTTCACACAAACTTTACAACGATTTTTCATGCTTTCAATGAGGTAGGTGATCGGCCATCGCAGATGCGAGAGATGGCCATTCCTCCAATATGGCAGTTTCCAACTCCCTGTGACTGGCTGTAGGAGGTAAACGTGCAGAGACAGCACGTTTACCAAAAGTTTTCAATGGGATTAAGGTCGGGAGAATACGCCGGCCACTTCATACGAGAAATGTCCTAACTTTCCAGGTATTCGTCAACGATGTTAGCTCGACGGTGACGGACATTATCTTCCATAAGGAGGAAATCAGGACCAACTGCTGCAGAGTACAGTCTCGCAATGGGGTCTAGGACTTCATCCCGATACCGCGCAGCCGTCCGTCACAGAACCGCCTTTAAAGATGAGCAGCTCTGTGCAATATCCCACTGCAATTCCAGCTCACACCATCACGCTACCACCTCTGAATGCGTGATGTTCAATGACGTTCTTCGCCTGATTGGCTGTGCCTCGTTCTCTCCAAACTCTTACACCCTTATCATCTGATTTCAGGACAAATCTGGACTCGTCCGTGAACAGGACGTTGCACCAATCTGGGACAGTCCAATTGACATATTGACGACACCAATTTAATCTTGCCCCTCTAGCTTGGACGGTTAGTAGAACGCAAAAACGTGGTACTCGGACGTACAGTCCCTTCACATGGAGCCTTCACATGCAGCTCTGTGCGATACCTTATTGAAATTCCAGCACACACCATGACGCTGCCACCTCTGAATGCGTGATGTTCAATGACGTTCTTGGCCTGATTGGCTGTGCTTCGTTCTCTCCAGACTCTTACACCCTTATCATCTTATTTCAGGACTAATCTAGACTCGTCCGTGAACAGGACGTTGCACCAATCTGAGACCGTCCAATTCACATGTTGACGACACCACTTTAATCTTGCCCCGTTGGCTTGGACGGTTAGTGGAACACAAAAACGTGGTACTCGGGCGTACAGTCTCTTCACGTTTAGCTTTTGGCGCACAGTACTGGTAAATATGGTCTCACCAAGTGCCGCTGCAACCATGGATGCAACAGTTGTGGAGGTCTCTCGTTGATTCCGCTTAATTACTATAGCAATATACCGATCATCAAAGAGGGTGGTACCCCTTGGACGACCGGGCACATGTCCCTGGACAACTGTTTGACTTGTTTGGAATTGCTTTCATAATCGAAACATCAACGGCAAAGAAAATAGAGACATCTTTGATTGACTGTCCTGCTTCAATGCGTCCGACAGCACGCCAGCGCTCACTATCTGTCATTTGTCTTCTTTCAGATATAGAAACACGAATATCATCAAACATAATCCTACAAAAGTTATAAACACTTCGTATCAGCATTTAAATGCACCTCCTCAAACCCTTCAGAATGCTGGCGTCTTCACCGACTGCCTAATTAGCATGTATCCGAACAGTCAATCGTGATTGGCTGCAACATACGATATTTGCATACTACCATCTACATCCCCAGCGATGTTCAGCCGCTCAAATTCAAATACGCTTTCGAAAAATGAAAATTTGCATTGCGTGCTTAAATTTTGGAAGTCAGTGTATTAACAGAATACAGAAAGAACTACAGATTACAAAAACTCACCAGAGAAAATTAGAACAATCTCCCTAATAAGAAACATACAGTAGTGGCCAAAATTGTTGAAACCTTTTGGAAAATCTGTATTTTTGAGGTGTGGTGGCTCATATCATCACATTTTTTTTGTACCAATACTATAAAATTATATATCAATGGAAAGATAATTTAATCAAGATTATTGTAATTCAATAACATTTGTTCAATTATCTATATTCTATCAAAAGTTATAGTCAAATAACCAGAAAAAAGAAACACAACTTGCTTAAGTTTGTATAAAGTAGCTTTCCTTCATTTGAATGTAACCAATGAGCATGAGTGTTTAGAGAACTAATCAAGTACCATCTTGTTTTGGCAATGAGCCAACAGGACACAGGACATTTAACAGTGTGTTATGTGATTGCTATCAAGTTGGTTGGATTTTTTGTGTGTTCTTTGATTTAGTGAACTTGTAAAACGTGATAAAATTAAAGAAATGGTGCAAAGAGTTGACTGGTCACCCAGAAAGTGATGTAAAATAGTACTATTATGTGAACAAGGCTACAGTTATGAAGAAATATTGGGGGAACTTAAAAAGTGGCATTTTTAACACTTTACAACAAAGTTGAAAAGTGTTTATGACTTTGTTCATTCTGTCTGTCTGTCTGTCTGTCTGTCTGTCTGTCTGTCTGTCTGTCTGTCTGTCTGTCTGTCTGTCCGTTAGCACGATAACTGCCGTAAAAATGACTTAATCAAAATGAAATTTTAGTATGTTGTTCAGACGGTCTATAGGACCTATGGGAATATAAATGAATAATATCACACAATTAGTTTTGGATTGAACCCGGGTTGAAAAAATGGAATACATTGAGCCCTATGGGACCTAATTTTTCAAGCATTTTTTAAGCGGATTTAAAATTCACAAATTGCTTCGAAAATTTTAGGCAATATTCAAATTGTTCCATAAAATATATAAAAAAAAATTCAGCGAAATATATTCAGTAGTTTTTTAAATAAAAATTAAAATAATAATAACACCTCTTATATGAAGCGATCACGTGTCCATGATATGAAACGATCACATGACCCACTTCAAAATGATATATGGCAACCATCTTGTGTCAAAATCGTGATTTTTAAAGTTCTTTTTAATTCATATTGAGTGTTGTATCTGTCTTAAAACTACTTTATTTTTGCCTAAATTCTGTGCATCTACATACTAAAACAACGCAATGACAATATATTTCAGTTTAAATGCTCATCCAAATATGATTATTTCTACTATTAAGCCTATTTTTCACCTATGTAAAATGTAAACAGCAAAATATATAGAATGAGTTGTATTAGAATCGCTGTAATTCTTTAACACAAAATAATTTAGTCCATGGAGTCTGCTTAGCTGATATGAATGAAATATTTATTGATTTTAGAAAGAGAAGGACGATATTTTTCGATGAAGTTTTACGCATGGAGATTACTTACTTGTAGCTCAATGGTCTTAATTTTTAAATAAAATAAATTATTATAGTATTGTGATGAATGACATGAATGGGGGAATTATTTATGAATGAAATGTTGCTTTTATAGAGAGAGCCAGGCGTGTTATTTTTTTATGACGTCATTTGAATGAATTTCAATTGTTTTCCATGAAGTTTTCAAATATAATAAATTATCGTAGTATTATGATAATTCTAAAATTATTACCGAGGAATGTATCACATTTTAGAGATATTTAAACCAGGCAATTTATACTTTAATGCCGTCATTTGAATGAAGTTAATTTTTTTCGATGAAGGTTTAAGGTTTCAAATACGAGTATAATAAATTAATGTAGTATTGTGATAAGTTTTAAAATATTATCGAGGTCTGTATTGCATTTTAGACATGTTTAAATAAAATTGCATTGAAGTTGGAAATGATTGCATTAAAATTGCATTGAAGTTGGAAATAAAATAAATTATTATAGTATTTTGATGAATGAAATGAATGGGAGAAAGTTATGAATGAAATCCTGTTTTTATAGAGAGATCCAGGCGTGTTATTTTTTCTATGACGTCATTTGAATTAATTTCAGTTGTTTTCGTTGAAGTTTTCAAATATAATAAATTATCGTATTATTATGATAGTGTTAAAAATATTACCGTGGAATGTATTGCATTTTAGAGATATTTAAAGCAGGCAATTTATATTTCAATGCCGTCATTGGAATGAAGTTCATTTTTTTCAATGAAGGTTTAAGTTTTCAAATATAATAAATCAATGTAGTATTGTGATAAGTTTTAAAATATTACCGAGGAATGTATTGCATTTTCGACTTTTTTAAATAAAATTGCATTGAAGTTGGAAAGTGTTTCATAATCAATGCTTTAAGCATGATTGATCTTTCTTGTTAAATTTTTGAAGAGGTTTAAGAAGACTCAGTCACAACAAAACCATACTGGTAAAGGCAGGAAAAGGGGCAAAACAGCAAGTGATGATAGAAGAATTAAGAAACTGTGCTTAGGTGACAGAAGAAAACCATCTCGGTGTATACAAGGTGAAATGGCGCAATGCAATGCGAAGTTAAGTGCAAGGACTGTTCAGCGCAGCCTGCATGAATTCAGTCTAAATGCTAGAATTCCACGAAAAAAACCATTTTTATCTCTTAAACAAAGGTTAAAAGGTTAAACAGGGCTAAAACCCATGTTAACTGGACAATGTGACAGTGTAATTTAGTGATGAGACCAAAATCTCCCTGTTTGGTAGTGATGACATAAAATACGTAAGAAGAAGAATCGGAAGAGATTTGCATCCTGATTGCATTACACCTACCGTGAAACACCCAGTTAGTGTTATGATCTGGGGTTGTATGACATCAAGAGGTGTGGACAGAATTTGCATGATCACTGGGATTATAAATGCCCAAAGATACATAAATGAAATACTTGAACCCAAGCCACAGCCTTCTGCACGTGATCTTTTCCAAGATAATGAAACATTTATATTTCAAAAGGATTCAGTTCCATGTCATATTGCTCGTGTGTGCAAAAAGTGGCTTCAAGATCATTATATTCAACTGCTGGAATGGCCAGGGAATAGACCAGACCTTAACCTCACCGAAAATCTATATCGAAAGCCACATCGAAAGCCTACTAAAGAAACTTCTTAATCAGAAGGAACCCAGCAATAAAATCCAATTAACATTAATAAAACCAATGAACAGTATTAACTGACATGGTGAGAATTTTTGTATATCTCATTTTCTATGTATTTCACTTTTCTTTATAAATGCTGTTCTATTAAAATATAATTCATAAATGTTATTGCATTACAATCTTGATTAAATTATCTTTCTATTGAATTATAATTTTATGGTATTGATACAAAAAAAGTGGTGTTATGAGCCATCAAACCTCAAAAATACACTTTTTCCAAAAGGTTTACATAATTTTGGCCACTACTGTAATATGAGCATATATCAGGCTAAAATAACGTCACTCTGCAACTTTTAGTGTGTGCATTCATATCAGCCATAGTAATAAAGGCTAAAAGACAGAATTCATAGCTTGAATAAAACGTAAGCCCCTTATCTTAAATATGGCACAAGTTCTATGTTTCTGTCAAGTTTCCTCATCATTTTTAAACCAGCAAAGAGTCGCGTGCTGTCTGGATTATACCCCGTGCTTGATACTAAAAGTGTGCAAAATTTCTAAATTATTGAATGGGAATCAACAATACCAATGGGAGGGAAGGAAACCTGGGATAAAGCACAGGCTTCCAGTAGAGGCTGGCCCGGTAGCGAGAGGGAAAATTAAGTACAACCAGGAGGGAAAGGGGCTCCATATAAACTCTACCTATCACCGGGACCTGAGATCGCTTTCCACAGGCCTGGTCTTTAAGAGAGATTCTTAGAGACTTCTCGGCAGAAAAACCATTATTTTCAGCCCCCAGAGGGAAATAAAAAAAATCTGACTTCACTTAGTT
Source organism: Amaurobius ferox (assembly GCA_951213105.1). Lineage (NCBI taxonomy): Eukaryota > Metazoa > Arthropoda > Arachnida > Araneae > Amaurobiidae > Amaurobius > Amaurobius ferox. The sequence goes on along the minus strand of OX578149.1, from coordinate 93,520,577 downwards.
CTGTCTGAAGAGTGTTGTTGTTGTTGTTGTTGAGACCCAGACCGTCCGACCTACCAGAAAGGTGTAAGGCAACTGCTTGGACGGCCGGGAAGTGCCACCCAATTTAGACCGGAACCCAGTGGGGGAGGCATCCACAGGGACCGTACCATCCTTCCCCTACCACCAACCTCTCGGAAGGACTTACGGACCCACATGTTTAACGTGATCGTACTCCGCGTGAACACGGCGGCAGTTTTTTGGCAGTGGCTGGAATCGAACCCGGGCCTACCGAGTGCAGCTCCAGCGCGCTAACCAATGGGCTACCGCGCCCCTTGTCTGAAGAGTGTGAAAAAACTCTGTGAAAGAATCTCATTTCTATACGCGGGAAACTAAATAATCTAGCTCCGCCATGGGCTGCCCCGTAATTAGAGTGCAAAGATGTAATTTTCTAGTTTATCAAGTGGGCTTCAAGACAGAAGAACCTTTTTCTTAAAAAATACCCCATTCTTTCCTTCCCCTGGGAGAAATTAAAAATTAGACTCGGGTAGGTTCTGTCCTTTTTCCAATACAATACGGGTTCACAATTTCAGCCATTTATGTTACCGGGGGTAGGCTTCTGGAGGGTCTGGAAACATTTTCCCAAACCCATTTCCTCTATCTCAACGGGGGAAATTAAAAATCAGGTTAGGTTCTATTCCGTAGTTAATACTATGGGTGTGCGAAGTTTCAGAATGTTAGGTTACCGAGTTGGTTTCTAGAGGGTGTGAAAACAAAAATACGATAGGCAATTTATTATATTGATTTTACAATCTAGTATATTTTGAAAGTGTTATAACTAACAATCTTGTCTATCACATAGGTTTCTTATATCGCCAGGAAACATATATTGCTCATTTGCATTTCCTTTATAAATTCGTGAAAAAACATGTACGCAAAAATTAACTCAGCACTTCTTTCTTACACCAACGTTAATAAATGGACCGAAAGGCTGATAATCTAGATCGATGGAACAACAGCGTTGCCTAATGCGAACTATTAAACCCAGTAAAAATTCGCCCAAAAATTGCTATAACAATAATAAAAAGTAGTATATGCTGCATTTTAATGAAATTTTTATAGCTGATATTGAGTCCAGGTTGTGCTTGCCAATTTTACTTCCGATTCCCTTCCAATTTCCCTTCCTCTTTCCGATTCCCTTCCAATTTCACTTTCGCTTTCCGATTCCCATCCGATTTCACTTTCGCTTTCCGATTCCCTTTCTACTCTCTACCCTTCATGCACCAGAGAAGGATCTGTCAACATTGGCGACAGCTGTCATATTTGTTCTCCAAACACTGAGCGAAGGCATGTGTTTTAATATATAACAAATTCACAGACCAAAAAACTACTTAACAAGGATTTTTAAAAAGAATTTGCGTACTAAAGAGTCTATTATACAAGGTGGTCATAAAAAAACTTCCCCGATACATGAACCCCTAGCGGTGTATTTACTCAACCAATCGAAAGGAAATTTCAGATATTGTTATTTGAAGGTATGTGCTCGAGATTGTGATGATTTCAAACAATAGAGCTCTCTCGGTTACGGTTACAGTAAAAAAAATTCGAAATTTTCGAATGGCAACACCCACTTTTTTCCTACGAAAATTGATCAGCGCATTGAAAATCCATAAATAGCGTTGGAACGATACACTTATGACGAAAATTGGTGACGTAAAACATTTTCAAAGAAGAGCATTGTAAAGGACCAATGACAACACAAGAGAGGAGAGGGAAAAACTTTTATCGGAATTACAAGTTTTCAACGTGCCCACCTTCGCAGACGATAACGTAATGCATGCAGGAGATTGTTGACAACAATGACGAACGTAATCATCGCAGGAGGAATCTGTATAACTTCACGTTTTATGGCATCTTTCAATTCTGACAAATCTCGTGGATTTGATGTGTACACCTTAGATTTCAGATAACCCTAGAACCAGAAATCAATCTGTGTGAGGTCGGTGGCCACGAAACTGCAAAGTTACTGCAAGTTAAGGAGATGACTTTATCACCAAAGTTCTGTTGCAGCACTTGTCAAACACATGTAGCGACGTGTGGAGGAGCACCATCTTGCATCCATACAATGTCATTAACGGCATTTCGCTGCTGCAATTCTAGAATTACGTAATTCTGCAACATTGTTTTATACCGAGGACCTGTGATGTAGTACGTTTGCATACCATTGGAAGTGACCTCTTCGAAGAAGTACGGACCGAGAACGAATGTGCTTGCGATGCCGCACCACACAGTCACTTTGGCTTCGAGTAAAGGCACTGGTGCCACATCGTGAGGATTTTTGTCAGTCCAATGAACGCAGTTCTTGGAGTTTACGTTCCCAGTTAAGGATAAATGTGCCTCATCCGTCCATAATATCCGCAGCGGCCACCTGCTATCTTCATCATATCTGATGAGGAAAAAATTCGCAAAGTTGACACGCTGTTTCTTGTCTCCAGGTTGCAACATCTGGACGCGCTGGAATCGATAAGGAAACATCCGCAGAACAGAGCGCAGAAGCTTGAGGACTGTGGTTTTAGGTACATCCAAATTGCGGGCAACACTTCTTGCAGTACGAAATGGACCTGCAGTAATCGTATTATGCACTTCTGCAACAACTTCAACAGGAACAGATGGTCGTCCGGATCGCGGTCTATCACATGTGCAACCAGTTTCTTCAAATTTTTTTACCAAATCACGTACAGTTCGTACAGAACGTGGACCTCGTCTTAGCTTATGATTTCGCCGATAAACTCGCACTGCTTTGGCAGCATTTTCCCTTTCAGATAAAACAACTCTATCAATTCACCTCGTTGTTTCCCTGTGAGTGTCATTTCATTGACACGTTCGAACACCTGATTGAAGAAACAATCTTCCCACACTGCGTATTAAAGGTTTTCCACAAGCAAGGCTTCTACTGTCTATCCCTGTGAATTACGCAAAGTGCGTCAATGCACCTCCTCTCTGTGTTTTGTAACTGGTCCTTTACAATGCTCTTCTTTGAAAATGTTTTACGCCGCCAATTTTCGTCATACGTGTATCGTTCCAATGCCATTTACGGTTTTCTATGCGCTGATCAATTTGCGCAGGAGAAAAGTGGGTGTTGCCATTCGAAAATTTCGAAATTTTTTCACTGTAACCGTAACCGTGAGAGCTGTATTGTTTGAAATCATCACAATCTCGAGCGCATGTCTTCAAATAACAATATCTGAAATTTCCTTTCGATTGGTTGAGCGGATAGGCCGTTAGGGGTTTTTCTATCGGGGAAGTTTTTTAAGACCACCCTGTATATTAATTTGTCAGCGGCATGATAAGGTGTCCTCCGAGTTTCATGGGGTTTACAGCGACTACCGTGAGTGAAATCGCACTCCAGTGGCGTATATGAAATAAGCAGCGTCTTGGTTATTTGTCAAATCACCAAGGAGGTTTTCATAAGGAGAGACGGACGTTAAATCTGTGGACCGGGAGATTGAAGGAAGGAAAGGGGGGTACATGCACTTTCTTGAGGTCGGATGGTCTGGGGTACGAAATGAAGGTGGGACGGCACGTGGCCGCACATTGGAGAACGGACACCACTGCAGTGGCCAGGACCCACAATATTTCTGTTTTGAGGCTGGAGAAGACCAATACAATTTGTATGGGCGGCAGGGGAAAATCTTCGAGCTCTGTAATTAATATTGGATTTACTTTCGTCGTTTCTAGCGATAACTTCATGGAAAGTGTCCAAAAGCGCCAAGCCCCAACTGTAACGTCATTGCCTTCATACCAATAGATGAGTTGCAACGACGGACGTCACATTCCCCCTAGCAACGGTAGCTACCGCCATACTCTTTGCAGACGCCGTCCGCAATTACCATTCCTGTCAGTGTTAAAGTGCCAGCTAGCGATTTTTTTATCTTGACATTGTCAAGTTTTCACTATGAAATTATACCTCACACCACAAAGTTGCCTCTATAAAGTCAATAAAGGCATCGAAAAAAATTACTTCCTACGAATTTGTCTGAGAATCTGTATATTACGTGGAGGAATCCACGGTATATTATCCGCCGTCACTATGATATTTTTCTGGATCGCCTGTGCTTATACAACAAAATCAATGGATACTGTCGGTGAATGCATATATTACTTCTACTTCAAGTCCAGATACAACACAAGAAGTCAAGGTACTTTTCATGTCTATTTATTTACTTTATTTTAATGCAATAATTTGCTTTAAGAAAAATTTTGGAAATATAAGTACCTCTGGCCAATCGCGTCTTTTAATAATATTATTTTGGTGCTTTGAGAGGTAAGGATTACTGTGAGAAATTATTTGATTTCACTCGAGCTATTAAATAGATTTAAATTTCATTTTCCATATCTAGATAATATCTTACTTAGACATACATGACTTTTAATATGCTGCCTCTGTTCTGATACTTTTTAGAATTCCAATTTGCACGAATAAAAATAGACTATTTTTTAAGCTTTTGTTTGTTTTATTTGTAATATATATAATACTGTATATATATATATGTTACATATACTGGGTATGTTTGATGCTGTTTTCCATTCATCTTCCTTTGAAATGTCGAACTGAAACATTTGTGACTAACACTTTGCTGACAGGTCAAGGGTATACTCATTTCTGCATGGTCAAATGTTGCTGACAAGTCACCGTGTTTTCATATCACCATACTTAAAAAAATTGTTACCTGCTGGGGAGGAGGGATCCCAGAGTGTGTAGAGTATGCTCTTCAAAAGAAAAGTGCAGAGAAACTCGATATGTTTGTAAAACTTGTACCATAGCACGTAGGTAAATGTTTTACAGTACACCGTATCCGAAAAAAATTATTAAATATATGTAGTAAGTTTCATTTCAATGCATGCTGCGTAAATAAAGTTTATTGAAGCTTATTTAGATATTTTGATTTTATTATCAACTGCAGAAAAATAGCCCACTGCACGGAATAGTTTTGGCTTGAAATAGCCAGTCAGCAATATGTTAAAACCTATTTTTGATCTCGTCTAATATTCTCTGTAAAAATACAAACCATATAACATATGGTAGGCCACAGACTATAGATGTGCTTGAAGCATTTTTTTTTCATTCAACCGTGACTTGTTTATGTATAAAGTTTTTGTAATGTTTTGCCACCAATTGGAATCATTTGTCGAGATTTAAAACAGAACAATAATTTTAAAAGCTTCGCCATATGCAAAAAATAACTTAATTTGGAAATGACATTTTTGAAAAAATAATTGTGGGTAAACAAAACATTGTACAATGCTTAACAGATCAATCCAATACCACAACAATATCATTTTAATTAGATAAAATATTTAAAGTGTGGAAGTACTTTGTACTAATCTTTACAGAAAAATAAAATTAATCTCTCATAGCGGTCGCACAGTTGAAAGCGCAGTATAAAATGCCATTGTTGAAAATCGCCTAAACAATAAATTTCTCGTTTGTCATTATTATGTATGTGCGATTATATTAAATGCAGATTCAACAGTTTGGATGTGGGAAAGATATGTATCTGTGGCCAATCTTATGTCTTTTAACACTATTATTTTGATGTTTTACGAGGTAAGGATTACCACGAGAAATTGTTTCATTTCACTTGCACTATTAAATTGATTTATATTGCAGCTCATTTACCAGATCTAGATGGTATCTTACTTAAACATGATTTTTAATATGTTGCCCATGTTTTGATAATAGAATGTCTATTTCCAAGAATAAATAGATTATTTTTCTGAAAGGTTTTTGTTTGCTTTCTTTGCAATATACAGTTTACTATATATACATATGTTACATAAACTGTGTATGTTTGATGCTGCTTTCCAATTTGAAGTAATGAATTAAATCATTTGTGTTAAAAACCTATTTTTGTTCTCTACAAGATCTCGTCTAATATTCTCTGTAAAAATACAAACCATATAACATGTGGTAGGCTTCAAACTATAGATGTGCTTGATGCATTTTTTTTATTCAAACATGACTTGTATATGTATAAAGTTTTTGTAATATTTTGCCTCTAATTGAAATCATTTGTCGAGATTTAAAACAGGAGAATAATTTTTAAAAGTGTCGCCATATGCAAAAAACAATTTTATTCAAAAATTATATTTTTTGAAAAAAGTAATTGTGGGTATACAAAACATTGTACAATGCTTAACATATCAATCCATTACCATATCATTACCATTGATACACTTTCAAAGATAAAACATTTAAAGTGTGGAAGTACTTTGTATTAATCTTTACAGAAAAATAAAATTAATCTCTCATAGCGGTCGCACAGTTGAAAGAACAGTATAAAATACCATTGCTGAAAGTCGCCTAAAGCAATTAATTTCTCGTGTGTCATTATTATGTACATGCGATTATATTATATGCAGATTCAACAATTTAGATGTGGGAAAGATATGTATCTCTGGCCAATCTTATATCTTTTAACACTATTTTGAAACTTTACGAGATAAAGATTACCAAGAAAAATTATTTCATTTCACTCGCACTATTAAATTTGTTTACATTTCATTTCGTTTACCAGATCTAGATGGTGTCTTACTTAGACATGATTTTTAATATGTTGCCCATGTTTTGATAATAGAATGTCTATTTCCAGGAATAAATAGACTATTTTTTTCTGAAAGCTTTTTGTTTGCTTTCTTTGCAATATATAGTTTATATATACATATGTTACATAAATTGTGTATGTTTGATGCTGTTTTCCAATTTGAAATGATGAATTAAATCATTTGTGTTAAAAACCTATTTTTAATCTCTATAAGATCTCGTAAAATATTTAACGTAAAATTACAAATAAAATGACAGACTGTAGATGCGGCATATTTTTTCCATTCGACCATAACTTTTTATGCATAAAGTTTTTGTAAAATGTTGCAACATCCCTAATTGGAATCATTGGAATTTGTCGCTAATTGGAATCATTTAGAAATTTAAGAAACAATAATTTGTGAAAGTGTCACCATATGCAAAAAATAACTTTATGCACTTATTTTTCATTTGACCAAATAATTCAAAATATATGAAATTTCATTGTAATACGTAGAAATAATGGAAAACATGATCATATATCACTACAAAGATGTAATATAATTTCTAAAAATATTTGTTTACTTTTTATTATTCAACATGGTTTACTTCTGGTTTATTTGGTATGTATCTTAAATGAAATACGAGTTCATCAACTTCTGGGGTATGAGTTTAAGATAACATCCAGAGATAAGTTGCTTAGTTAAGAAACTGTTCAACTTCAAACAGGTCATATGCCCATAATTTTATTATAAATAAATTAATATTTACCCATTCAAAACAATTATTTGTGTATCATACCTAGTCTTAATTTTAACCATAATATGACACACATGGGATATTTTAATGAGATTTTTTCCCATTTTTAATTTTTGAACTTAGAATATGGTTACAATGGTTAATTACTTCAGATTTGTCTTATTTCACTATTTTGTAGTGGTGTTTAAAAGTCGTACTATTTTGTAGTGGTGTTTAAAAGGCGTACTATTTTGTAGTGGTGTTTGAAAGGCGTACCATTTTACATTGGTGTTTTATATTTTGCTTAGTTGAAGGCCCAGACCACACGACCAACCCAGGGGGTTTATGGTATCAAGTTGTGTGGCCGGTATATTTTGCTTAGTGTAATTTCTTATTTGATATCTTAGTGACATAAAAATAAAAGGAATTAACCAATACTTCAAGTTAATTTACAGAAAGTAAAATTCAACAGATAATTAACGTTTAAAATACAGAATACGTATTTAATTATAAAGTTATAACCTGGTATATCAAGTTTAAGCCTTTTATCTTATATTGTACAAATAAGCTAATATTTTTAAATATCATGCATTCTTTAAAGTTTCAAAATATTTGTTGTGGCCTACGCACCAAAAGCACTTTTTCCTCTCCATGGGTTTTTGCATAACCAAATTTGCTCTAATTTGAATGCCGAGGCGCATGCATTTCCACGAAGCTCGAAGTGCTCGTGGCAACGTAAGTATATTAAGAGGCTCTAGAAGATGGCGCCAGACGGGAAAAAAGAGTGAGGGCTGTGAAGCTATAAGCCACGAAGAGCGACAGCGAAGAGGCAAGAAACGAAGGAAGAGAGGACGGACGACCGCAATGAAGTATTTTGTAGTTTGAACCGCAATTGGACGCATGTATCATGCCGCACTTGTAAGTTGGAAAGTCTTCAACATACATTTGTAATTAGTTTGGATGTCGAATAAATACAGTCCGCATGTAGAATCATCATAGTTGTTGAAGTTGTTCATTTCACGGCAGTCAATGCCAAAACAATATTACTTTGAATTAAAATGATTGGTTATGCTTTGTACACATAGAATATACAGAAAAACCTGATATTTTTTGCAATGTAGAATACATCAGTAAAAAACCACGTATTATACGTTAAATGTAGAATACATATTCTAAGTATTCATCCCGTATTAAAAAAAATTTTCATGTGTATAAGAGAAATTTAATTTTGTTCACTCTTTCCATTAAATTGAATCGGAATAAATGTTAATTATATTGTAATATATGAACAATTGCTTGTGCATTTATTGCATATTTTCAACCATTCAAAATATATAATTTATAATAGGTTTTATGCATAATTATAAAGTAATTAGGCCATCTACATTTCTTATTTTCCCTTTATCCTCATAAATGTATTCAGTATTTCATTTGATGGCAGTATTTTTATATTGCCGAAGAATCTTTGCTCATCAACAAATCGCAACCATGCTCTTAAGTACAAAACAATAAGAGGAAAAATCAATCATGCGTAAAGCATTGATTATGAAACACTTTCAAATTCAATGCAATTTTATATAAACATCTCTAAAATGCGATGCATTACTCGGTAGTATTTTTAAAATTATCACAATACTACATTATTTTATTATATTTGAAAACTTAAAACTTCATAGAAAAAAATGAACTTCATTCAAATGACGACATTGAAATATAAATTGCCTGGTTTAAACATCTCTAAAATACGATACATTCCTCGGTAATATTTTTAAAATTATCATAATACTACAATAATTTATTATATTTGAAAACTTCATCGAAAACAAATGAATACTATTCAAATGACATCATTGAAATATAAATCGCCTGGCTCTCTCTATAAAAGCAGCATTTCATTCATAAACTTTTTCCCATTCATCACAATACTATAATAATTTATTTTATTTAAAAACTTAAAACCATGGAGGTACAAGTAATTTAACTCTATGCTTAAAACTTAATCGAAAAAATCGTCTGGTTCTCTGTGTAAAAACAATGAATGTTTCATTCATATCAGCTATATTGCAGACTCTATGAGCTAAATAATTTTGCGTTAAAAAATGCAGCAATTCTTATGCACCTCATTCTACATCTTTTGGTGTTTATATTATCCATAAGTGAAAATTAGGCTTCGTTGTAGAAATAATCAAATTTGGATGATCATTTAAACTCAAATATATTGTAATTGCGTTGTTTCAGTATGTAGATGCACAGAATTTAAGCAAAAATAAAGCGGTTTTAGGACGGATACAACACTAAATAGGAATTAAAAAGAATTTTAAAAATCACGATTTTAATACAAGATGGATGCAATATTTTATTTTGAGGTGGGTCACGTGATCTCTTCCTATACTAGTCACGTGATCTCTTTATATAAAGAGTGTAATTATTATTTTACTTTTTATTTTAAAAACTACTGAATATATTTTGCTGAAAATTTTTTTATATATTTTATGGGATAATTTGAATATCTCTTAAAACTTTCGAAACAATTTGTGAATTTTATATTCACTTAAAAAAATTTTGAAAAATTAAGTCCCATAGTGTTCAATGTATTTCATTTTTTCAACCCGGGTTCAATCCAAAACTAATTGGGTGATATTATTCATTTATATTCCCATAGGTCCCACGGACCGTCTGAACAACATACTAAAATTTCATTTTGATAAAGTCTTTTTTACGGCAGTTATCGTGCTTAAGGACAGAGAGACAGACAGACAGAATGAACAGTCATAAACACTTTTCAACTATGTTGTAAAGTGTTAAAAAGCATTGTTTGATCAGTTGTAATTGCATTGTTGATAGCATTTTGAGAAACCAGTATCTTATGTTTAGTTAAACTAAGAAAGAATATTTTCATTTTTGGCGACTAATTCCTCTTCTAGAACAGTATTTGCTAAATCAATAATTGCTGTAAAAACTAATTGCTATAATTAAGGGGGTATGATAACCAAATTTCTGAAATCTGCAATTTTGAAGTTATAGTTGTAATTTTTTGTATTCTGGTAGATTTTAAGTATAGTAAACAAAATGTGATATTCAAAATTTTAAAAATTAAAAAAATTATTTTTTAAAAATTAAAATTTCAAAAATTTGACAAGTTTTCTTTTTGATATAAGTAGCAAAATAATTTTTCTAAAATTTTATTTTAAAATTTTTGAACATAAAAATATGTAAAAAAAATTGTCTACACAGTTTATGTAAATATGAATCAGAAAAAATTTAATAAAATATAATGTTAAAAAACGTAATTTTACACAGCAAATATTGTTTCCGAAAATCACAATAAATAAACAAACACATATTTCAGCAATTGCTGAAGACAAATTAAAGAAAAGCATATATATAACAATTTTTCCAAATTTCATTCATATCTGTGCAGTAGAATTTGACTTATATCAATTTAAATTTATAAAAATATCGAAAATCTCGTCTTTGAGAAAAAAGGCATTAAAGTCTAAAAATTATGCAAAATAGCTATTTATGAAGACATTCATCTGAAAAAAAATTTCAGTAATCTTTCACACACAAGAAATATATTTCAAGTTTAAATTTTAACAAAATGTTAATATATGTACAAAAAATAAATTTTCAAAATTGAAAAAAAGATAAAAAATTTCATCAAAAATTTTATATACAGAGAAAAATATGAAAATTACTGCTGTTGGACCATAATATATAATAAACAGCTGTTGCACACACAAATTCAAAGATAATACATTATATTAAAATGTATAAATGTATGTAAAAGCAATATTGCTGACTTACACATTTCAATGTCCACCATTGTCCATTTGCAGAGATCTACAATCTGTTACAAGCATTTCAACTTGATTAAAATATATTCATTCAATTATCTGAAAGAATGTCTGCTTTTGTTGACAAATCTTTTTACAATGCTACTGTTCTGGTCACAATGGTGATTTTTCTGGAAATATCTGCATTTATATCAGTCATTTTGCATCGTTTTTGTTTCATCAGCTCAACTTTTCTTACTTGAGATTTCCGCTTTTGTCCCATATTTACTATCACAACTCAAACTTGTGTAAACAAATCACTTAAAATTATATAATTATCGCATAAAATATAGATGTATTAACAACAAAATATAATTAACAGCACATTCAACAACAATAGCTGTTTTTGAAATCGAAATAAACGTCAAATTTTTCACAAATAAGTAATACAAAAGATACTATTACTTCACTTCAGTTCAAAGAAGTGTTAGTTAATACATTTCACTTCACTTCTTCCAACAAAAAGAAACATTATTTTCAACTGAGAGAAATAGATATGTAGAAATTTCACTGTCGTTTGTTTATGTTACAGTAACAGACGAAAATGGGCGTGGCTGGTGACAACTTCAGTTGTTCAATTTTTAACATTGCAATATAATCGGTTCTATCCTTTCGCGACGGCGGCATTCCGAAACTACCGTGGCCCAAAGGACGGAGAGCTTCGTTTCCGAACTGTTCCCAAAAGACGGCTAATTTTTTGCGCTAAGCCTAACTCTCGAAAAAAATTCACTAAAAATCACCCGTTCAACACATCATTCTACTATTTTCAGGAATAAAGGAAATTCTTATTTTTTATTTGATGTATATTTTTCATACAAATTTTTTTTTATCAAAATATTAAAAATTTTAGTGTATTAAAAGTGATTACTTACCTTGATTAAAATACTTATCAGTTAATCAGAAAAAATATTGAAATGATGGTAATGAAATATTTATATAGCTAATCGAAATTATGTACATATATACAGGGTGCCCACTTATATCCGTTACATCCCCCTTAACTTCTAAACGGTGATAACTTAGGCCATAAAGTTGGTGTCTAGGTATAGTAAAAAGGCTATGCGATACTCGATGAGATAACTTACAACGCCATCTATCGGCAAATTTTGGAATTAGCGGTCCTATCTCGTAAACGGTGAAAGATACGTGAAAAAAGTCAATTAGAAAGTTGTAGAGCACTCTCGATCTAGTACGAAAAGATACCTTGCGCACATTAATACTCAAAACAGAATACAAAAAGAGAACATTTGTTTGATTGTGAAGCGAAACGAGAAAAGACCACCTTACGGACTAAATACGAGCCTGTGTTGTGGCGCAGGGGAAACGCACGTGATTCGCATTCATGAGGACCGTGGTTATGTCCCCGCCGGTTGTGTGTTTTGCTGAATGTCTACAAACCATGAAAACTTTCTGCTGATCTTGCAAAATCGTCTCTCCAAACACACAGCTCAACTCAACCATGTCTGGCATAAAAATCACATGGATCTCATGTATTATGCAAATGAGGATGGAACGTCATACCTGTTCACCAGAGACTACTACTATAAAAAGGATCTTTCTGCTGCTGGGTTGTACGTTAAAGCGGAGAGTTATGGCAAAATTTGGCAGTAACGAGTTTTGCGAGATGTTGTTAATTTACAGTGAATGTGGGCGTAAGGCAAAATCAGCTGCAAGGCTGTATCGTAAACGTTTCCCTCAAGGCCCACATCCTACACGGCAGACCATCTTAAAAGTTGTAAAACGTTTAAGGGAGACGGGCTGCGTGACCAGCCGACCTCGTAATGTAGGACGCAAAGTGCAACCTGAAGATGTGCTAGCATACGCTCTCGCCCATCCTCAGAGCAACACAAGAATGATCAGTGAAAATTGTGGCCTCTCAAAAAGTCGCGTCTGAAAAATTCTAAATGAATCAGGTACTCATCCATACCGATCCACACCTGTGCAGGGATTGCTGCCAAGAGATGCTGAGAGACGTTACACGTGGTGCAACTTTGTGATGCATAAATTTGAGGTTCACCCAACATTCCTGGCAGACATAATATGGACGGATGAGGCATGTTTTTCGAGGAACGGAATGTTTAATAGACAGAACGTTCATACCTGGTCGCTGGAAAATCCGAGAGATGACGTCGAAGTTCGACATCAACAACGCTGGTCGATTAATGTTTGGTGCGGAATTTTTAATGACAGGCTCATTGGACCAGTATTTTACAAGGGCACGTTAACAGGACAAAGGTACTTGCAGCTTCTGCAGGATGTAATAACCGACTCTGTTGAGAATCTGCCGCTGCACCAACTCCTAAATGTATGGTTCCAACATGACGGCGCTCCTCCGCATAAGATTTCAAACGTTCAGCAGTACCTAATAGAGACATTCCAGAATCAAGTCATCGGGTATGGTGGTTCCATCGAGTGGCCCCCGCGCTCACCTGACTTGACTCCATTGGATTTCTTCTTATGGAGACACATAAAGGGGCAGGTATATGCGACCCCTCCGCCAACATTGCAGGATTTTCGACGACGCATTACTGATGCTTGTGCGTCCGTAACACCTGTCATGTTGCACAATGTGCAGAGAGAAATCCAGTCCAGAGTGCAAATGTGTATAGTGGCTAACGGAGAGCATTTTGAGAAATATACTATTGTAACTAAATGATCCTGAAGACAGGGAAGTGTCTCAGTTTCTTTCTTCCACTCTTTATGACATGACAATTTTCGAAATCGTGACCAAACAAATGTTCATTTTTTGCATTCTGATTTGAGTATTAATGTGCGCACGGTATCTTTTCGTACTAAATCGAGAGTGCTCTACAACTTTCTAATTGACTTTTTTCACGTATCTTTCACCGTTTACGAGATCTGACCGCTAATTTCAAAATTTGCCGATAGATGGCATTGTAAGTTGTCTCATCGAGTAACGCATAGCCTTTTTACTATACCCAGACACCAACTTTATGGTCTAAGCTGTCACAGTTTGAAGTTAAGGGGGGTGTAACGGATATAAGTGGGCACCCTGTATACAAGAAAATAGCGAAGCTATTTTCATTAATTAATACACCTTTTGCGTATGGTATATTTCAAAGCAAGTACCCACGCACAGACCAACATTGCATTCTTTGCATTCATAATAAGTCGTTATGCGCTTTCTTTTGCCTTTTATAGTTTGCGAGCAAACTATGCATCTTCTTCGGCGGTCTTTTTTACCTGTATTAGAGCACAATTTTGTAAAATGTTTTCCAGTTAGACGGAGAGGAGAGGGGATGAGATAATTACTTCTCCTGGACTGTTCAGGGGTAAAGAACATTTCAATAAGTTGCTCTATGAGATGAAGACGAAACTGCAAGATTGGGGATTTTTTTCCTTTCATATTGTCAAAAAGACTATGAGCATTCAATATTGCAATATCTAGAAAGCCATAAAATAATTTTCTATACCATTTGAAAGTTTTTCTATAAGCTGGATAATGCGTTAGAGACGCATCTCCAATATCCACACACACACACCCATATATTTGTTATATTCCAAAATACAATTTGGTTTTTAAATGTCTTCGGATGTTTTCCGGTCTTTCTTTCCAGAATTTTGCATTTTGTCAGTATGAAGAGTTGTTAAAATTAAGACATCCTTCTTTTTATCTTTGAATAAAATTACATTCACACCATCCTTTTGTACTGCTGCAATTTCTCCTTTGCGTAGAGGTACAGATGGAAAATTCTTTGGCATGCCCATCCGATTTTTTAAAACTATACCACATACATGGGTATTGTTAGACAACAAATACTTTGCGAGTGCAGGAGAAGCATATTCTTTCACAGAAAGGAAACGTCTCAGCCCAGCCATACTTTTATCCGAAATAACCTAATCATTTCACTGCCGCACATTCCTTTACCTCCCTCCCCCACAAAAAAAATACTCTCTTATATTGCTATAATTCACCAACGAAATCATTAAAAGCTAGAATCAAAACGAGACCCAAAACTCAATTATAAAGTTGTTGATGCTGCGAGAAGCGCTCTGTCTGTTTATTTTACAGAATCATGTTTCACCGCTCCAAATGGAGAAATAATTCATTGAATCTTCCTTATGCCAAGGTCAAGTATCTGCAAAATGCATTGAAGTTGTTTCCACGGACATTTAACGCCATCTAGTAGACAAATACATTCAAATAAAAACGTTTCACATAGAAACACGCGTACGTGCCACTCGCCGTTTAGGCGAGTATTTATCCTCCTTATTATGAAAAGTATTTATCCTCCGTCACGAGTGCGTACCGTCCGTTCTTGAATGCAAGTTCGCAGCCGACACGCGGGCGTGACAACCGTCGCGAAAGGGTTAACGTAGCAAGATTACTTTGGTGTCATTGGAATCAGAAAATTGTGAATTTTTTTAAACAATGAAAAAAATTCAGATTTTTCGGGATTTTTTGGTTACCATACCTCCTTAATGACCTCTAACTTCGAACACCACAGCTCATTATTACTGAACTTACCTATCAACCCAGATGTTTTGAACATATTTACAAAAATTTTGTACAGCTTCTGAGTTTAATTTTCTTTAAATCAGAAATCACAAGGCTGCTAGAAAACAAAATAGCATTGTGATAATAATTCAAAATCATATTGATGTATCTCCAAATGTTGTTATGTGCACGAAGTTTATACTTAAAATGTAAGTTTACTTTAAAAATTTAAATGTGACTCTTTATTTTTCAAAATGCAAATATTAAAACATATTTGTTTACTTTTCAATATCTCATCTTGAAATGCCTTCTTAAGACTTTACAACATAGTTGAAAAGTATTTATGACTTTGTTCATTCTGTCTGTCTGTCCGTCTGTCCATTAGCACGATAACTGCAGTAAAAATGACTTTATCAAAATGAAATTTTAGTATATTGTTCAGACGATCTGTGGAATCTATGGGAATATAAATGAATAATATCACCCAATTAGTTTTGGATTGAACCTGGGTTGAAAAAATGAAATACATTGAACCCTATGGGACCTAGTTTTTCAAACATTTTTAAGCGAATTTAAAATTCACAAATTGCTTCGAAAGATTTAGGAAATACTCAAATTATCCCATAAAATATATAAAAAAAATTCAGGAAAATATATTCAGTAGTTTTTTAAATAAAAATTAAAATAATAATTACACCCTTTATGTGAAGAGATCATGTGACCATTATATAAAGAAATCACGTGACCCACTTCAAAATAAAATATGGCATACATCTTATATCAAAATCGTGACTTTTAAAGTTCTTTTTAATTTATATTTAGTGTTGTATCAGTCCTAAAACCGCTTTATTTTTACTTAAATTCTGTGCATCTACATACTGAAACAACGCAATTAAAATATATTTTAGTTTAAATGATCATCAAACTTTGATTATTTCTACAACGAAGCCTAATTTTCACTTATGGGGGATGTAAACACCAAAAAATGAAGAATGAGTTGTATAAGAATTGCTGCATTTTTAACGCAAAATTATTTAGCTCATGGAGTCTGTAATATAGCTGATATGAATGAAACAGTCATTGATTTTACACAGAGAACCAGACGATTTTTTGATGAAGTTTTAAGCATAGGGTTAAATTACTTGTACCTCAATGGTTTTAAGTTCTTAAATAAAATAAATTATTATAGTATTGTGGTGAATGGGAAAAATTTATGAATGGAATGCTGCTTTTATAGGGAGAGCCAGGCGATTTATATTTCAATGACGTCATTTGAATAAAGTTCATTTGTTTCCGATGAAGTTTTCAAATATAATAAATTATTGTAGTATTATGATAATATTAAAAATAGTACCGAGAAATGTATCGCATTTTAGAGATGTTTAAACCAGGTAATTTATATTTCAATGCCATCATTTGAATGAAGTTCATTTTTTTCAATGAAGTTTTAAGTTTTCAAATATAATAAATTAATGTAGTATTGTGATAATTTTAAAATAATAATTTGTGATAATTAATTATTTCCAAGGAATGTATCGCATTTTAGAGATGTTTAAATAAAATTGCATTAAAGTTGGAAAGTGTTTCATAATCAATGCTTTAAGCATGATTGATCTTTCTTGTTACTCTTAAAATGGTTTAAAGAATCAAATTTGAAATCACAGTTTACTTTTATCGTTTCATTAAATATGAGTTTTAAAAATTTATTCTTGAAAATATTTATATTCTTATTCCAATTTTATAATCATTGAGAGCGTATTGTGACAGCATTGGCAGTCTTTTTGTAACCAACCTAATAAAATAATATTTTTGCTGCAATAAGGTTGCAAAATTTAAAACTCTTGGAACAGTTTAAACTGCTTTCTAGCATGAAAATACAATAAAACCTTTCCTTGCTTTTTTAGAATTGATTATATTTAACATTTTATAATTAGAGATTTAATTGGGAGAAATCAGCAGTGTTTCAGGGCATCAAATAAATCAGCAGAATTTCAGAGCATCAAATCAGCCGTATTTCAGTGCATCAAATCAGCAGTATTTCAACGCATCAAATGAGCAGTATTTCAGAGCATCAAATCAGCAGCATTCAAAGAGCATTAAAGAGAGTAACAAGCTTATTATATAAGATTCCTTGATATGATCTTATTACTTCTTGAAAACGTAAGAACATATCTACTTGCTTTTTATTTTTATACCACTGCACCTTACAGATAACTTTCTAAGAGAAACTCCAGTTACACATATTGTTAAACATACTGACATAATTTGGAATATGTTACGTATATAATCACAAAACCCACTTGTAAAGAGCATCCCCAAAATTTGGAAAACACTCGTATTGCAAATACCAGGATTCATGGACCAGTTTTTCACTTATTATCTGCTCGTCAATATTGAATAGCCAATATCTGCAATGGCAGCAAAAAACTTGCTATACGTTACAATTTTGTTAACTTCCATGAAAACTGACAATATAATAAGAGCAAAACTGGTCCATGGATGCTGATATCTAAATGGGAGTGTCTTCCAGCTGTTATGTATAGTTCAATGATGCTAAAAGTGTGTAAATCAGGAGGAAAGTATTCAAATATTTATTCCAGTCACAATACTTTCCTTATGTATTAAACTCAAAGCTCAAACTTTTACATCCCTTGTATGACATTTATTTTGTTTTGAAAAGATGCTTGTATAAACAATTTCACACAACAATTGTAAAAAATTCTATATTATCTAATTTATTTTTTTAAATACTAAATATGCATTCATCCTAAAATATATATACTTTTCTGTTTTACTATATAGATTTAAAAATATGGAAAAAAGCTCCAGGATTATAAATGAATTTGACCGACTGCACTTTGCAGTACAAAATGCTCCCTACAAGCAAGATATTTCACTTTCCCTAGTTTCAAAATCTATATGCAGGACAATAAATTTCAATTCATAGTTTATTCGCCAAAAAAAAATTTTCACTCACTAGTTTAATATAAATAGCATTGCATAATCTGTTTGTCATTTCTTATCGAAGACAAAATTGCATTAAATAAAACTTAATATGCAGACTTTTTATAAGTAATTGTATAATTTAATTTATTGCAGTTTGGAGAAGTATTTTAAGAACAAAATTAAACAGTTTTCATCCTACGATAGCTAGCTTTATGTGGTATATCAATAATTGCGCAAGAATATTAATAGAGATATTCAATGAACCCAAGATAGAAACAAATAGATCACTTCTAAAGAGTTAACTTGTATTATACATAATTGTGCCTGTTTTCTCTTGCATACCTTCACTAATAACTAATAGAGTAACAGAACAATCGACCTTTTTTATATATAAATAAGCCAGCTGCTATATTACTGTAAAAGTTTACAACTCAATATATTACTAATAAAATCCTTGCAACATGAAATAAGCATAGCACAACTAAATAAATGAACTTTGATGACACAGATATGATTAAATAATGCAAGGGCAGATGTCAACAAAGTAATTTTAAATTCATCTTACCCAATTCCTTTGCATGTATGCTTGTGGAGGCAACATCAAATTTTAGTCTTTCAAACACATCTTTTTATCAATATTTGTGCTAAATAATCTTAAGAGATCATAAATTTAGATGTATCTTACTAAAATTATGTACTAAATGATTGTAAATTTCTAAAAATCGTCTGTAATATAGAAACTAATATTTGGGAATCGCGGAAGTGACGTCACATGAAACTCATCTATGGGAAATGCGCAGATTTTAAGAATTATTCCCTGGAGCAAATTCATCACCATTCAAACGGTAACGATTCATGTTATGATTCGTTCACGTCAATGATTCACATGGTGAGAGCTGTAGATTAGATTCAAATCCAAAACAAACTAAACTCACAATCTTTGATTTTAGTTACTGAAAATAATTGAATTGTTTTAATTTTTTGTAATATGCAATACCAAATTAATGCTAGTTAATTAATCTATGTAAGTGTGGACTTTAACTGTAAAAACCCAAATTAAACTTATTTTTAAATTGGTAAAACGTCATTAATTAATAGATTAATGAAAAATGTTGTTATTAGTCATAGAAAATACCTTTTGTTGCAGGTTTTTTTATTTGATTGCTATGCAATTACTGATAATGAAACAATAAGATATTTTTTATGTTAGGGAAATAAACTTTTACACCATTGAAATATATCTTCCCGGCCGTCCAAACAGTTACCTTACACCTTTCTGGTAGGTCGGACGGTCTGGGTCTCAACAACAACAACAACCATTGAAATATATTGAAAATTTTTCACACAAAGTTGTCATTTAAGGAGTCTAAGTGCAGAAAATTGTGAAATGGATGTAAACTCCAAGAAACAAAAGCGTTCTTTTACAGACAAAGATGATACTGTATCGAAGAAGTTGTGTATAGAATTTTCTAGAGATTTACAAAATGAATCTAGACAAGACTTTTCTAATGAATTGCACAATGTTTATCAATCTAGTCAGTTCCAAAATAATTTCCCCCACCAGTTGCTTGGACTTATGTATCGTTTAGATTTATCAGTGCTTTGCTCACTTAGAAAGTTTATACATGAACATAAATATCCTTCTTTGTTATTAATGTTTGAAGATTCTGAAATTGATAATTTTAATAATATTGTTGTTCATTATAAAAGTAAGTCTATTTATATACAAATTGAAAATGTAGACAAATATTATATAGATAATGATATTAGTTATGCTAGATTATTTTCTAAAGGAAAACAAAGTTTTTCGATTAATAATTACTTAAATAGTTTTGTTAAATATGTAATCTATAAGTCTGATAGCTTACTAAATAATATAGTATACCTTATTATCTATACGAATTCAGGCTTGGATCTTACAGATGAAATGGAATTAAAGAAAGGACGATCCAAAAATTTTTATCCTTTTAAATTTGAGAACATAAATATAGAAGAATGGGACATTTTAAAAGACTTTTTGTTCACAAATGATAATAGAAAAAGGAGTGGTTTTTATCAATTTTTGCAAGATAAAATAACAAGAGATGAACTTTTAAAGAGATTAAAATTTTCATCTGCTGTACAAAAAGTAATAAAAGATAAAAAGTTATCCGAAGAATGTGAAAAAGAAATAAAAGAAGCATTTTTAGATAGATTAGTATTTGCAGTTAATCAGCCTAATAGAGAAGAACTGAATAGTATTCTTAAAAAAGAAGTAGAGAAAGTTCAATACAATCATATAGTTGTGCAAGAAAAAATATTACATGATTTAACAGCTTCAGAAAATTTTGGGAATTATATGCATGAAATTATATATAAATTTAGTTTATTAATGTCTTTCCTGCATGACATGTTTTTGCATAAAAATATATCTTCCATAAATTCCAGAAGCAATGGTATATCTAATGATATTACTATTCATTATAGTGATAAAATTACTCATATAAAAGTTCATAATATAAATAGTAGTATTGGTTATAGTACGTTATTTCCATCTAGACAACACGAAAGGAAGAATAGATTTTCTGTTAATAATGCTTTTGCTAATTTTATTGAAGGATCTAAAGGTAATATAAGATATTTTATTATCTATACTAATGCAGATCTAGATCTGTCAGAAGAAAAAAGATTAAAGAAACAGTCTAAAGGTTTTTATCCTTTAAAATTTGATAGTATAGATATTCAAAAGAAACGATTTAGAGTTTTACGAGATTGTTCTTATATAAATGGAAATGGTCTTTATCGATTTGCACAGGAAGAAGCAACAAAAGAGAAGCTCTTAGGTCTTTTGAATCTTCCACCTTCTTTGCAAAAGGAGAAAGAAGAGGGAAGACTTTTTCATGAAAGGGAAAAAAAAATAAAAGAGAAATTTTTAAATAAAATAATATTTGCGGTTGACCAACCTAATAGAAAAAAACTGGATAGTGTTCTTAGAAATGAGATAGATAATTCTAATGTTCCATATAATTATGAAGAATTATATGAAATAGCATTACGTTGGTCAGAATCTCATGAATTTAATTCTATTACAAAAAAAGTAATGAAAAAATTCGTTAGAGATATAAAAAGTAATACATTTAGTTATCAGAAAATTCAAAATAAAAACATCAATGAAGAAATTAAATTTGCTAAAAGTGTAGTTGGTAGTAAAGAAACACATGCATTTTATCAGTTCTTAAATTTTTTAATTAAAGGAGAGGGAATAAAATGCCTAGAAGTCCTGAAAAGAAAAAAAATAAAATTAACTAATGTGTCCAGTATTTTAGGTGGAGCAGGAATTAATTCTGTAAAAGCTTTCAAAGACTTATATGATTTGTGGTTTGATATAGAAGGAGAAAAAACACGATATCTAAAATCTCTTGAAAAACAAGCAATAAATTTATCTAATATATCTAATATTTTATGTGGAGCAAAAATTAATGCTGCAAAAGCTTTTAAAGACTTATATTACCTATGGTTTGATATAGAAGGAAATAAATCACATTATTTAAGAACTCTTGACAAAGAAGGAATAAAACTATGCAGTATGTCCAATATTTTAAGTGGAGCAAGAGTTAATGCAGCAAAAGCCTTTAAAGACTTATATTACCTATGGTTTGATATAGAAGGAAATAAATCACATTATTTAACAACTCTGGAAAAGGAAGGAATACATCTATCCAATATGTCCAGTATTTTAGGTGGATCAAGAGCAAATGCTGCAAAAACTTTCAAAGACTTATATGATATGTGGTTTGATGAAGAAGGGAATAAAACACATTATTTAAAAACTCTAGAGAAAGAGGGAATTGACCTATCTAATGTGTCCAGTATTTTGAATGGAACAAGTACTAGTGCTCCTAAAGCTTTTAAAAATTTATTTGATTTGTTGTTTGATGGAAAAGGAAATAAAACACATTATTTAAAAAATCTAGAGGGAGAAGGCATGAATTTATCTAATATGTCTAGTATTTTAAATGGAGCAAGGGCTAGTGCTCCTAAAGCTTTTAAACATTTATATGATCTTTGGTTTGATAAACATGGAAATGAAACACAATATTTAAAAGCACTGAAAGAAAATGAAATAAATCTATCTAATGTGTCCAGTATTTTAGGAGGAGCAGGAGCTAATGCTGCGAAAGCTTTTAGAGACTTATATGATTTGTGGTTTGATAAACATGGAAATAAGACACAATATTTGAAAGTTCTGGAAAAAGGAGATATAAATCTATCTAATATATCCAGTATTTTGAGTACAGCAGGAACTAATGCTGCAAAAGCTTTTAAAGATTTATATGATTTGTGGTTTGATGAACAAGGAAACAAAACATCTTACTTAAAAAATCTGAAAAAAAGAGGTATAAATATATCTAATATGTCCAGTATTTTGAGTAGAGCAGGAACTAATGCTGCAAAAACTTTTAAAGAATTATATGATCTGTGGTTCGATAAAGAAGGAAATGAAACACACTATTTAAAAATTCTAGAAGAAGAAGGAATAAAGCTATCAAATATAAGTAGTATCTTAAGTAAAGCAGGAGCTAATTCTGTAAAAGCTTTTAAAGAACTGTATAATACTTTTTGTGATGAGCAAGGAAATAAAAACCAGTATTTAAAGCATTTTATCAGCAAAAGATATGGAAAACAAGGTTTTACAATACGTAACTTATCTAGTATTTTAAATGGAACAGGAGACAAAACTAAAGATGCTTTTGAAAAATTGCATAACATTTGTTTTAACTGTAAAGGAGAAAGAACAAAACTTTTAGATGATTTTTATAATGCAGGTTTTAAACCAAGAAACTTATCCTGTATATTGTGTGGAGCAGGAATTTGTGCTTCTTCGATTTTGAAAAAATTGCATAGTGTTTGTTTTGATGATAAAGGAGAAAAAACCAAACTTTTAGATGATTTCTATAATGCAGGTTTTAGACCAGATAATTTATGCAATATTTTGAGTGGAGCAGTTTGTAATTTAGAAGAATTGCATGATTTTTGCTTTATAGGAGAAACAAAAATATATTTAAATAATTTCCTAAATGAGGAACATGGGTTTACACTGAGCAATTTATGTAATATATTGCATGGTGCTAGAGCTAATATTTGTTCTGCCTTAAAAGATTTTCATGACATTTGTTTTGAAAAAGGAAACAAAACACAGCTTCTAGCTGATTTTCATAAAATGGGTTTTACGCCGAGTGATTTATCCAATATATTATCCATGGCAGGAAATAATGCCACTTCTATTTTAAGAAATTTTCATGAATGTTGTTTCAATGAAGAAAATTATTTAAATCATTTTTTAGTCAAAGAACTTTTTACTCCGAAAAATTTATCTAGGCTATTACGTGGAGTAGGAATTGATGTTCGTTCTATTTTTAAAAACTTGCATGATCTTTGTTTTGATAAAGTAGGAAATAAAACAAATTATGTAAATAATCTTATAAAAAATGATCAGCATAAGATATTTAATATATTATATAAAAAAGTTAGAGGAGCTTCTGCTTTCTCAGGGGGTATATCACTTCACCAACAGGATTTTGATATATTAGAAAAAAATAAAATGAAAGATAATAATTCTAGTTCTAAAGTTAAGAGAAAAATCCAGACGAAAGAAAGTGATTTATCTTCAGAACGTTCAAGGAGTAAAAAAAAAAAAACGATTATAGTCAATATACTCTAGAAAAAGGTATCAAGAAGTGTTTTGTATTTGTTAGAATTTGTAATGTTTTATATTTCTATTGAATCAGTAAGGGCTTTTATTTGCCTTTTGAGAAAAAGTGTAGTTAAAATTAATTATAAGTGTACTGCAATTACTTGTGACTATCTTACAAGTTCTATCTTTACAGAATGATAATATATATTCATTTAAAAAATTTTGGAAACTTTAACTGAAACTTAATAGCATTTAACCCAAGGTGGTAAGGAGGTATATAAAATAGAAAAAAACTTTGAAAGACAGATTCTGCTACAAAAAGCCTATCTTCAAACTTAATTCATATTAAGGGTTACAAGAAATTCAATTATTTATCAAAGTTGGGGTGATTTTACTATTCACTGTGTAACAAGTAATCATGCAAATTACTATTTGTAGAATTAGTGATAATTTTACTCACTTTAACGGTAATATAGCATTTGTTTCTGGTTTGAAAGACATACAGCAACTTGTGACAGTCAAGCAAAATACACTCTGTGCAAAGAATAAGAAAAATTTGAGCAACGTATATTAGCAATGTATATATTGTATTATTTGTGCTTATGTATGTTGCTCAAGTTTACCTTAACTTGTGACAATCTTAGAAAAAGCAGTAAAACCTCCTGGCTATAAATTAGAGGGCTTTTTTGTTAAGTATTTTGATGTTGATAAGACTAATAAGCTATTATCAAGTGTAAATAAATAAATTAAAAAGAAACCTGGTCTTATTAAGATTAATGGTCACAAAGCATGCTGAATATAGTTATATAATTTTGGCATTATAAGAAATATTGCTTATTGATGCTAATATAAGTAACAGAAAAAAGTGAGAATGGCAGTTGGAGAATATCGTGATAACTTGAAAGTCAGTGAAAAAAGTTATTCAAGCTACAAAATTAATTCCTTTTGAAATGTTCAAGTCATGAAATTAGAGATGCAGAACAAAAATGCAAGCCAAAACCTTTACTAAAACAATTGTCTAAAGGAGCAATTAATTGTATTCTTTTTGCTATTCACTTGTTAATACCAATCATTCAGAAAATCAATTACCAGGAAAGTGACAATGAACCTAGAACCTGTGTAAATGATTCAAAAGTGGACAACCAATTACAAAGAGTCTTATGATGTCAGGTTATTTGTTTCTTAAGTATAAATTATGTGATTATGATAATTTAAATAAATTATTACATACTTCAAATATTATTGCATATAAGTAATTTACAGTTCCTTAGCTATTCAGCATTAATTATTTAACTTCAAGCAAAATATATATATATTTTTTTTAATATTGTAGTTTTTTTTAACTATTGGAATGTTCAAGCTTCAGTGTCTTGTAAAAAATGTTATTTTGGATGATTAATTAAACTTATATAAAGCATCATTCCTTTTTGAAAATTCTTGGGTTTATCACAAAATGCTTTTTTTTTATGTTGTGAAGGTTCCAATTTCAAGATCTGAAATTCAATCTTATAACACATTTTTCAATCTTAAAATATGAATCGGTCATTACCAATGTGATGTCTAAATGTATATGTTACAGTCCATAACTCTCTGGGGTCTTCTTGAAATTTGGTGCTTAGTTCTATTAGGCAATATATGATAGGAATTAAATTTTTTCTTCAAAATTCCAATAAATAAACTTTTTTAATAAAATCATGTAATTCATCTTCATCTATTTACTTTTACACTAGAAAGTAAAGTAACTAAAACTATTTAGAACAATAGAATTATACTCCCAGTGCAAAAAACAGAATCACTGAACTAATTTCATTATTATCACAACTTATCAGCATTGAATAGCTTTTATATATTATGCAAGTAGCATAAAAATAACACTATCAACATCAAGTTTTACAATAAACATAAATGCATAGCATCATCAACAACTAGCTATTTATTTACTTATGACAAGCTCTAATAAGAGTGAATAGATATATGCATTTTATTCTCCTCTTGATTGATGATTCTTCATTTTATCCTTCTTTTTAAGTTGTTGGCATTTTTTAAGTTAGAGTTTAATGAGTTACAGCTTCTCTCTATTCTATCATTGGATTTTCATATTATATCTTTATTATGTATATATATATACGAAGGTCACACTGAAATTTTTAAGATATGGCTAAGTGGTACAAGTTAAACTTACCAATTCTAAAGAGTGTTCAAAGTACTCCCCTCCAACATCAATGCACGTAGGCAAATTTTCCAAAGATTAAATGTTTCAAGCCACCCATTTCTTGGAATGGATGAAAAATATGCTTTTATAGCCTCATCAATCTCAACTTCAGAATAAAAACAATGCCCACATAAATTTTTTTTTTAGATTAAAAAATAGCCAAAAGTCACACATAGCAAGATCAAGGGCATGGTAGCCCAGTGGTTAGCGTGAGGTAATTGCACTCGTTAGGTCCGAGTTCGATTCCCTCTGTCTTATTCACACGCAGTACGATCACGTTAAATATGTGGGTCTGTAAGTCCTTCCGAGAGGTTGGTGGTAAGGGAAGGAGGGTACGGTCCCTGTGTATGCCTCCCCCACTGGGTTCCGGTTTAAATTGGGTGAATAAAAAGAAAGTTATGGAGATTGTCGCGGAGGGCGCGGTTGTCCAGTGGTTAGCGCGCAGGAATTGCACTCTGTAGGCCCGGGTTCAATTTCCACCACTGCTGAAACTACAGCCGTGTTCACGCGGAGTACGATCGCGTTAAACATGTGGATCCGTAAGTCCTTCCGAGAGGTTGGTGGTAGAGGAAGGAGGGTACGGTTGCTGTAGATGCTTCCCCCACTGGGTTCCGGTCTAAATTGGGTGGCACTTCCTGGCCATCCAAATAGTTACCTTACACCTTTCTGGTAGGTCGCGCCAGCGAGTTTGCCACGGTCAGAATTTTCAAGGGTAGCGAACAGGCTGGTCGCCAAAGGCGGCTAGTTGAAAATATATCTGCTAAAATTTTTATAAGAAAATTACTGTAAAATAATTTGCGATGTCTATCGGTGAAATTGAACGATCTTCAGATGCGGCACAAGACGAGTGCCTTTGGATATCTAAACAAGGTTGGTCTCTATTTAATTTTCATTTATTAATAAAGTATTTATTTGTTTATATTGAATTTTAATTTCCTTAAAAATATAACAGCTAGTGTTTGAGAATTACTTTAAAGTACATTAGCACTGCTGCTTTTGTAAAAGCAGGTTAGATATTAGTAGGCTTAGTATAATTATATTTTAGGTTTGATAATGCCTATTTTTAAATGAATTTTAACTGAATTCAATTTCATATGTGTTGCATGTCTATTTTATGAATTATAAGGTTTTAAATAAATGTGGTTATGTTTAAAATAAGCATAAAGTATAATATTTTTTATATAATCAAATTAGGTACTATTGACCATATATTACTGTATAATTTTAATTTAAATAAGGGAATCTCAAACTCCCTCTCCCCCTTAAATACACCCTTGTTAGTAGTTGCTAATTCACAGATATTAAATGCACACAGACATTGCTTTGCTTAACTGTACAAGGCAGTAAAATAATCCTGCTCTGAATGTAAATAAACAGCTGTATATTGAAGTTTAGTTCTTTTCATCTTCTTGGAAGTCAATGCTGCATACAGCTTATGAAATCAAAGAGCCAATGTAAATGATTGCATAGGGGTTTATAGGGACAACATAACATACATGTTTATTTTATACAAGAAAATATACCTGGTTTTACCCAAGATTATTAAATTATTGAATTCATTCAGTTTTTCAAAAGGCATCACATCTATGTGCTTTATTGAAACATTTAAATGTTATCTCAGAGAATCTTCATCAGAACTATGCCATATTATAGCATAAACTTGTGTTCAGTGGTGAAGAGTTATAAAATAATTTGGGGAGACAGAAAACCAGAACCAAAATTTGCAATTAAAGTTTTATGCTATGTCTTATTTTAACTAGGTTGCAACTAAAATGTAGTAAACTTCTGTTCATTTTGGTTAAAAGTATGTATGTAAAACATTAACTCATTTGATAATACTGGGCTTATTTTAATTTTTTCCAATGAAGTTGAAATATCACAAGAATGGTGTGCATGTTATCATCTTGTAAATGATGGCATTCACATTTAAATAAAAATTGCATATTGAATACCTATTTTCATAACAGTTTTATAAATCATTATTTTAGATATCCTTAAATGTTTATTCAATTTCCTAAAATAAATGTTCAAAAAATTAAAGGAACTCTCTGTGGTCTATTCACTTCAAAATTAATTGGTCAAAAATGTTGTTAATCAATTAAATCGAGGATCACTAAGTTTATTGAAAATGTATGAATCATATAATTTGTTCGAAAAAGATCGTGTCTACATGTAGACATCATTGAGAAAATGTTTGACTCGCATTCAGGAATGTTCATAATGAGTATTTCTGAAATATTTCGATGAATGTTTTCGAGTTGAACGTTCATCCAAATCTGAGAGTCAAATTTTTAGCTCACACTCCTTTACATATGTTATGTGTTATAAAAAAAGTAGGGAAAAAGAAAATCATTGTAGGTTCTGTGGAGAATCACTACCTTGAATCTGCATACACAAGCGAGAATTAGTTTTCTGTACAGAAATTGGGAAGCCTTCATTGTGTGATAAACTATTTGATCTAGTAAAATAGTATTATAATTTGTGTCCAAATTTAATTAATTTATTTGATAAGATGCCTTAAATGTAAAAGGATATGGTATTTTTGAATTTAATCTGTTTCCTTAAAGATATCAATTTGTGATGACTCAATTCAGCGGTTGTTTTGAAACAGGAAGGAGGTAGTGTTTAAAAAAATTCTAATTTCCTGAAGAGTTACCCCCTTCTTTTTATTATATTACTAGCAGCATACCCGTTCTTCGTACAGAGTATATAATATTAAAAAAACTTAAAATTCCCCTAAAAAACACCATTAACTTCGTTGATTTAGTGCAATTTTATAAATTTCAAAACATTTTTATGGATTTATAAACACTTTTATCAATTTGGTGATATTTTAAAAATTTGCTAAATGTGTTACTAAGGTAGTACAAATTGGACTGACAGACAAATGTTACCGAAACATAAATTCAGTACTCTCTTCTAACAAAACAAAATTCATTTCATTGATTTAGCTTCGTTTTTATCAATTTGGCAATATTTCCATCAATTTGACAACTTTTAAGAAAAGTTGCCAAGTTAGCGATATCCCACCAAATTTGTAGATCTGAATTTGCAGATCTGAAGAATAAAACATCCTAATCCCGTTTGTATATCCTACTAAATGAAAACTCTAAAATTGTATTAGAAGATAGACCCATTTTACTCTTATTCTGTTTCAACAATCAGCTAAATGAGTTTATTGGCTAAACACAATATATAAGCTTGAAAACTGTTTGCCAAAATAAATTAAAGTTATGTACACAGTTTGTAATTAATATAATTAAAAGAAAAATCAAACCATTCATTTATAAGATATTTTTTTATATCCATTTATTTATTATTTAAATCAAAAAATAATAATAATAATTAACAAACAGATTCGATTGAATTGCATTGCTAAGCAACATGATTTAAAGAATCTTCCTCATAAAAGGCTGATAATTAAGTAACCATTTTCATTTCTTAATACTCTTCATGTTGAGTAAGAACCTGTGAAAAATAAACCATGGTGATAGAGTTTTCATTTAAATTCAAATGTGACTGATAAGTGCAATGAACTCCAACCAAACTCAGAGATAGAGTTTTAATTCACTTTCATGTTTTGAATCAGCAATTTCCAACCTTTTTCGTTTGGAGGAACCAGGGAATTAGAGAGGAGAATGCCTATGAAAGATTTTGTTTTTTATTAATATCTCGACAATCCCAGGTCTTGAAACTCAAAACATAGACTAAATTTTAACTGGGGCTATTTCAAAGCAACCCACAAACTTTCATTAAATTTGGTTCCTCCTTTCTCCCATGATGATGAGACAAACATACAGACAGACAAATTTTCAATTTTATTTATATATATATAGATTGTCAAAGGTGTTGAATCCTAGTTGTGAGAGGATACATTATTAAAATTATGTTTATATTTTCTGAGTACTAAAGCATCGTATTTATTTTGACGCTCTGGTTTTACAATTAACTTTTGAGTAAAGCACAGTGCTTTGTTTTAAGAACTTTAATTATAGTTTTTAAAACTATAACAAATATTTAAATTTTGATGCTCCTGTGAAATTGTACCCTAGGTGATTGCTTTACATGAGCCTGAGCCTAACTTATGAAAAAAAACTTTTAAATTCAATTGTTTAATTTTTTCTTATAACCTTAACTGAACACTGACGCAATCATGTTCATAAACATCATAGGTTTTAAGTTATATTTTCTTTTAAAAATTACACGAAGATCATAAAAAATTGACTTACCTTGATTCTTAAATATTTAAGAAAAAAAAAATTTAAGAATTTTAATCAACTCAATAATTAATGAAAACAAAGATTAGTAGAAAATATGCCGCAAAGACTATTTACGATAAAATGTAACAATATTTGGATTTTGTATTATAATTTTTAAAAAAGTGATACATGCAAAGTCTGCATTTCTAAGACAATGTGTTCACACAATATTATCATTTTACGATTCTTTGAAGAAAAGATTTGCTACTATCATCTGAATAACTAAAATGCCAATTGACAATGCGATTTCTTTGAATAAAAATCTTCTTACTTTCCTTATATACATAATGTATAAGGAACGTATTGTGACGGGGTCGAAAATTGGAATTTGAGTTTTCGACGGGAAAGCACGTTTCAAGCACCCTGATAACGAATCAAACATTTTTGAAGTGATGTCTGTGTGTGTATGTGTGTCAGTGAGTCTGTGGAGATGATAACTGACGAACGAATGGACCGATTCGAACAAAATTTGGTACAATAACCACAATCCGTAAACACTGGAAGCCTATTGTTTTTAAACGTAATCGAATGTTCTGAACCCCCTAAATTTTCGAGTGAAATTTTGAAAAAATCATCAAAAAATCAAAACTGCTAATAAAGTTACGCAAATAGACATTTCTTATGTAATTTTTCATTAGAAAACGATTAACATAAATTTTAGAATGCTAACATGAACCATTCTCGAGATATTGCACATTTTTCAAAAAAATTATCAAAAAGCCATAGAAAAAAAAATATATATTTCCTATTGAGAAACATGTTCACTTTTCATATGTAATACCATGCGATAAATTGGGTGACATCATTCTCGTGAATCTAGCTAGTTCCATTCATGAGAAAAGTTACTTCGAGTAATACTTTTGTATTTGAATGCCAATAGTCATTTATCTGCTATAAAAATAACTTATTTCTCCGTCAGTAAAGCTTGGCGAGATTTTGACGGAATGTCGCCAACTTGGTGACTTTTTGAAATGTTGTCAAATTAACGAAAATCTCGCTAAATGGATAAAAATGACTCTAAATCAATGAAAATGATGACTAATTGTCGAAAATTCAATATCTTGGAAAGAATATAAATATCTACTATAAGAAAAACCTATTTTTTTACTGTAAAAGTAGAAAATTCATTGCTTTATGTAAGGAAAGTCATGTGCAGCCCACATCAGATTTTTTTGTTTTGTCGTTGCAAATCACTAATTTCTTCTTTAAACACTCCACAATATGTCCCTTTATATGGTACGAAAAATACAAAATGACCGAATACCCAAACTACAAAAATACCCCTATCTCTCTAAAATATAAAAGTATTCAGGAGTACCAGAAACATGAGAAAATCTATACCGTGTGCAATATGTAAAGAGCCAGCTCAGTTTGTTTACTCAAAATTCTGGCTTCCACATAGAACCAAAATATCATAAATAAAAAACATTTGAACAAGCCGAAGATCAACATTCTAGACTCGTGATAAATTTCAACTGTAGTGGATACAGCAAAGATATGTGCATTTTAAGCAAAGTTAAAATTCACAAATTACTTCGAAAATTTTAAGTAATATTCAAATTATTCCATAAAATATATAAAGAAAAATTTTAGCAAAATATGTTTGGTAGTTTTTTAAATAAAAATTAAAATAATAATTACACCCATATAATACAAAGAAATCACGTGATCCACTTCTAAACAAAATATGGCATCCATCTTTTTTCCCAGAGTAAAAATCGTGATTTTTAAAGTTTTTTTAAATTTACATTTAGTGTTGCATTCATCCTAAAACAGCTTTATTTTTGCCTTTTTTTCTGTGCATCTATATTTTGCACCAATGCAATTACAATTTTTTAGTTTAAATGATGATCAAACTAAAGCTTAAAATTCCCATTCGCCACATGGTGATTAAACTTGAAAAACTGGCGATTAACAAAATCTGACTGCTGGCCAAATTTTATGATAGCCTAAAATTATTCTTTGAAATCCGGTAACAATCGCTACGATACTGCGATCGTAGTTTATTACATTTACAGCCAAGAATGAGTGTAATTCACATTCCTATCCTCTCCCTCCCCGTAATCACCTGGTAATCACCTATGTGTTTTGAGACATGCCCGGGAGTAGCATCTTTGCCTCATTCTATCCATTGAGCCAGAGTGCTGCCCCTCACTTTTATACACTTTACAATAAGGTTTTATTATTTTTACGTCTATGTTACATTTTAAATGGTTCCTGAAAGCAGATGAGCAAACTGAAATAAAATCACTTGTTAAAATAAAAATGGTGCGTGAAACTCCCCCCCCCCTACTTTCGATTTCTTCTTCGACCCAGACTGCCAGACCTACCAGAAAAGTATAAAGTATCTGTGTGAACGACTGGAAAGTGTCACCCAATTTAGACTGGAACCCAATACAGGAGGCATCCACAGGGACAGTACCCTCCTTCCCCTACCACCAACTTCTCGGAAGGACTAACAAACCCACATGTTTAACGTGATCGTACTCCTACTCCGCATGAACACTGGCAGTTTTGGCAGTGGCAGGAATCAAACCTGGGCCGTCTGAGTTTTGTTCCCACACTCTAACCACTGGGCTACCACGCCCCATGCTATTTACGGCTTGTAAATTTATTTATTAGTAAAATATTAATTATAACATATTTTATACCATGAAAATTTAAATAATTAATTTATATGAAAAAGTTTTGATAATACGCTTTGGCCCGGGACGAGCGAACCTATATTTGGGCACCTGGTGCTAATAATGGGCATCAATCTTGGGGTTGGGAGAATGATTTAATCTAGATTATGAGAACTTAACATTTTTTAAAGTCTTGGTGAACGGCAGTTTCTTGTTCAGAGAAATTTCAGAAATCCTTTAATTTAATGGATTGTACCTTGTTTTAGTTGTCATCAACGATGTAAAACACTAAAAATGAATGGATTCCTAAAATGTTAAGAGCTTAGTTGTGTTTTCAGAAGTGCTAACTGTTAACAATTAGTATCATTTCAAGGTTAAATCAGTTCTATTTTCAACTTCCCTGTGGTCAAGGATAGTTGACGCCAGACATATAGTGATACCTTGCACCTGAACAAAGTACTCGCCAGCTCAAGATATGGGGAGAAGGACTGGTTGTTTGACTTATGTCTACTGTACAATAAATCTATAAATAAATAAGTGTAATATAACTGTAATTTTCTAAATTGTTATATAACATATTTAAATACAATTTAGCATAGTTTTAAGTAAGTTGAAAAATATAGCACATTTTACAGCTGTCAACTGGCCATTAAACTTTATGAACTTACTGGCCAGTGGCTACTAACTAAAAATGGGAATTTTAAGCTTTAGATCAAGATTTAATTATTTCTACAACAAAGCCCAACTTTAATAAATGTAAAATGTAAACAATTGATTATAAGATGAATTGTATAAGAACTGCTCAATTTTTTTCAGACAAAATTATTTAACTTTGGAGTCTGGAATAAAAGTGATGAATGAAATATTCACTTTTTACATGGAGAGTCATTGATATTTCTTGTATTTATATTTAGTGTTACATATTTATATTTAGTATGTATATTTATATTTAGTATAGCTATGTATATTTATATATAGTGTATGTATATTTTATAGTTATATTTAGTGATGAATCCATCCTAAAACAGTTTTATTTTTGCATATTATCTGTGTTTCTAAATTCTATGCCTATGCAATTACAATATTTTTTATTTTAAATGATCGCTAAACTTTGATTATTTCAACGAAGCCTAATTTTAATGTATGCAAAATGTAAACCAAACAAGCCATTGTAAGATGAGTTGTATAAGAATTGCTGAATTTTTTAATGCAAAATTATTTAGCTCTGGAGTCTAGAATATAAGTGATATGAATGGAATATTCATTGATTTTACTTAGATAGAGAAGCAAGCGATTTTAAAGCATTGCCATTTTTGATGAAGTTTTACGTTTCCAAGTAAAATAAATTATTGTACTATGATAATTTTAAAAATATCACCACTGAATGTATCACATTTTAGAGATGTTTAAATAAAATTGCAGCTCAGTTGGAAAGTGTTCCATAATCAATGCTTTATACATGATTAATCTTTCTTGTTTATATATTACTTGGTGCATTATAATTTTCATTTACAAAACTTTCTCTCTTAATTCTCCATGTTACATGCTGAAATATTTTTTATCTTTACTATGAGCTTTTAATGCTTTGTGCCATTTATTAGTTGCTAATTTTTTAAAGATCACATGGAAATATTGTGAAAATCTGCAATTTTACTTGATCCATGGTACATGCAGTAATATTTTTTAATTTTGCTATCTGTTTGCATTGAATAAGATTTTTTAATGATTTTCATGTATTAATAAAGTAATTTCCTTGTTTAAAAATACATTTACCTAAAATTTTGTTTTGTATGTTTTGGCAAAATTTGCTATACTCAGCTGTAGAAATCCTATACTTTCAAATATTCTTTGTTAAAATATTTATGAGCTTAAATGTTTTGTACCGTTTATTAGTTGCTAATTTTTGAAATATCGTGAAAATCTAATTTTACACCACCAATACCTTTCTTAATACTTTGTGGTTAGTGTGATCCACATATATATGACAACTTGCATCATTTATATATAGCTATAGTACACGTATCTTATTTGTCTTGCTCTTTTTTTATATATAGGTGATACCTTCTTAAATTGTGAACACTTTAACCTCCTTGTTGATGATGTGGTGACGACTTGATATAAAAATTTTTAGAGACGGATTTTTTATGTTATTTGCCGTATTTTTTCTATTGAATATAAAGTAACCAGAAGGCATGTCTGCCACATTGAAATCCATTCAAAGGTAATAAGTTTTTTCATAAAACTTAATATACAACTATAACAATCTATATTAAGTTATAATAATGCTCTAATGTTTCTAATGCAGCTAAACCATTCTAAGTGCCTAAATAAATAATAGAAATTTTATAATTTTTTGAAAATATAACTTCATTTTCACAAGAACCGGATATATTTTTTCATGTCTAATGGGAGATTTTTTTCTTCTGGTTAGATATTTGATACTTCATAATGTGTTAGGGGCTTAACTGCATTACATAAATAAAAATGCAAAAATAATTTATATGAATAATATATTCTCACTTCATGGTAGTGTGGATCTCTGTGTGGTTGTGTCTATTCGATATCTCATTAAAAAGATTCCGACCTACTTCCTATGAATGTGAACAAAATTACTCAAATTCAAGAATGATTTAGACTTAAGATTTAATAATATTTTAATATAACAAATTAAATTATGAATCCAAATACTAGGCATGCTACAGTACAACAGATAAATTGGCAATTATCCCAACCAGCTCTCTTAGTGTCATTATCTGGCAAATGTACGAGAAAGAGATAAGAAACAATACCAGTATAGCTTATACTTCACATGTATGATATGATACAAGAAAGTTCATTCATAGGGTTCAATTGGCCTGACTTACTAAAATTTATGCAAATAGTTGATGAAAAATAAAAATACTTAAATGTCACTACTGGTGTTATTACATGGATATAAATTTGTATTATTTTTCAAATGTTTGTGCTTCATCAACCCAGGCCATGGAATGAAATCAAATGAAAAGTCAAAGGATGTTGTTCAGCAATGAGTGTGCATTCCATTTCAAATTTTGAATTGTTGTAATTTTTTTATGTCTGTGTTATTCCAAAAATAAAGTACCCTTTTGATGTCCAACACTTTTTACTTATATTTCTCTCTCATATTTATTCCAAAATAAAATTTAAAACATCAAACGTTATTCAACCATACTTCTAGATGAAAAATTCTAGCTTTTGAAGTGCCTAATACAGTCATTTCATCTTGAAGGGAAAAGGATGTTTAAATTTGTCAGCACAATGTGAGGTTATGTGCTTTCAGCGTACAAGCTTGATCCTGTTTCAAACTAATATTTTGCTATTTCAATTTTTTACATTGATTCTTTTTAGTATTTGTATGATTAACTTTGTACTATCGACAAACTCTGGTGTTAAACCTTTTAATAACACTTGCAAAAGAATATTGATTGCATAACTGAAAAGACTCTCAATTTCAACTTTGGCATTTAATACTAGCAGTAACATCATAATATGAGTATTTATTACACAGCTTATATTAGGAAATTTTGTAAACTTCTTTTCTTTTTGGCATTTTTAAGTTGTTGGCTGCAGAGGGGCTAATGCTACCAAATTGCATATCAGGATGCATAGAGAACAGGATTCGCTAAAGCTGTATGGTGTTGTGTTTACAGAGTTTAGTCATTGTTTTTGGTGGATTTTGATGCTATCTGTTAAATGAAGCATTTGCATGTATTAATATGCGACATGTAATAAGTAAAACAAATTTGCAGCCAATAATATTTTTTTTAATTGCGTATCACACTTTTACCATAAATATTTAAGATTTCATTGCAGAAAGCAGATTTTGCATCACCAACAGCAATGCGATACCAGTTATTTTACACCCTGGTTTGCTATTTTGCTTTTAAAATCTGTTGATAGAGACATATTTTATGGAACATAATTATGTAAATGCAAATTCCTCAATAGTATTTTATTGTTAAAATAAACTTTTTTTGAGGAATATTATGGTACTATAGGTAAATAACTTATAGCATGTATTACTAAATTTATTTTTTGAAAACTAGGGGGGGAGGGGTGACCCTTGTTATATTTCTTAAGTATTTCAGTAATCATTTGTAAAACACCTGCAATGTAACTTTTGATTTCCAATTGATATTGTAGGGATCCCATTCTGCCTTATAGTTTGAAACTTCCTCATTTTCTAACATTATTTTAAATATCCTAAAAAATTTAATTTCCTACCAAAAATTTTCAAATAATTCACTATAGTCCTTGATATTTTATAAATTTATTTTTATTATAAATTTATCAAAAGTTTTGAATTTAATATTTTCGCCTTTGATTTTGTCAGATACTTGTATCCTGTATTTAATTTTCTGTTCAAAGGGAGTACAGATGCTTGAATTGTTTATACAAAGACAACTGATAATTTAACAGTTTCCATATGTACTCCTTTTTTTATAAATCCGTATTATGAATCCGTAGATTTTTTTATGAATCCGTAGAATCCGTCCTTTTTTTATGAATCCGTAGATTTTTGCACTATCGATTACTGCATAAAATTCTGTATTAGTTTAAAAAGTTGTTTGGATTTGAAAGTTGAACTTATTGAATTTGAAGTTATAAACATCTCAATATAGGTAGATGGGAATAGGGCACCAGCATATCAATCAGATGTGTAGTGTTTCAACTATTATATCAAAAAAATTTATAAGACCATAATAACTCGGAACTTCTATAACTAGGAGTTTTGATAAGCTGAAAATTTTTGCTCCCTAAGCAAAATGTATAATTCCAAATAGCTTCGATAACTTTAGGCCTATATGTACAAGCAAGAAAAAAATATTTTTGATGTGAAAAAATGGCATTTTTTACAAATAGGATTAAAATGTTGAATGCATTTCAATGGGTCACTTATCAACATTGGCCAGTCCTGGTGTATTATTTTCGAAACTAGGCTTGCACATTTATACACATACACATAGGGGAGGGCAAAAGGGGGAACTTGTACCCCCAAACCCCAGGATGTTAACTGTCACAAAGACAGGGATTAAGCTTGTCTGTGTATATTTTATTCTGGAGTTTGCCCTTCCCTGGAAAAAGTTTTATAGTACCCATATATATGATAAAATAGATCTATTGTTCTCTCTAATAATGACACAGCGATTTTAAAGCATTGCCATTTTTGATGAAGTTTTACGTTTCCAAGTAAAATAAATTATTGTACTATGATAATTTTAAAAATATCACCACTGAATGTATCACATTTTAGAGATGTTTAAATAAAATTGCAGCTCAGTTGGAAAGTGTTCCATAATCAATGCTTTATACATGATTAATCTTTCTTGTTTATATATTACTTGGTGCATTATAATTTTCATTTACAAAACTTTCTCTCTTAATTCTCCATGTTACATGCTGAAATATTTTTTATCTTTACTATGAGCTTTTAATGCTTTGTGCCATTTATTAGTTGCTAATTTTTTAAAGATCACATGGAAATATTGTGAAAATCTGCAATTTTACTTGATCCATGGTACATGCAGTAATATTTTTTAATTTTGCTATCTGTTTGCATTGAATAAGATTTTTTAATGATTTTCATGTATTAATAAAGTAATTTCCTTGTTTAAAAATACATTTACCTAAAATTTTGTTTTGTATGTTTTGGCAAAATTTGCTATACTCAGCTGTAGAAATCCTATACTTTCAAATATTCTTTGTTAAAATATTTATGAGCTTAAATGTTTTGTACCGTTTATTAGTTGCTAATTTTTGAAATATCGTGAAAATCTAATTTTACACCACCAATACCTTTCTTAATACTTTGTGGTTAGTGTGATCCACATATATATGACAACTTGCATCATTTATATATAGCTATAGTACACGTATCTTATTTGTCTTGCTCTTTTTTTATATATAGGTGATACCTTCTTAAATTGTGAACACTTTAACCTCCTTGTTGATGATGTGGTGACGACTTGATATAAAAATTTTTAGAGACGGATTTTTTATGTTATTTGCCGTATTTTTTCTATTGAATATAAAGTAACCAGAAGGCATGTCTGCCACATTGAAATCCATTCAAAGGTAATAAGTTTTATCATAAAACTTAATATACAACTATAACAATCTATATTAAGTTATAATAATGCTCTAATGTTTCTAATGCAGCTAAACCATTCTAAGTGCCTAAATAAATAATAGAAATTTTATAATTTTTTGAAAATATAACTTCATTTTCACAAGAACCGGATATATTTTTTCATGTCTAATGGGAGATTTTTTTCTTCTGGTTAGATATTTGATACTTCATAATGTGTTAGGGGCTTAACTGCATTACATAAATAAAAATGCAAAAATAATTTATATGAATAATATATTCTCACTTCATGGTAGTGTGGATCTCTGTGTGGTTGTGTCTATTCGATATCTCATTAAAAAGATTCCGACCTACTTCCTATGAATGTGAACAAAATTACTCAAATTCAAGAATGATTTAGACTTAAGATTTAATAATATTTTAATATAACAAATTAAATTATGAATCCAAATACTAGGCATGCTACAGTACAACAGATAAATTGGCAATTATCCCAACCAGCTCTCTTAGTGTCATTATCTGGCAAATGTACGAGAAAGAGATAAGAAACAATACCAGTATAGCTTATACTTCACATGTATGATATGATACAAGAAAGTTCATTCATAGGGTTCAATTGGCCTGACTTACTAAAATTTATGCAAATAGTTGATGAAAAATAAAAATACTTAAATGTCACTACTGGTGTTATTACATGGATATAAATTTGTATTATTTTTCAAATGTTTGTGCTTCATCAACCCAGGCCATGGAATGAAATCAAATGAAAAGTCAAAGGATGTTGTTCAGCAATGAGTGTGCATTCCATTTCAAATTTTGAATTGTTGTAATTTTTTTATGTCTGTGTTATTCCAAAAATAAAGTACCCTTTTGATGTCCAACACTTTTTACTTATATTTCTCTCTCATATTTATTCCAAAATAAAATTTAAAACATCAAACGTTATTCAACCATACTTCTAGATGAAAAATTCTAGCTTTTGAAGTGCCTAATACAGTCATTTCATCTTGAAGGGAAAAGGATGTTTAAATTTGTCAGCACAATGTGAGGTTATGTGCTTTCAGCGTACAAGCTTGATCCTGTTTCAAACTAATATTTTGCTATTTCAATTTTTTACATTGATTCTTTTTAGTATTTGTATGATTAACTTTGTACTATCGACAAACTCTGGTGTTAAACCTTTTAATAACACTTGCAAAAGAATATTGATTGCATAACTGAAAAGACTCTCAATTTCAACTTTGGCATTTAATACTAGCAGTAACATCATAATATGAGTATTTATTACACAGCTTATATTAGGAAATTTTGTAAACTTCTTTTCTTTTTGGCATTTTTAAGTTGTTGGCTGCAGAGGGGCTAATGCTACCAAATTGCATATCAGGATGCATAGAGAACAGGATTCGCTAAAGCTGTATGGTGTTGTGTTTACAGAGTTTAGTCATTGTTTTTGGTGGATTTTGATGCTATCTGTTAAATGAAGCATTTGCATGTATTAATATGCGACATGTAATAAGTAAAACAAATTTGCAGCCAATAATATTTTTTTTAATTGCGTATCACACTTTTACCATAAATATTTAAGATTTCATTGCAGAAAGCAGATTTTGCATCACCAACAGCAATGCGATACCAGTTATTTTACACCCTGGTTTGCTATTTTGCTTTTAAAATCTGTTGATAGAGACATATTTTATGGAACATAATTATGTAAATGCAAATTCCTCAATAGTATTTTATTGTTAAAATAAACTTTTTTTGAGGAATATTATGGTACTATAGGTAAATAACTTATAGCATGTATTACTAAATTTATTTTTTGAAAACTAGGGGGGGAGGGGTGACCCTTGTTATATTTCTTAAGTATTTCAGTAATCATTTGTAAAACACCTGCAATGTAACTTTTGATTTCCAATTGATATTGTAGGGATCCCATTCTGCCTTATAGTTTGAAACTTCCTCATTTTCTAACATTATTTTAAATATCCTAAAAAATTTAATTTCCTACCAAAAATTTTCAAATAATTCACTATAGTCCTTGATATTTTATAAATTTATTTTTATTATAAATTTATCAAAAGTTTTGAATTTAATATTTTCGCCTTTGATTTTGTCAGATACTTGTATCCTGTATTTAATTTTCTGTTCAAAGGGAGTACAGATGCTTGAATTGTTTATACAAAGACAACTGATAATTTAACAGTTTCCATATGTACTCCTTTTTTTATAAATCCGTATTATGAATCCGTAGATTTTTTTATGAATCCGTAGAATCCGTCCTTTTTTTATGAATCCGTAGATTTTTGCACTATCGATTACTGCATAAAATTCTGTATTAGTTTAAAAAGTTGTTTGGATTTGAAAGTTGAACTTATTGAATTTGAAGTTATAAACATCTCAATATAGGTAGATGGGAATAGGGCACCAGCATATCAATCAGATGTGTAGTGTTTCAACTATTATATCAAAAAAATTTATAAGACCATAATAACTCGGAACTTCTATAACTAGGAGTTTTGATAAGCTGAAAATTTTTGCTCCCTAAGCAAAATGTATAATTCCAAATAGCTTCGATAACTTTAGGCCTATATGTACAAGCAAGAAAAAAATATTTTTGATGTGAAAAAATGGCATTTTTTACAAATAGGATTAAAATGTTGAATGCATTTCAATGGGTCACTTATCAACATTGGCCAGTCCTGGTGTATTATTTTCGAAACTAGGCTTGCACATTTATACACATACACATAGGGGAGGGCAAAAGGGGGAACTTGTACCCCCAAACCCCAGGATGTTAACTGTCACAAAGACAGGGATTAAGCTTGTCTGTGTATATTTTATTCTGGAGTTTGCCCTTCCCTGGAAAAAGTTTTATAGTACCCATATATATGATAAAATAGATCTATTGTTCTCTCTAATAATGACACAAATTCGATAAAAGTGTATACAACTTCCTTTTAAGATCACATATGTAGCTTGCGGCAGCAAAGACATCTATCAAAGATGCCACACGAGCAATACCCGAATTATAAGAACAGAGGAGGAGCTAGCTTTTGCTCAGTGATTATAATGTCGGTCTACGAAGCATCAGGTCCCTGGTTCGGGGCCCGGCGACGCTCAATCGTCACAATGATGACTGGACGTTTGAAAGACGCAACCTTCTCCAACGACTTCGCCTCTCAGCACGAGATGGCAGCACCACAAGGAGTCAGAAGCCTTGACACTCCCTTCCTGGTTGACCACAACTGTCCGTCATGCCGAGGCAACACGCCTCCCGGCTCTGACGTCACGCCGAGGCGACACGCCTCTCGGCCTCCTCATCAGCGAGGGGAGTGTGCGGCAGCAAAGACATCTATCAAAGATGCCACACGAGCAATACCCGAATTATAAGAACAGAGGAGGAGCTAGCTTTTGCTCAGTGATTATAATGTCGGTCTACGAAGCATCAGGTCCCTGGTTCGGGGCCCGGCGACGCTCAATCGCCACAATGATGACTGGACGTATGAAAGACGCAACCTTCTCCAACGACTTCGCCTCTCAGCACGAGATGGCAGCACCACAAGGAGTCAGAAGCCTTGACACTCCCTTCCTGGTTGACCACAACTGTCCGTCACGCCGAGGCAACACGCCTCCCGGCCCTGACGTCACGCCGAGGCGACACGCCTCTCGGCCTCCTCATCAGCGAGGGGAGTGTGCGGCAGCAAAGACATCTATCAAAGATGCCACACGAACCAAACCCGAATTATAAGAACAGAGGAGGAGCTAGCTTTTGCTCAGTAATTATAATGTCGGTCTACAGTGCATCAGGTCCCTGGTTCGGGACCACGGCGATGCACAATCGCCACAAGCTAAAGACAAAGCAGTTAGAATTGTCAAAACTACATATCTAAATTATTAAATAAGATTTATTTTTAAAGCTAGAAAAATCTGACAATTATTGAATTTCCAATTATTTTATTAGAATTTAATTTTAATTATGTCTAATAAATAATTCATTAATGCTGCATACAATTGAAAGTATATTTCTTTAAAGTGAAAAATTACAAATTAAATTTAATTTTTTTTCAATATATCTACTCTATATATTTTACAGAGGACAACAAATGCAGTATGGAAATAC
Organism: Amaurobius ferox; assembly: GCA_951213105.1. NCBI lineage: Eukaryota > Metazoa > Arthropoda > Arachnida > Araneae > Amaurobiidae > Amaurobius > Amaurobius ferox. The sequence continues at coordinate 93,477,044 of OX578149.1, read as the reverse complement.
ATTGATTAAAAAAAAAAAAAACAGAAAAATGAGATTCATTAAAATATAACATTGTATGTAAAATGTTTTAAACTTACATTAGGTTTAAAATAATTAGGTTTAAAATAATTAAAATAATTAATTAAAATAAAATTGTATGTAAAATGTTTTAAACTTACATTAGGTTTAAAATAATTAATGTTAGAAATGAATGATCTCTACTCACTGCGAAAGACAAATCCAAAAAAAATACTGCTCTCTCGTTTCCGCAAGAAAAGGAATTTGTTTATATCATGTGATCTGCGCGCGCATCATAAGACACTACCGGTACACTTGTGTGAACTCAAGTTCTTCTGTGTTGTTGTTTCGTATTATGACGGAGCAAAATGCTTGTTTCTTTTTAAGTGTAATTTTAAATGTAGAATTTAATTAAATAATATTTTCTTTCAATCAAGTGTAATTATTCCATGTCACAAAGATGCCTGACATCAAGATGAAAACCAAACAATAAAATGATATTTCTTTTAAGACTTTAGGGGATTGGAGTGAAATAGCCCTACGCCCTTCGTACAGAAAGGTAAGCTTCTTTACCTTATTATTATTATGCTGTTATGAAAGAAAAAGGAATAATAATATACTTCTCATTAGTGAGGCAGTGCGCAGTTACCTCTGCACAACCGATGTTCTGATTTTTCTATTAGATTATGAGACTGAAGTCTAAGCCTGTCTCGCTAGAGAAATTTGTATTTATAAAATAAAATAGCAGCATTTCCACGAATAATACAATTATTATTTAAAGAGGGGCATAAGAATAATCAACCAAAAGGAAAATAGATATACAAATATATCACTTTTATTTTTCATTCCCCATTGACTTTGTAAACACTTCTAAACCGAAAGTGATTTTTACGGGATAACACAAGAAGAAATCCCATACTGCAAATAAACACAAAAAAAAAATTTCTCAAGGAAACAAAAATAAAATAAATTATAATGGCATCTATAAAGGAAAACCATTTGATTGAAAAGTTAAACCACAGTAACTACTCCAATTGGAAATTCAAGATGGAAATGATGTTAATGAATAAAGAATTATCAGAAACAATAACCGAAGCAGCTCCTGACCCATTTACCGACGAATGGCAGAAAAGGGATAGAAAAACCAGAGCGCTCATAAATTTATTTATAGAAGATTCCCAAATCGTTCACGTCAAAAATTTCACCACGGCGCACGATACGTGGAATGCGCTTCGCGCAATACATGAAAGAACAAATTTATCCAGCAAACTGTACCTTTTACGAAAGTTGTACAGTACAAAGTTAGAGGAAACATGCAGCAACATATAACCAAAATTCTGGAGACAGTGGATAAACTTAAAGCAATCGGGGAGGAGATTAATAATTCGCATGTATCAGCACTTTTTCTGTGTTCACTACCTCCCAGTTACGAAACTCTGATTACGGCATTGGAAGTGCGACCGGAGGATGAACTAACGCCAGAATTCATTAGCAGCAAACTGATTAATGAATATAATAGACGTACGGATCACTATGAAATGCCGCAAAGCATGGCAAAGGCTTTTCACGCGAATAAAAAATTCTCTAACACCTACGGCTACAAAATGGAAAACAAATACTGCTCACATTGCAAAATGAAGAACCACAACAAATCCGAATGTTGGCGTCTAAAAAATAAGACCAACGACCCCGGCAGATATAAAGATTATAAAAATAAATTCAGACACAACTCATCACAGTTAGTGTATGAGGGAAACGACAGACCTGCCACTAAATCAGGAACACAAGAAAGATATTCAGACACTATAGATAAAGTAGGATCGAAATTCAGAGATTTAGCGCTCATAATGAATCAAACCGAAGAAGACAGCTGGATTGTTGATAGTGGTTCCTCATCTCAAATAACAAATAATGAGAATTTATTCACTAAAATAAATAATGCAAACAAATCTGAAGTTATTGTTGCCAACGGTAAAGTCTTAACCGCCTATGGGTCAGGCGAAGTAAAAATAAAAAATCGAGCCTCGGATGGAGAGATAAGACAAGTAACACTAAAAGAAGTACTATTTGTGCCAGAACTGAAAGCTAATTTATTTTCCGTACGAAAAGCAACGCAACGTGAATGCAAAGTAACTTTTACTAAAGATAACTGTCAGTTAACTTACAATGATGAAGTATTCTTAAAAGGAAAAATAAGAAATAACCTATATGAGCTAGACTTGCTCACACCACAAAACAAAAATGTTACATATATGGTAAATAACTGTAACAACCCCAATTGTGTTATATTATGGCACAGAAGAATGGGCCACAAAAACTTCGGCTCTATAAAGGAAATTAAATCGAAACAGTTAGCCGAAGGCATAAACATCAACGAATGTAAACACGAACTAAATTGCGAAACTTATATAAAATCAAAACTCACCGACATGCCATACCCCAAATCTACTCAAAACAGGGGAACTCATATTCTGCAACTTGTGCACAGCGACATATGTGGACCGATGCAAGCTCCCACCATAGGAGGAAAATCATACGTTCTAACATTTATTGATGATTTCTCCAGGTACACAGTGATCTACCTCTAATCCAAAAAGAGTGAAGTTATGACTAAACTGAAGGAATACGTCGCTTTTACGGCAAACAAATTCGGAAAAAAACCAAAAACACTGAGAAGCGATAAAGGCGGCGAATACGTCAGTAAAGAATACGAGGAATATCTAAGTGACAACGGCATACATCACCAGTTGACCGTGCCACACTGCCCATCCCAAAATGGCGTAGCGGAAAGAAAAAACAGGTCACTAATCGAGATGACATGCGCTATGTTGTCAGAAGTAAATCTAGACAAAAAATTCTGGGGAGGGAGAGGCTATAAACACTGCCAATTACCTACAAAATAGACTTCCCACAAAGGCCAATACAAAAACACCCTACGAAATGTGGACTGGTAAGAAACCAAACCTTCGTCATTTAAGGGTCTTTGGCTGCAAGGCCTATTCCTACATCCATAAAAGCAAACGAGGAAAATTAGATGAAAAAGCCCAAGAAGGAATTTTTGTCGGATACGACGACAGATCAAAGGCTTACAGAATATATACGGAAGGAAAAAACATAACACTTGCTAGAACAGTTAAATTCCTCGAAAAATCAATGCAAATTTCAGAGTTAAGCTCAAAAGAATTATTCAACAGAACAGATAGTGAAGTCGAAAAAGCTAATCCTCAAACAGAAGAAAAAACTGAAGAGGGTGAGATAGAGTTTGACGCACTGTCAGATGATGAACAAATAAATTCTGATAACATAATCGCCAATCCACCTCGCAGATCAGAGAGACCAAACAAGGGAGTACCTCCCGATCGACTGATTCCACGGATCAGATTCCACGCCATAAGAGATTTTCAGGAATCGGGTGTAATCCAGTTGAGTTATCTTTCAACTAAGCTAATGACAGCAGACATGATGACAAAACCGCTGCCAAAGCCTGAATTTTTGAAGCACAGATCCAATCTGCTACAGCCGTGATATGCAGCTCCAGAGATCAAGGGGGACTGTTAGAAATGAATGATCTCTACTCACTGCGAAAGACAAATCCAAAAAAATACCGCTCTCTCGTTTCCGCAAGAAAAGGAATTTGTTTATATCGTGTGATTTGCATGCGCAACTCGAGTTCTTCTGTGTTGTTGTTGTTTCGTATTATGACGGAGCAAAATGCTTGTTTCTTTTTAAGTGTAATTTTAAATGTAGAATTTAATTAAATAATATTTTCTTTCAATCAAGTGCAATTATTCCGTGTCACAAAGATGCCTGACATCAAGATGAAAACCAAACATAATAAAATGATATTTCTTTTAAGACTTTAGGGGATTGGAGTGAAATAGCCCTACGCCCTTCGTACAGAAAGGTAAGCTTCACCTTATTATTATTATGCTGTTATGAAAGAAAAAGGAATAATAATATACTTCTCATTAGTGAGGCAGTGCGCAGTTACCTCTGCACAACCGATGTTCTGATTTTTCTATTAGATTATGAGACTGAAGTCTAAGCCTGTCTCGCTAGAGAAATTTGTATTTATAAAATAAAATAGCAGCATTTCCACGAATAATACAATTATTATTTAAAGAGGGGCATAAGAATAATCAACCAAAAGGAAAATAGTTAGGCAGTGCGCAATTACCTCTGCACAACCAATGTTCTGATTTTTCTATTAGAATGAGATTCATTAAAATATAACATTGTATGTAAAATGTTTTAAACTTGCATTAGGTTTAAAATAATTAGGCAGAATTTGTGATAAATAGTCATATTATAAAGCATTTTTGTAATGTTCACGATTTAAAAAGTTGTTAATACTGTAAGATGTTTGCAGCACTGGTAAAATTTTCAGTAAAAAATTCTATTAAAATAATGCAAAAACATCTTGGTTAACATGCTATCAGCTATTTAAAAATATTCTGTCAAAATTAGACATTTTTCTAACATTTAAAGTATAAAATACAGCAAAATGTGTAGTAGAATTTTATAAAAATGCAGTTAAATTTATTACGTAAAACACTATAAAAATACAGTAAAATGTTCAGTAGAAGAGTACTGTAAAATATACAGTATAATGCAATGTAAAAAATACAATAAAAAATGCAGTAGAATTTTACAGGAGTACTGTAGAAGATACAGTATAGAGCACTGTAAAAATTTACAATTTTTTGTAAAATTTACAACATAAAATGCTGTAAAAAAATACAGCAAAAAGTGCAGTAGAAAGAAGTACCGCAAAATATACACAGTTTAAAGCATTATAAAAAATACAGTAAAAACTGCCATAAAAAGTACAATTTTTTGTAAAATTTACCGTATAAAATATTGTAAAAAATACAGCAAAAAGTGCAGTAGAATTTTACAGAGGTATTGTGAAATTTACAGCTTAAAGCATTGTAAAAAATACGATTTTCTGTAAAATTTACAGTAATCAACACTGTAAAAATTACAGCAAAATGTCCTGGTGCCCAAATTGCCAGGACATTTTGCTGTAAAATTAACAGTGCTTTTTTTTACAGTGTAACAGATATCGACTATTCCGTGCTGACTAGTGCATACAAAGCGAGACAATAGTACATAGATGCTGTTATCTGCAACTGGAACATAATTCTAACTTTGGAAACACAGCCCATAGCTGGGTTCTGTGGGTAAGTTTGTGTCACATCATAGTTCAATTCTAAGCAGCGTGAATAAAAGAACAAGATTGTGCTTTCTCCAAAACATGCTGTGACGGCCTTCTAGATGATATTTGACTCCTATCATTTAATGAATCAAACTTGCATCTTTTAATGTTCTTAATTCTGCATTGTTTTAGGTCATATTATGGGACAGAAGCATCTTCATCAATTGAGATATTCAGGGCTCCTAATCTTTCTATCATATCAGTTTCCAACACTGCTACTCCTTCAGGCCTTCGTGTATTTGGAGTAGAAGTCTGAGGATCATCTGGAGAATTGGATCTGAGGGATGGATCTGCCAGGACTCCAGCTTCTACAGGAAATGTTTCCTGCATAACTATTCCAAGAGCTTTGCATATATTTTTAAGTTCTGCCTTCCACAAATCTTTAGCTGAGGAATCTAGTAATTGTCGAAGCTCCACCCTGGTTTCGATGCAGTTTCTGTTCAACTCATCAATTTTTCTTTCTGCAAAGCCCCAAATGTCAGACAAAAAAGCATGACTTTCTATTTCATTCCCGTCTGGATGAGATCTGTGTTCACCACCAACTGTGTCTTGAGAAACAAAAACATCTCGCTTTAAACGTATTCTTTCATTTCTTTGACTATTTACAAAAGTAATATTTTCTTCTTCCCGGCGAATATGCTGTCGCAAATTGACAAATCTATCTAGCTGACGTTGCAATCTTTCTATCATACATTGTCTCCTTGATTCATAACCTTGCAAACGTACAGCATAAAATTCCTTCAGTATTTCATTTGGATTGTGATATTTTTTTATTATACCATTATGGTTAAAAGCGACAATATTTGATGTTTTGACCACTTTGTCGAGCTTGAAGATTTTTCTCAACTTATTTTCTGCTGGAATTGTTCCACGGAGAGTTATGAGGAAATCGACTGTGCGATGAGTATGATGTTCTGAATATTGTAGAATTGTCGAAGGAGCTGTGTCAGAGTTGTTCGACAATTGATCCAATACTTTTTCTTTATAATCATTTATCCACACACCAGCGGGTAACTCGGTGATTCTTATTTGATTATTTTCAAGAACTGAAAAAATGCCAAATACGTGATATTTATCATCAATCTTTTCAACACTTCCGGTGAAATCTTTAAACCATGGCGACATTTCAGTAGGTTCTAAATTAGCCATCATTCTGTATATATTTTGTATCACATCTTTAGGGTTGTACGTTGGAATATTGGTACTCCACCCTGTTCCGATGCCTTCAGCGCCATTGATAAGAATAAGAGGAATGACCGGAAGGTAACAAACAGGTTCAAGACTGACGTTTCCCTCCATGCAGTGTTCCAAAATGCAATTATCTAAATCTAGAAACAGAAGTCTCGATATAGTATTTAGTTTTGTATAAATGTACTTAACTTTTCCTGCATCTTTTCCACCTTGAATACGAGTACCAAATTGACCCAATGGCAACAAAATATTGATGTTGTTTGTGCCTACGAAATTCTGTCCCATGCTTATAATGGTCTTACTCAGAGAATCTATGCTCTGTTTGTATCCAGTGACCTCGAAAACAGACCCAATGAGCTGCAATACATTTACTTCTTGATCAGGATACTTATTTAAACATGTGTAAAGGACTTTGCGCTGGTGGCGAGTTAATCCATCAATGGCAGATGAAATGGATCGCAGATTTTGCAAGTCACTGTAAAACAACATCTCTTTGTTTATGAAGTCTTTGATCGTTATTTCTCTGACACCTTCAAAGTAAAGAAAAGATTTATGTAAAGAGTCACACATCCACTGTTTGCGTCGGTTTTCCATACCTTTCCCAAAAAACATCTTAATTGCATCATCGTCTTCCGGACCATTGTATTTAAAAAACACAATATGTCTGTCAAAATGCGAAAAATAATCTTTAATCTCGGATGAGGTAAAAGCTTCCAAACTTTTATAGAATCTGATAGTGCAAGGTGTACCTCTCGGATTGTCTAACCAATTTTCGTATTCTTCAAAACTGTAGAAGCGCTGTTCATGATCAGTATAGAAAACTTTAACAACTGGAGTGATAAATTGTAGAAGAAAATCTTCACGCAGCAATGATGGCCAGTATCGGTGAAATAAGTTTATCACCAAGCCCTTCATATGTGACCCATCTTCATCTCTGTCCATCATCAACATTACATGACCGTATCTTAAAGTCGTACGATCTACATTTGTATTGGTTTCTGATAGGTTTAATCCCATTATTTTCATGATATTTTGAATTTCTTTATTGTTACTAACTTCAGAATATGTTGATTTGCGAACATTAATTAATCGATTTGTCAGCGGATATATTCCATACCTATCTCTCCCAATTTCAGTCAATCCGGCTACAACTAATGATTTAGCTGCATATCCTTCAGTTAAAATTAAAGTGCATTTTAGAGATTCTGCAGAGCCAGCCAAATGCGCATCATCCAAGTCCTTGATGGCTCCAACGTCTCCCTGTTGAGGATTCATGGCAGAAGAATTGTGTGTATCTGGAGAAAGACAAGAGACTTTGTAAATTAACAGAGACATGTATAAATGCACTATGCGGGAAAAAGGAATTCAGGCTTTGTTTTTTTCAACAGAAATAAAACATTCCCAAAGTAAATTCGTATTCCTCAAAAGATACACATCTACTCTTGAATATCCACTTTTGCCGTGTATACGTATGTATACGTGTATACGTATTACAAATAATAAGAAGTTTGCACTGGCCGCAATTTCAGACAATTTCCCATCCCAGCATGACAATACTAAAATATGTGTAGTAGTTATGCATAGTAGTTACTTGTATTACTGCTTTATAACTGGTAGACATTTTTAGAAATGTTAGTGTAAATCCTCGGTAGCAAAATGTTCTTGAAATTCCACAAAATTTTTAGACTTTTAACAATTTTTACCTTTTTTTTTCTGAGATAAATTTGTTAAGATTAACAATTTCTATTTTCGACTTCTTATTTTGCAAGCAGTGTCTTCCCCGGGGAAAGAAGAGTCTAAATTTAAATAGCAGCCACGCAGATTGCGGACGGAAGGTGGAGCTGGCAACCAGGTTATATAAAAAGGCTAAGTGTGAAGCACAGTGAGAGATGTTACGAGTTGGTGCGTGGCGCATGTGGATGCAGACGATGGTAGAAAGGGTGGACCATGTACATACTGATTTATTATTGTAAATTACGTTAATGGAGTTTATTTTATGATTTCTACAGTTTAAGAATAAACTTGCTGTTTTTATCAAAAGATGCCTACGTGTTCATTCCGACACCTTTAAAAATTTACTGCCTTAGTAATAGCTGGTTAATGGATAACAGTATTAGGGGTACACACATTTTTTATTCAACTGTGTAATGAACTCAACCAGTAAAAGATTTATCCTCACCATGTAATCCAAATTTTAGCTATGTTCTACAGATGTTATCAATGAATAATGTCAGTAAAAGGGAAGCAGCAGCAGCAGTCGGTGCAATTTTTATCTGACCACGTTCAGCAATGAATTCGATCTGTAAAATATTAATTTACACCATATACACCCTTAAAAATCTTGTGCACTTTGCTATTAAAAAGTGGTGCTAGTTGTATTGCCTACAAATTTTCGTGCAACATTATACACTACTTATTTTAAAAACCAAACTCAGTTTTCCGACTCAGTGGTGTAATATTGCACAAAAATTCATAGGCAATACGAATGTAGTTTATACTTTTATTTTAGTGCAACAATTCACAGAAATTTTCAACAGTGTAGAGAAAAATTCAAAATTTGGTTTAGTTATATTGGAGTTATCGGCAGACGATGCACATCAGTAAGGAGGTCACAGTGTATGCAATATTTATCTGATCATGTTTGAATTCCGAAACTAATTTACAATACACAACTAAATTACAAAAATAATAGATTAAGTTTCAGAGGAGTTATTGCTGGACGATGTACAAAAACAAACTTCTTAAAACAAGAAAAGGAACATGTGCAAGATTAGAATTTTGAAACCGTAATCATTTTTAGATTATAAACTGGTTGCGAAACTAAAGTTTGAGAAATTTGAAAATAATGTCCATTGTCACCTTACATGGGCTGTAGTTCATTTTTCAAACATTTATTTTTATATAGGGAACATTATAAAAGACTCATAATGTGCAAGTATAATTATATTGTGTCATACACAATTTCACAGTACAAATCTAAATAAATAAAATTGAAAATATGTCTGTGTGTTTGTTCTTTTAATCATCATGGGAGAATGGCTGAACCAAATTTTATGAAGCATTGGTAAAGTCCCACTTAAAACTCCTTTTGACTATTTTTAATTCAATTTGTAAGTACATGATACAGTGAACATTAGAGCAGATAATTTTTTTAAACATATTTTATGAATGAGTTTATTTATACTTTTTGATTCCATTGTGATAAGTAACTATGGTGACCAAATTATGTTTTAAATACCGAAATCCTCTACTGGCCATTATTTTCGCCAAATTATTGAAAAATCAAACAATATACTATCAAATGTGAATAATTTATACATGTTATTCGCCGAACGGAAACAAGCATATTTTACATAATAAAGGAAGATGTCTCTGTGTGTGCAGTTTGTAATGGAAAATATAAGCATTATAAGATTATGAAATTATTTAGATATACAGGTACTTCAGTACCTGAATGGGTGCACCTCGGTGTTAAATTTTTTAATTAGTTTTTTAGTTATTTTATATTTTAGCCCAATTTTCAACAATTTTTGCTGATATTCGCACACACTGATTCCTCAGTGACTTAAAATATTATCATAGAATTTGCATTTTGAGACTATATAAAAGATCGAAAAATTCTCTTTCGAACAAACTTTGAGTGAAATCCATATAACGAATAGACAAATTTTAATGAATTTTTGAAGCATATATTCTTTTTGTCCATTTTAAACCTCTCCGATTTTTATATTACTATATATTAAAATGGATGCGCCATCAGATGTTCATTTTTTCTCTCAACCGCTTAAAATATTACAAACCACTTCAGAAAAGAAAAATCTCATAAACACAAACGTTGATTAATTATAAGTTTTTTAACCAACGCATGTCTTTGATTTTTTAGAATGAATTTAGCATACTTTGGATGTTAAAACATATGAGGGGAAAGGACCAGACTCATTTTGTTTAGGGGCGTTGATATTTGGGGATTGGGTGAAAGCAGTGATTGGAAAAACTACCTTTATTATTGTAGTGATCTACAACTACATTATAACAAATGTAGTTAACTACAACTACGTTTTTTAAAAAGTGGTGACTACAAACTACTTTTAAAATATAGTCACTACATAACTACTTTTATAAGACGAATTTTGCCACAGCTTCAATTTTCACAAAAAGTTGAGGATATGGATATAGTGGAGCAATTTAACATACTGATTCTGAATAATTAAAATTTACTGATTCCCAAATTTACTGATGAACTTACCAATCTGTACGCTTTTACCCACTTCTGAAAACAGTAAAATAAAATAAAAGTATAAACTTTAAAATCAAAGACAACCAAAACTAGGTTATAAAATCCTTTAATAAAATCTCCTTTCCTCGACATACAAAAATTACTTGGCCAAAGCGCTTTCGAGCATCACAATGTCAATTCAATGTGGCCAAGCCACTGATTGATGAAGGACATTGTGATGCCTGAAAGCGTTTTGGCCGTGGAATTTTTGTACGTCGAGAAAAGGAGATTTTATTAAAGGACTTCAAAACCTGTTTTGGATTGTCTTTGATTTTAAAGTTCAATTAAAGTTGATGTGTATCCATTTTATTAAAAGTATAAATAAAATAAAAGTCTATTTATTTAAAAACATGTTTGCTTATTTTTAGTAGAATTTGCATCTCAAAATTGCAATCAGATAAGCAGGATCTTTTGGGAAATAACACATCTGAATATATCCATATAAAAAATCAACTTCATGCGTCAATGGCCTTCCTAACCCTGCAGCAATTCATCGTACATCGTTGTGCAGAACACTAAATTTCATATAAATGAAGAAAGGGTGGTCACATGATAAGTACAATGGCACCTTGTTTGTTTACTGAAGTAACGTTAAAAGTAACGTCAAAACTCGATACAAACTAATGATTTATTGTATAGCGCTACTTACTACACTACTTATTTATAAAAGTAATGCATTACACTACAAACTACAAGAAAAAGTAGTGACTACTGTAGTTTCGCTACTTGTAGCGTGCTACTTCCGACCACTGGATGAGAGCATTCTTGGTATGGGATCAAGAGGTCATACATCTAGAAATTAATGAAATACAAAATAAACCTTTAATTTCAAAGGCTATAAATGAAAGATCTCTCTTTAGTCATGTCTAATAAGAAGAGTATATAGTCTAATAAGAAGAGCTGAAACTACAAAGATGCTATTATTTAATTGTACAATTATTATCTATAAATGAAATTGTAAGTTGTGATTCTGTCTGTTTATCCCTGGGTAAACTTAGATCTTCCTTTTTTTTTTGCAACAATTATTACCTCCCTACATTAAAAAAAAAAGTAGCTGACGCCGCCAACGCCAACGCTGTTTGACAAATTTCTCGTTTTCTCGAGATTTTTGCTTCATACTGCAAAAACTATTGCATATAAAAATATAAAATTTAATACACCTGTAGAAAGTACTTTGAGGAATATGCTGAAATAAACCATTTTTTTTATATATATTGTAGCTTAATAAATGTTTAATGTCAAAGTCAAAATATTTGAGTTGCGAGTTCGCGCCCTGGATAGACTAACAATAGCAAGATCACGAATTTTTGCAGGCAGGTTCCTACATAGGTGGATTTTTGCAGGACAGAGCTCCTTTTTTTAATTTCGATGTAGGTTTTGTGATATTTTACTTTATATGCACTTCTGAAGTGAACTTTTTTTTTTCGTATTGGCACTTCTAGCGATTTCTCTGTCTAGTACCGTAAAAACTATAGCATACAAAAATATGAAATTTACTACATTTATGGAGAAATAATAGGGTAACACGATGAAATAAACCGTTTACAGATTTAAACTTTAGTTTGGCATGAAATAGCTCATGATCAAGGAATTCAGTTTTTGGATTCCCTGGGCTAAGAAAAATCCCTACTTTTCTCTCCTACGGGAAATAAGCAAGGATAAAAAAAGGGATTTTTAAAAGTAGAATTTTTAAGAAAGAAAGATATGAAGCGAGCTCTATGAGCACAGCGAGGAGGCAAAGTGAAGAGAAAAGTAAGAATACATCTACAAGTAATGTAATCCCCTTTTCTAAATGTTTCAGATTTGAGATGTGCATTCATACAAAGAAAATTGAAAACCAATTTTTTATAACTTCATACACGTGGTCTTCAATCAGTGGCACGGCGAGTGATTTTGTACGGCTTGCTGAAGAATTTATAAGAATTTATCTTCTTTTTAAAAATTTTGTTCAGATAACCATATTTGGATAATTTGAATAGGCTATTGTTGCTGCATCTATCTGCGAAGCGCCACTATACTTGCAGCAAACCAAATGTGATACTGCTGTGAACTATTAACTCATTGTTACTTTCCCTGCAATACATGGTAATGTATAGGGAAAGTTTTGGAATCATGCCGAAAATCACAACTCGAGTTTTCGACGGATCTACACGTCTCGAGACCTGTAGAATACGAAAAAACCATTTTTAGCGTGACGTCTGTGCAGATTTTGTATCCACTCTAACTAAAAAAGTAATTGACCGAATCTCATAAAATTTGGTAGGCAAGTCACTTGTGGGCGACTCTGGTGCTGATTAGTTTTGGGTACGATTCGGGATAAAAGAACCCGCCTTTTTTTGCGAAATGGCCAGCAAAAGCTTGTATCCACTGTAACTGAAAAACTAATGAACCGAATTTCACAAAATTTGGTAGATGAGTCACTTGTGGATTACCCTGGTGCTGATTAGATTTTGGTACGATTCAAAAAAAAATAACCTGCCTTTTTTTGCAAAATGGCTCGCAAAAATCATCAAAATCTAAACTAATGAACTAGATATACTCAAATATATCCATTAAATGCTCGTTTAATATGTAATTTTTAACGACGAAAAGAAAAAGATCAACCCCATTACACTAGGACTAGCCGTTCTCAAGATATTTTAGTTTTTCGTATTTTCTCTACGCCACCTTTAATAATAAGTCCGGTTACCGAATGAGAACGAAAATTGAATTAAAAGTGAAATAAATTTAAAAATAAATAAAGAGAACGTGAATATAAACGTCTGCAGGGAAAGTCATGTGCTGCCCACATCAGATTTTTACTTTCCCAGCAATACATGGTAATGTATAGGGAAAGTATTGGAATCATGTCGAAAACCACAACTCGAGTTTTCGATGGATCTACACGTTTCGAGACCTCTAGAATACGAAAAAACTATTTTTAGCATGATGTCTGTGTATGTGTGTCTGTCTGTGCAATGTATGTATCCACTCTAACTAAAAAACTAATGGACCGAATTTCATAAAATTTGGTAGGTAAGTCACTTGTATGTGACCCTGGTGCTGATTAGTTTTGGGTACTATTCGGAATAAACCAACCCGCCTTTTTCTGGGAAATGACCCTCAAAAATTGCCTGTATCCGCTGTAACTGAAAAACTAATTGATCAAATTTTACAAAATTTGGTACATAAGTCACTTGTAGGTCACCCTGGTGCTGATTAAATTTTGATACGATTCGGACAAGAACCTGCCTTTTTTTACAAAATGGCCCGCAAAAATTATATATTTCCACTCTAACTCAACAAATCGACTAAATTTCATAAAATTTGGTAGATAAGTCACTTGTGGTCGACCCTGATGCTGATTAGATTTTGGTATGATTCGGAAAAGAACAACCTGCTTTTTTTAGGAAATGGCACGCAAAAATTTCATGCATCCACACTAGCTGAAATAATAATGCACCCAATTTTACTAAAATTAGTAAATAAGTTACTTGTGGGATACTCTGGTGCTGATTAGATTTTGGTACAATTCGGAAAAAAACAATCTGCCTTTTTTTAAGAACCCCAAAAATCACCAAAATCGAAAAAAAAACACTACATATGCTCAAATATATCAAATGAATTTTTGTTTTATATGCAATTTTTGATGAGGAAAAGAATATAACACACTCCATTATACCTTAGGGCTAACCGTTCTCGAGATATTTGAGATTTCTTGCATTTTTGTTACGCTGATTTCGGGAAAATGTTCAATTACCAAATAAAAACAAAAATTCAATTAAAAATGCAAATTTAGTGTTATTTGGTGCAATAAAACTCTGTCTAATGAATTATTAAAGAAATACAGAAAATATGAATTTGAGTCTGCAGGGTCAGTCATGTGCTGCCTACATCAGATTTTTACTTTCCCTGCAATACATGGTAATGTATAGGGAAAGTATTGGAATCATGTCTAAAATCGTAACTCGAGTTTTCGACGGATCTACACATTTTAAGGCCTCTAGAATATGATAAAACCATTTTTAGCATGACGTCTGTGTGTGTGTGTCTGTGCAGATTTTGTATCCACTCTAACTAAAAAGCTAATTGACCGAATTTCATAAAATTTGGTTGGTAAGTCACGTGTGGGCGAATCTGGCACTGATTAGTTTTGGGTACGACTCGGGATAAAAGAACCCACATTTTTTTGCGAAATGGCCTGCAAAAGCTTGTATCCATTCTAGCTGAAAAACTAATGGATCGAATTTCACAAAATTTGGTAAATAAGTCGTTTGTGGGTCACCCTGGTGCTGATTAGATTTTGGTATGATTCGGAAAAAAATAACCTGCCTTTTTTTGCAAAATGGTCCTACAAAAATCGCCGAAATTTAAAATAAAAACTACGTATGCTCAAATATATACATTAAATGCTTGTTTAATACATAATTTTTAACGAACAAAAGAATAAAACTAACCCCATTACACTAGGAATAGCCGTTCTTGAGATATTTTAGTTTTTCGTACTTTCCCTACGCCACCTTTGAAAATAAGCCCGGTTACCGAATGAGAACGAAAATTGAATTAAAAGTGAAATAAATTTAGTTAAAATAAAGAGAACGTTAATATAAGTCTGCAGGGAAAGTCATGTGCTGCCCACATCAGATTTTTACTTTCCCTGCAATACATGGTAATGTATAGGGAAAGTATTGGAATCATGTCGAAAATTGCAACTCGAGTTTTCAACGGATCTACACGTTTCGAGACCTCTAGAATACGCAAAAACTATTTTTAGCGTGACGTCTGTGTGTGTGTCTTTGCAATGTATGTATCCACTCTAAATCAAAAACTAATGGACCGAATTTCATAAAATTTGGTAGGTAAGCCACTTGGATATGACCCTGGTGCTGATTAGTTTTTGCTACAATTCATAAAAACAGAACCCGCCTTTTTTTGCAGAATGGCCCATAAAAATTTCATGTATCCACTCTAGCTAAAATACTATTTGACCAAATTTTACAAAATTTGGTAGATAAGTTACTTGTACAATACTCTGGTACTGATTAGATTTTGGTATCATTCGGAAAAAAACAACCTGCCTTATTTTTACGAAATGGCCTTCAAAAATTGCCAAAATCTAACAAAAAGCTATGTATGTTCAAATATATCAATTAAATGCTTGTTTTATACGTAATTTTTGATGAGGAAAAGAATAAGAACAACTCTATTACTCCAGGACTAACCGTTCTCAAGATATTTGAGATGTTTCGCATTTTTGTTATGCCGCCTTTGGAAAAATGTCCAATTGCCGAATAAAAACAAAAATTAAATTAAAAATGCAAATTTAGTGTCATTTGGTTCAATTAAACTCAATCTAGTGAATTATTAAAGAAATAAAGAACATATGAATTTGAGTCTGCAGGGAAAGTCATGTACTGCCCACATCAGATTTTTACATTCCCTGCAATACATAGTAATGTAAAGAAAGTATTTATTGTATAGGGAAAGTATAATGTATAGGGAAAATAATCGCAACTCAAGTTTTCGACGGATCTACATGTTTCGAGACCTCTAGAATATGAAAAAACTATTTTTAGCGTAACGTCTGTGTGTGTGTCTGTCTGTCTATGTATCTGTGCAATGTATCTATCCATTCTAACTCAAAAACTAATGGACCGAATATCATAAAATTTGGTAGGTAAGTCACTTGGATGTGACCCTGGTGCTGATTAGTTTTTGGTATGAGTCGGGAAAACAAAACCCGCCTTTTTTTGCGAAATGGTCCATAAAAATTGCAATTATCTTCTCTAGCTAAAATACTAATTTACCAAATTTCACAAAATTTGGTAGAGAAGTTACTTGTTGGATACTCTGATGCTGATTAGAATTTGGTACGATTCAAAAAAGAAGAACCTTCTTTTATTACGAAATGGCCCAAAAAAATTTCATGTATCCACCCTAGCTAAAATACTAATTGACCAAATTTCACAATATTTGGTAGATAAGTTGCCTGTGGGACACTCTACTGCTAATTTGATTTTGGTACAATTCAGAAAGTAACGACCTGCCTTTTTTACGAAATGGCCCGCAAAAATCCCCATAATCTAGAAAGAAAAAAAGACTATATATGCTGAAATGTATCAATTAAATTCATGTTTTATACGCAATTTTTGACGAGGAAAAGGATATAACACACTCCATAATACTTTAGGACTAACCGTTCTCAAGATATTTGAGATTTCTTGCATTTTTGTAACTCCGCTATCGTAAAAATGTCCAATTACCAAGTAAAAACAAAAATTGAATTAAAAATGCAAATTTAGTGTTATTTGGTTCAATTAAACTCAATCTAATGAATTATTAAGGAAATAAAGAAAATATGAATTTAAGTCCGCAGGGAAAGTCATGAGCTGCCCACATCAGATTTTACTTTCCCTGCAATACATGGTAATATATAGGGAAAGTATTGGAATCATGTCGAAAATCGCAACTTAAGTTTCCGACGTATCTACACGTTTTGAGACCTCTAGAATACGAAAACTATTTTTAACGTGATGTCTGTGTGTGTGTCTGTCTGTGCAGAATTTGTATCCACTTTAATTCAAAAGCTAATGGACCGAATTTCATAAAATTTGGTAGGTAAGTCACTTGTGGGCAAATCTGGTGCTGATTAGTTTTGGATACGATTCGGGATAAAAGAACCCGCCCTTTTTTGCGAAATGGCCCGTAAAAATTGCTTGTATCCACTGTGGCTGAAAAACTAATGTGAAATTCGGTAGAAAAGTCGCTTATGGGTGTACCCTGGTGGTGATTAGATTTTGATACATTTTGGAAAAATATAACTTGCCTTTTTTTGCGATATGGCCCGCAAAAATCGTCAAAATCTAAAATAAAAGCTACGTATATTCAAATATATCCAAAAATGCTTGTTTTATACATAATTTTTAACGAAGAACAGGATAAGACCAATCCTATTATACTAGGATTAGCCGTTTTCGAGATATTTGAGTTTTTTCGTATTTTCTCTACGCCACCTTTGAAAATAAGTCCAATTTGCAAAGGTGAACGAAAATTGAATTAAAAGTGAATTAAATTTAATTAAAATAAAGAGAATGTGGATATAAGTCTGCAGGGAAAGTCATGTGTTGCCTACATCAGATTTTTACTTTCCTTGCAATACATGGGTAACGTATAGGGAAAGTATTGGAATCATGTCGAAAATCGCAACTCGAGTTTTCGACGGATCTACACGTTTTGAGACGTCTAGAATATGAAAAAAACTATTTTTAGCATGACGTCTTTGTGTGTGTTTATCTGTGCAATGTATGTATCCACTCTAATTTAAAAACTAATGGACCGAATCTCATAAAATTTGGTAGGTAAGACCCATGGATGTGACCATTTTTGGCATGACGTCTGTGTGTGTTTAGTCTGATTAGTTTTGGGTACGATTCGTGATAAAAGAACCCACCTTTTTTTGCGAAATAGCCCTCAAAAGCTTGTATCCACTCTAGCTGAAAAACTAATGGACCAAATTCCACAAAATTCGGTAGGTAAGTCACTTGTGGGGCACCCTAGTGCTGATTAGATTTGGTATGATTCCGAAGAAAATAACTTGCCCTTTTCTGCAAAATGGCCTGTAAAAATCGCCAAAATCTAAAATAAAAAACTACGTATGCTCAAATATATCCATTAAATGCTTGTTTAATACTTAATTTTTAAAGAAGAAAAGAATAAGACCAACCCCATTATGCTAGGACTAGCCGTTTTCGAGATATTTTACTTTTTTCGTATTTTCTCTACGCCACCTTTGAAAATAAATCCAGTTACCAAATGAAAATTGAATTAAATTTAATTAAAATAAAGAGAAGGTGGATATAACTCTGCAGGGAATGTCATGTGCTGCCCACATCAGATTTTTGTCTTCCTACGCCTAATATACGTACATCAACTGACTATACAACTTAGTGTTTGCAAAGGTTTAGTTTCTCCTACAGCCGTGAATTGTCAAGTTAGGTTCGACGTAGGCAAGGTTTTTAATTTAGGACCACACATGTTTATATCACCTTACACCTTTCTGGTAGGTCGGACGGTCTGGGTCTCAACATGTTTATATCAACTGGAAATTCAATCTGTTTTCATTAATATTTATGCATAAAGAGCGTAACGAAGTCCCACCCAAATTTGGAGCCATTAGGCCGGTCGTATATATAAACTATATTTCTGCAAACCGTCACATTCAGGTTTAAAAGCTTGTGTGAGTAAAATATAGTATTCTAAATAAATAGAAAAGTTTTGTTAAAGTGTATACTTTAATAGAATATAAAACACACCAGAGCTCATCATACATAGCCTAAAAATGTCAACAAACACAGTTCCACTTATGTTGCCAGATTTTCGATCCGAACATGATGTTGCCACGTGGCAGAGACATAGCCTAGTCACCGCAATAATCTCCCGGGAAAATACACCACGTGATAAACACGTCAGGTGCGAATTTCAGCAGAGCTTGCGGCGGCAGATGAATGATGAGAGCTCTTTGTTTTCTTCATGCAGAAATTTATAGCTCATTTAGTCTATGCGCGATTTTGGTATTGAAAACACACACACACACATGCATATATATATTCTATTTAAATTTTATTTTATTATGAATAATTTTTATTACTTTTCTCTATTATATTATTTATTTTCTATTTAAAGACTTTTCAAGGCTATGAAACTATTCGTATTGCGAGTTATTTCTGCTTTTATTGGCTGAGAGAGTGCCAGAAAAAGTCAACGATCAAAAACATAGTGTGGAAATTGCAGGAGGGGTGACCTTGATTCAAAGAAGTAGGATTAAAGACTGCTAAAAAAGCTTTTCCCTGGGGTGGTCAAACTAAATAATGAGACGTAAAAAATTTACTAGCTTAATGTTTACATTTGTGACCATAAACGTCCAGGGAGGGTAAATTCCAATTTGCGCTCCCCCTACAAGAGCCCATGGCAAATAGCAAATATAATTTCCCTAGAGGTGCAGATTATATGATGATACCTACAATAGAGACTAGCTTGAAATATAAGTTTGTAATCTTGAATGTCCCAGGGGAGAGCAAGTGCACCCCGTGCCCTCTCCTGTGGGCGCCCATACAGCTTTTTTCATGGTGACAAATTGAAGCTTGAGGCGTTCAATATTGATTAACTAACATGTCTCATCTTGAACGTCTATGGGAGGGCAAGTGTCCCCCTTCCCCACCACTATGGGCTCCCATGTAACATTTACCAGGAGGACAAACTCAAAAATAAGGAGTTCAATATCTACTAGCTTGATACCTGCATTTGTGACCTTGAATGTCCAAAGAAGGGCAAACGCCGCATCGCGTTCCCATATGGGCGCCCATGTCAAGAGGCCAATGGAACTTATTCCAACGGGTGCAAACTCGGGGATGAGATGTATAATATCGACTAGCTTGATACCTAAGTTTGTAATTTGGAATTTTCATGGTGAAGGCAAGTGCCCCTTTTCCCGAATGAGCGCCCATGGCAAAGACGTCCATAGAATTTAATCCTGCGAGCGCAAACTCAAGAACGAGAGGTACACTACCGACTAGCTTGATAGCTACATTTGCGGATTTCCATATCCCCTATGAGCAAAGGCGGCCATAGAACTTTTCCCAAGGAGGACATATTGCAATAATAGACGTTCGATATCTACTATCGTGATACTTACATTTGTGACCTTGAATGTCCACAGGAGGGCAAGTGCCGCCTCGCGTTCCCCTACGGGTGCCCACACCAAGCGCGCCCATAGAACTTTTACAAGCGGTGAATTGAAGGGTGAGACATACAATATCGACAAGCTTGAATATTCACAGCACAGAATACTATATTTACAATTAAATTATATTAAAAATTTACAATTTATAAGCTTTTAGTTTTTATTTCTCACAGTTAATGGGCACTCCCAAAAATTCTGTTTGGTATGTGATAAAAGCACTTTTGTATAAAGTTTGTAACCCTTCCTAAATTAAAAAAAAATAATGTACTATACTCTGGGAAAGTGTCCAGGTATGATGAAATATTACTACTACTAAGTTTTAATACAGTAGATATTTAACTGTTATTATAAAACATTAAAATAAAACTGAGCATTACAGAGATACAGGTGCAGCCGGAACTTTGAGAAATTATTATTTTGTTCTTTAAGTCAGAATCTTGAAAACTAGAAATTTAACACTGTGATTACTCAATAACTATAACTGAATATTAATTAAAAAACACAATTTCTAAATGACAGAAAGCCAAGTTTAACTTTTGATAATTTAAAAAAAGTTAAGTAATACTGTGTAACTACAAATAAATAAAATTAACTAAATACCTATACATAATTTTAAATTTTAACATTATTGTGCACTTAAATGCATTTGCTTATCTGTCTGACTATTTTACTACTTTTTAATTCCTGAACTTCCCGGCTTTATTCATAATTATACCACACTTCCATCAAAACAAATAAAAATTGTCTACATTTTTATCTATTAGGTTCAGAGATATACAGTCCAAAGTATTTGCATCAATGTTTATATATCATCACAGATACTCCAACATAGATGTTATTCGCATCAAGAATTTTTAAACTCTAAGCTGCAATTTCTATTCCTGTTTTACATCATTTATAAATATGTGCCTATTACTTTAAACAGTAAATTTTATATTTATAAATATAAGTAAAATAACTGTATAGTGTCCCAGTGAAAAGTTCTACTCCACAGAATATTATCAAGAATGATATATTCTATATATGGATAAAAATAAGCCAATATTTTATGAAAATTGAAAGAATAAATGATGTAACTAACATTTTAAAAAAATGCCGAACCCTCTCAGCAGATATTACAGAAATTAAAGTTTTATTTATAAATATTTCTAAGCATGCCATTTCACATTATAATGAACACTTATCTAATTGGGAAGAGAGGGGGGAAATATTTTTTATGGATTATTGAATAAACATTAACTGTTAATATTAATACTAATCTATTAATTTTATTTTAATATAAATTATTAAAAAATTACAGATTTTCATACTTTGAATCATTTAAAAAGTAACAGATGTATATGTTAAAAGTAAAACACTTTTTAAAAATCACAAAAAATATTTTAATTTAAATAACTTTAATAAATGAAAACTTACCGATCAGAATCCTCAGATAGGTGAAATAAAGTTAAAAATTCTGGATTCCCACAAATTAAGCATGTGCGTTTGTTGAGTACAGGTTTAGTCGGCTTTGTCTTGGGCATTTTCAATGTTCTAATCCAGGGGTCGCCAAACTTTTTAGCATAAGGGCCACACTGACTCCTCCACTAAGTCCCAAGGGCCAGAGTGCAAGAGCCCAAGGGCCAAGAGAGCAGAATATTTAAAGAGCAATGGGGATATCAATATTTCGTGATTGAGTCAAGTAATAAGGCAATGTGTATAATTTGCAATGAAACAATATCAGTCCCCAAAGAATATAATATAAAACGTCATTATGAGACTAAACATTCTCAGAATCACTCCAAATTTACAGGAAGCCTACGGTTAGAAAAATATGAATCTTTGAAAAGCGGGTTGAAATCTCAGCAATTATTGTTTAAGAAAGAAGAAGCAACAAGTTATTGAACAAGAAGCAAGAAGTTAATGAACAAGAAGCAGCAACTCGTGCTAGTTTCCGCGTGGCTCATTCAATAGCGAAACATGGGAAACCATTTACTGACGGCGAATTAATTAAGGATTGTATGATTGCATCTGAAGAAGAAATGTGTCCAGAAAAATCTGATTTATTTAAAAACACCAGTTTGTCAGCAAACACTGACTCGAACAAATATGCAGAAAATATATTAACTCAATTGTCCGACAAAAATCGACACCTAGAGTGGTTCTCTTTGGCCCTGGAAGAGTCAACAGATGTTTCAGATACTGCTCAGGTGTTACTTTTCATTCGAGGGATAGATAAAAATTATGAAGTGTTTGAAGAGCTTCTTGATGTCCATAGCATTCACGACACGACCACTGGAGAAGATATTTTTAAAGGGGTTGAAAATGCTGTTCAGAAAAACAATTTTCAATGGAAAAACTTGAAGTGTATCAGTACTGACGGTGGCAAAAACATGTGTGGAAAAAAGAAAGGTGTCGTTGCTTTCGTATCAAAGGCCGTAGAAAATGACGGTGGTTCAAAACCATTAATCGTGCATTGCATCATTCATCAACAATCTGTGTGAGGAAAATGCTTGGATATGTCAGAAGTTTTAAAGCCAGTCACGTCAGCTGTTAATTATATCAGATCACATGCGCAATCACATCGTCAATTCCGCGAGTTTTTTGAAGAGATTGGAGAAAATAACTTACCATATTATACTGCAGTAGTTGCAGTACTGGCTTAGCTGCGGAAAAGTTCTAACGCGATTTTTTGAGCTCCGAGCAATAATCGAAATTTTCTTGAATGAAAGGAATCGGCCTCTGGCTGAGTTACAAAACAATGAGTGGTTATGGAAGTTATCATTTTGTACAGATTTAACTAAACATATGAATGACATTAATTTAAAATTTCAAGAAGAAGACCAGCTTCTGCTTTATTTATACACTCATATTAAGTCCTTTCGACAAAAAATTGTTTTGTTTCAATCTCAAATGAACAAAAAATGTTTCACACATTTTAATACATGCCAAACATTCAGTCATCAAACTGAGACTCCATTTCCGGTAGATTTCGCAACTGAAGCTTTGGGTGCATTAAAAATAAATTTTGAGCCTCGTTTTTCAGATTTTGATGCAATTGCAAACGATATCAAGATTTTTCAAAATCCTTTTAACGCCGATATAGAAACCCTTGCCCCAGAACTTCAAATGGAAATGATTGATTTGCAGTGTAGCGATATTTTTAAAGAACAATATTTAAATTCATCATTGCTGGAATTTTATAAGACTCTTCCACTCACACAGTTTGATCAAACAGTGTGAGAATATGGCATAAATTTGCTCGTGGCTTTTTTTCCGCTTTCGGCACTACTTATCTGTGTGAAAAAACAAAATGAAATATACAAAAAATATTCACAAAACCAAATTAACTAATGAGCATTTGAAGTCGCTGCTGATAATTTCCACTAGTAAACTTGATCCACAACTGTAAACAATTGTCAGTGGAAAGTTACAGCTACATAAATCTCATTAATCATAATTATAATGTTTAATTTCATTATGTAAATTACCTATGTATGTCACTTATTGAAAGTTTTTAGGATAAATCTCATATCATTAATTACAGTTAAAATGCTCAATTTCATTATGTATGTCAGTTATTGTGTTTCTTAATTGGTCGTTAAATAAAAACATCTGATTATTATTTTGTATGATTTACTTGCATTATAAATTCTACAATATAATCAAAATAAACTCTAACGGGCCGGATACCTGGCATGTTCGGCACGCTACCGCGGGCCGGATTGGTGGTGCTCGCGGGCCGGTGTTGGCCCGTGGGCCGTAGTTTGGAGACCCCTGTTCTAATCTACAATAAGGAAAATATATT
The DNA here is from genome assembly GCA_951213105.1 of Amaurobius ferox. Lineage (NCBI taxonomy): Eukaryota > Metazoa > Arthropoda > Arachnida > Araneae > Amaurobiidae > Amaurobius > Amaurobius ferox. The sequence continues at coordinate 93,452,857 of OX578149.1, read as the reverse complement.
AGAAGGACAATATGCAATTGGAGCAATATACAATAAAAATAATACAATAAAATGCATAAATAATAAAATAAAAGATGTAAGAATTCTGAGTAAGAGTAGCTGCGTAAGAACACAACAAAAGCAAGTAAATTCGTATGTAGAACAAAAGTTCTAAGTTTTCGCCGAGCGAAATAGGGTTATAACATTGAAAATCGTCTTGGACCCAACCAGACCACCGCGAAGCGCTCAGACCAAACCAGACTATCGCCAAGAGCGCGCCAACCCTCAGTTAGGTCTATCGCTAATGGTCGCCGCGAAAACGAAACTATCGAGAGTGACAGGTCTGTATAATAGTCTGTGGTTCACAGGAGAGCAAGTGCCTCCTCGCTTTCCCCTATGGGCGCCCATTGAACTTATATAGGTGGTAAATTGAAGAGTGGTTATGTGTGGAGTGCAAAAATTCTTTCCAAACCCTACAGAAGTCTCCGCTCCGCGACATAGGAAAGTGAAACCCTTAAGTAACCTGTAAGTGCCCTTTTGCTGTCCTCTGGGCGTTCAAGACAAGGAAGCCAATAGAACTTATTCCAATGGGGTAAACTCAAAGACGAGACGAACAATATCGACTAGCTTGATACTTAAATTTGTGATTTTCTACCGACCGCTATGGGCGCCCATAACAAGGGCGTCCATAGACCGTTTTCCAAGGTAGGCATACTTAAGTATGAGATGTACAATATCTACTAGCTTAAAACCTAAATCTGGGACGTAAGGGCAAGTGCCCCCACGTGCTCCCTTATATGCGCCCACAGAACTTTTTCCAGGGGTAAACTCAAGGAGGAGACGTATAATATCAACTAGCTTGATACTTACTTTAGGACCTTGAACGTCCACTGGCGGGCAAGTGCCCCATTTCGTTCCCCTATGGGCGCCCATATCAAAGGTGACCATAGAACTTATTAAAGCGGGGAAACTCAAGGATGAGACGTACAATATCGATTCGCTTTATACTTACGTTTGTGGCTTTCAAAGTTTTTATGGGCTCCAATGGTAAGGATGTCTATAGAGCTTTTTCCAAGAGCGTACTCAAGGAAGAGACGTACAATATCTACTAGCTTGACACATACATTTGTGACCTTGAATGTTCACGGTAAGGCAAGTGTTTCCTTACGCTCCCCTATGGGCGCCCATGGCAAAGACGTCAATAGAACTTTTCCATCGGGTACAATCTCACGGACTAGACGTACAGTATTCATTAGTTTGATATTCATGACGTTCAACACCCCTATGGACGCCCATGACAAGTGTGCAATGTTTCAGCCTTTTATGTCACATAGGCTTTTGGAGGGTCTGGAAAGACTGTTTACTATCCCTGAGGAAATCCAAACTTCGGCTCAGTTGGATTCTATCTTGAGGGCAATGGTATATAGGCAGGGGTCCCATGCAATGGGCGCCCATAGAGGACGGCAAGGGAGCACTTAAGCTCGAATGGATATTCAAGGCTACAAATGTAGGTTACAAGCTAGTTGATATTGATCGTCTCATCCTTGAGTTTCCCTCCTGGAAAATGTTACATGGGCTCCCATTTTGGAGGGAAAGATGTCACTTGCATCCCATAGACGTTCAAGGTTAGACATGTAAGTCTCAATCCAGTCGATATTGAACGTCTCATGCTTGAGTTTGTCGCCGATGGAATTAGTTGTACGGGTGTCCTTGCCATGGGCGTCCATAAGAGAACGCAAGGTGAAACTTGCCCTACTTTGTACATTTAAGGTTACAAATGTAGATTACAAGCAAGTCGATGTGGAACGCCTGACCCTTGAGTTTCTCGCCTCTGGAACTAGTTCTATGGACGTCCTTACCATGAGCTCCCATAATAGAACACAAGGGAAACTTGCCTCTCTCATGGACAGTCTTCAAGCTAGTAGATATTGAACTTATCTTTGAGTTTACCCTAATGGTAGATGTTACATAGGTGCCCATAATGGTGGGCAAGGAGAACACTTGCTCTCCCATAGACGTTCAAGTTTAGACATGCTAGCTAATCGATATTGAACGTCTCAACCTTCAGTTTGTCACCATGAAGAAAGCTCAATGGGCGCCCATAGGAGAGGGCAAGTGGTGCACTTGTTCTCACCTGGGACATTCAAGATCACAAATGTAGATTTCAAGCTGGATATTGTAGATATCCCCATATAGTTTGCACGTCTAGAAAAATTCAATTTGCGTTTTCCTATGGGCGCCCATAGGGGAACGCAAAGGGGACTTTTACCCTCCTCTGGATGTTTAAGGTCACAAATGTAAACATTAAGCTTGTCAATTTTTTTACGTCTCATTCTTTAATTTGACCACCACAGGAAAATTTTTTTTATCGGCCTTTAAATCTATTTCTTTGAATCAAGGTGAACTCCCTCCTGCAATTACCATCGAGGTGGAATATAGGATATCTCTGGTCTACAATATTTTTGACACTCTATCATCCAATAAAAGCAAAAGTAACTTGTAACACTAGTAGTTTGATAGTCTATCAAAATCGCGCATGAACTATTTGAACACTGTAAATTTTCGCATGAAGAAAACAAAGAACTCTCGTCATTCATCTGAGGTCACACATCTACGTGCTGTCATCGGAATGGGTGATGTCTGCGGAAATTCTCGGCTGACGTTTTTATCATATGTTTTTTCCCAGGAGTTCATATCAGAGAATAGATGAGTTGCATCGACGTTGCATAGAGCATGGGCACGAATGTAAATAAACAGCCTGCGTAGTAGAATGCGCAGGATTGTAAAGGCAAAAGGGCACTTTCTTTCCCATTGAGTTCCATGTAAATTTTCTACGATGTCTGAAGAATAGCTTCGTACCGTAAAAACTATTGCATATAAAAATATTAAATTTGGTACACTTGTAGATAAAGCTTTGGGGAATACGCTGAAATAAACCGTTTTTTGATATATATTGTAGTTTAAGAAATATTTAATATCAAAATCAAAGACAAAATATTTGAGCTGCAAATTCGCGTCCTGGATAGACTAACAACAGCAAGATCACGAATTTTTGCAGGCAGGTACTTCGGGCAGGGTGAATTTTTGCAGGACAGAGCCCCTTGTTTTAATTTCGATGTAGTTTTTGAGATATTTTACGTCTTATGCACTTCTGAAGTGAACATTTTTTTTTCGTATCGGCACGTCTAGCGATATTTCTGTCTCGTCATATTATCAAATTTTTAAATTATTTGTTTCAAATTTTGAAATGTTTGTAGGGTATGTAAAAGGTAATCAAATAAAGCACAGCGCAATATATATTAGAATAAAAGAGCAAACATTTGTTTGGGCTGTAAACATTGGAGATAGGTATAATACTCATGTACAAAATATATTAATATTACATGATGCGTATCAACTTCAAATATGATTCACGGAACCTTATGATACATTTTATAGTATACATAATATGGGAAATGATCTTCCACTGACTGAAGCATTGTAGTATTTCTTAAAACTACTGAGTTAAAATGGTTACATAGAACTTGTACAGTTTGAAAAGCACCGACCGACCAAATTTAGAAAGTTGATGTGCAAAATAGTATAACTTTTACTTGAATGTCTTTTACTAGTTTTGGGGAGATTAGTTACATCTATTTAACGAATGCTTCCCCCCCCCTTCGAAAAAATATTCTTAAATTTACTTTAAGATTCAATTAATCAAATTTTATTACTATGATGTCAATCAAAACTATGTACATGAATGAATCTTTATAATAATATACTTAATTATTTAAAATTATATTACTTTTAAAAATGCAAACAATTATCATGTTATGATTTTATAAAAATATAATTCAATTTGGACAACTGATATTTATATTTACTTTATTACTCACATATTGTAATTTATTGTATCACATCAATACAAGAAACAGGTTAATAAGCTTTAAATATGCACCATTAAATAAATAGAAAAATGAAATGTAATAATTTTCACAATAATATTTAACCAATATATGTCAAATGAAAAGTTTTCTTAAAACAGCAAATGAAAAATGAAAATCCTATTACACTTAAAAAATTTTTATAAGCAACGATTTATCTTTTTAGATACAATTTATCAATTTTAATTACTAAATTGCCAATCAAAACTATTCACATGGAAAAAAAATAACCTGTAAATAATAATGGGCTCAATTAGTTAACATTCAATATCTATATTTTTTTTAATTTAAACAATTTGGTGGTTTAAAAAAAATATAAAAATATTGAAATTAGGATAGTGGTCATTAAAATCTGCTGTGTCGATCGCATCAAAGCAAGAAATAGGTTAATAAACTTAAAATATGCAGCATAAAACAAAAGAACGAATGAAATGGGATAATTTACTCTATATTTGACCAGTAATAGATGTCAAATAATGAATAATTTTATTAAAACAGCAAGTATAAAGCAGGTTAAAACACAGAAATCTACAGGTTCGCAGTAGGAGAATCCGAATGTTTTGCCCTTACAAATTTTGCGCATGCCAGTTGAGTTTACATGTGACGTCACGTGCCCATGCTCTATTCTGCGCCATTCTCTTTGTAGACCCCGTCCGCCATCACTGCATTGAAGTTGTTAACATAGTATAGCGATCCTTTCTTAATATAGATATGTTTAAAATATGAAATTATCTGATTACGTCGAGAAATTGCCCTTAGAAAGCTAACAGAGGTATAGAGAACAAGAAAGATCAATCATGCATAAGCATTGATTATGAAACACTTTCCAACTGAAATGTAATTTCATTTAAAAATTTCTAAAATGTGATTCATTCAGTGGTAATATCTTTTACATTATCACAGTACTACAGTAATTTATTATACTTAAATATTTAAAACTGTATCGAAATATAAATCATCTGATTCTTTATGCAAAATCAATGAATATTTCATTCATATAACTTGTATTCCAGACTCCAGAGCTAAATAATTTTGTGTGAAAAAAATTCAGCAATTCTTATGTAATTCATCTTACAATCGCTTGAGATATTTGCATTCTGCATATGTTAAAATTAGGCTTCCTTGAAGAAATAATAAAAGTTTAGGGATCATTTAAAATCACAACTATTGTAATTGCATAGGCACGGAATTTAGATACACAGATAATATATATGTGTATGTGTATGTACTCAAAGTATTGGAATCGTGCCGAAGATCGGAACTCGAATTTTCAAAGTATCTACACGTTTTGGGACTTCTAGAACACGAAAAAACTACTTTTAGGAAGACGTCTGTGTGTGTAAGGGTGTATCTGTGTATGTTTCTGTGTGTCTGTGTGGATATTACATCCACTCTAATTGAAAAACTAATGGACCGAATTTCATACAATTTGGTAGGTATGTTTTTTGTGGGAAATCCTGATGTTCATTAGATTATAGTACGATTCGTAATAAAAGAATCTGCCTTCTTTGCGAAATGGCCGCAGAAATTGCCTTTATCCACTCTAGCTAAAAACTAATGAACCAAATTTAACAAAATTTGGAGTATAATATTTCAATAACCTACAAGTGATTTATATACCAAATTTAACAAAATTTTGTATATAAATCATTTGTAGGTTATTCTACTACGATTCGGGAAAAAGGAACGGGCTATTTTTGCGAAATGGCCAGCAAAAATCGTTATATATAAAAATAAAAGACTACGTGTGCTCAATTATATCAATTAAATTCCTATTTTATATGTGATTTTTGACAACAAAAAGAATAAGACTAACCCCATTACTCTAGGACTAGCCGTTCTTGAGATATTCTAGTTTTTTCGCGTTTTCGCTACGCCACCTTTGACAATAAGTCCAGCTATCAAATGAGAACCAAATTTAAGTTTAACGTGTAAATTCAATGTCATTTAAAATACTTATGTTGTGCAGATAAACTCAAATTATCATTGAATAAATAAAGAGAACGAATATGAGTCTGCAGGGAAAGACATGTGCTGTCCACATCAGAATTTTTAACAATATTACACCAATGATTTATAGAAGTGAACGGGGATTATTTTCAGGCCATTTCGAAAAAAATGTATGATCTATATTTAAAGATCCATCAAATTTTTGTCGAATAAAATGTTCAACAAATTTAAGCTGTGTACCAAATTTTAACTCTCTAGGACGTAGGAAAGTGCATTTAAAATGCCATCAATTAAATTTATCATGAAGAGTTATATAAAATTTAAAAAAAAAATGAAAAATTGTTATCTACCAAATTATTTTAAAATATGAAGCCACTCCCATATGCAAAACGTTTTAACAAATGGAGAGATATTTATTATATAATATCTCTCTCTTTTCTTTCTGGAAGATATCCCAAAGTCAGAATTTAATTGAATTTGTTTTTTTCCCTATATTAAATAATTTTTTTAATTAAAAAACTACTTAACATATTTTACTGAATTTTTTTTTATATATTCTATGGGATAATGTGAATATTTCCTAAAAATTTCGAAGCAATTCGTGAATTTTAAATTTACTTAAAAAATGTTTGAAAAATTAGGTCCTATAGGGTTCAATGTATTTCATTTTTTCAACCCGGGTTCAATAAAAAACTAATTGGGTGATATTATTTATTTATATTCCCATAGGTCCTACAGACCGTCTGAACAACATACTAAAATTTCATTTTGATAAACTCATTTTTACGGCAGTTATCGTGCTAACGGACAGACAGACAGACAGAATGAACAAAGTCATAAACACTTTTCAACTTTGTTGTAAAGTGTTAAAAATTAATTATTACGGGTTTGTCTGACGATCCGTATATTATTTAAGTACAAAGTTTTCCTCGATCGACTGTTCTGATACCATCCGTCAAATGGTTTGATGTAACGCTATATTTTATAGTTACTCCAAGTCAGGCTACAAAGCAAGAAGTCAAGGTACTTTTGATGCTTATATATTTAATTTCTTTTAATGCAATAGTGTTGAAGACCCAGACCACACCTAGGGTTTACGGTAGCAATATGTGTGGCCGATAATGCAATAGTGTGTAAATCTTAATATATTTATTAAAATTGAATAAAAACTAATTTGCAAAATAATCAGTTCATATTATTTATTTGGTAGATAATAAGGCTAACTATTTGATGTTTAACATTGAAAATCTATAAAAAATTTATATTCGTTTGGGTGTGTTGATATTCTTATCACCTTAAATTGCCGTAACTATTCTCTTTTATCTATTTCACAAGTAAAGTACATTTTAATTCTGTATGTTTCTATGTAGTATATTATGAGTAAATAAGTTTGTCAAGTAATATGAACGTTATCACTTTATTATATAGCATAATTGTTATCTTAATCTCCCATTCTTCAATAGTACGGATAGACTGACGTTACAAAGAACATGGCCGCAGTGCAGTGGAATCGCGAAAGAGACGTCACATGAAACTCATCTCGTGATGATGGCTCAAACCTTGGCGCAATCACCGATATCGATGCGCACACGCATAGACGCATGTGGGAATCAGGCTCTGTAATATTTCTGCCGATTTCAAATAATGTTTCGGCATATTTGAGTTTGATTATTTTCGTTGTTTTTTACATTTTAAATTATTTAGTGTGATACAGTGTAAGTATCTATGAAGTTTTATTTGCACAACGTTTGAAAGAATACAAGGTAAACATATTGCGCATTTAAAAAGTAAATTATGTAACAGATTTGCACGCGTTAAAATTTTTGTTTATATTTTAATCAACTATTTATTTGTGTTATCACTTAAAATTTTCATTAGCTAAACAAAATTTTGATGTGGAAGAATTGCTTATCTCAAACGTGTTATTCATATAAGTTAACGATATTGGTGGAATCTATTAAAAGATATACATTTTTTTCAGTGTGTATTATCAATACTAAGAACGACCTGGCCCTGTCATCTACGGGTCCACAGAACGAGTCGTTCATTTTTTATTTATTTATTTATGTATGTATTTTAGTGCTGGAAAAAGTCCCAAACTAACATTTATGTTAGTTTGGGACTTCTAAAAATGGTTAACCATTCTAATGCCAGAAAGTTTATTGAGGGTGCTCAGCAAATGCAATCATAGGTCATAAAGTAAATTTTCTTTTTTGATGTTAGGGGCATGTAATGTGTTAACCATCTTGCATATCTGACCATCTCCCTACCCCCAGTTGCTTACAAAACTGGACTGTATCACCAGAAAGTGGGCTACTGCGATTCAGTAGTGAGAGTAAGTTTTGTTCTGCTGATTTTCCAGAAAAATGCACTATATAGGCTGTCCACTGAAGCTTTAAAATACTCACCCAGACACCTACTGTCACAAAGAGTCCTATAATGTTTGTCTGGTCTAAATCTTATGACAACAAAACACTTACAGTTATTAAAAAAAAAAAAATGTTTTTATATGAAAATGTTAAATGTATCACCCCATAATATAAACAAACTAGTTTTTAAATTATAGATGCCATGCACCGATAAATTTTTATATAGTTAGATTCTTCATTAAATCAATAACAGTCAAAATGAGTGTGAGTCTAAGTTTTGTTTACAAAGCCACTATCTCTAATGCTTATAATTAGTCTTTTGCATTAGGTCTTAGTTAAATGTTTGTAATTAATGATTGGTTGTGATGTTTTAGCATAATCAGTATAGTTTTTATTATTAGCTTTATAGGACCCAGATCCATGTTGCCCTAAGACTAGTAAAACCGTATCTAATATTTTAATCATAACATGTTAATACTGAAATGATCTACTAATTTTGACAGTGAAAAATGAGGTGTGGGCTATTTTACCGATCACCCAAAAGATGAAACAGCTGCCATATTATCCCTTTTTGCTATACTTATCTTGGCAACGAAAATGCCGCCAAGGCTGTTTGATAGCATGTTTTTTGTAAAGGAAAGGATTGGATGCATAAGAATAAAAAATTAATCTTGATTAAATACAATAACAAAAGTAATTTTTATTCAATTAAAGAAAAGCTGTTGTATTATCGCTTTTGGTCATTTTGCATAGGAATGGTCTTTGTTGAAGGCTGCAGTATGTGTGTGTGTGATAACAGTTGAGTTGTAGTAATTTGAACAAGGAGGACCTATGCCCACTATGCAGTGTTGGCAGACAACCACTTTTTTAAAATTTTGACCAGACCAGTGATCAAAACTGGTTTAAACCGGTCAAAATTGGTTTAAACTGATCAAAACTGGTCAAAATGAAACTGGTTTTTCATAATATTATTATATATATACATATACATTTTTAATGTAAATAAACAATAAACAGGTGTTGCCACTTCAATTAAAGTATATGTTGTTGATGATGGATTTCTTTCTTCATATTATGACATTGAAGAATATATATATACATTATTATTATTATATATATATACTACAATATGATTCTTTCTTAAAATTTCTTCAAACATATCAATGCCATAATATGAAGAAAAAACTTCATCATCATCAACATATACTTTAATTGAAGTGGCAACACCTGTTTATTGTTTATTTACATTTCAAATGTGTGGGAAAACGAAGTGGTTAGGCTGCCTGCAAGTGCGGTTGTGGAAATGATATAAGTTGGCTGCCGTCAAGTGCGGACGTGCATTGAGCTACCTGGCAGTGGGCAACCGTCAAATTAACCGGATGGTCGTTGTCTTATAACAGAAGGTAGCCCATTATATTTCATTTACTAACGTTAGACGACAGTGTTATTTAAATTATACTTCTTCAAATATATTTAAAAATAAATTACTGATAAGAGTCGAGTTTTATGGTTTCTAGCTCCTACAAATGTATATATAACATTAAAATTGAGCTTGAAGAATAGAGTGATTCCTTTTTTCCACTTCTATTTTTCTGAAAATAAAATATAATAATCCTTCCAAACTTTTTAAAGAACTTGACAAGAAGTATTTTAACATAAAATTTTCTAATTAATAGATCCGAGCTGGAGCCCCGCCCCCGGTATGCTGGGGAACCCGGCCCGGACAGGAAAAATTAGGTACACATATGAAGGGATGGGGGCCCGGAGAGGCCCCTTCCCCCCACGCTTTCCATGGGCCTGCATGTGTGTGCTTTATTTTGAAAAGAGAGAATAAGAGAAAGGTACAAGTGACATTTTACGCCTCCTCAGAAAAACGCTGGTAAAGTTGCGAAGATAAAATATAAAATATTTACGCAAGTACTTCTAGTGAAGGAATATTATTTAATAGCACTAGATTTATGCTTAACTTATCTTTCAGCAAATTGTCTCTTCCATTTCATAATATTTAACCAATCAATTACAAGCAGCTATTTTTTTAATAATCTTTAATATTATATATAGTAATATATTCTTTAAAAAGATTTAATTATAAACCAGTTTTTCATTTTTTTAATTATTTAATAATGCACTTTTTATGTATATAATAAACTGAGTAAATTATTTTTACTTTTTGTTATTAATTTTATTTTTTTCATAAGTGGCGAAAAGGTTTCCTATCTGTAAATATTTAAAATGAATTCTAATATAATATTTTATAATATATTTTTCAAAAGCATTTTTAAATTTATTCTTATAATTTAATAATTTACTCTTATTTATTATATTTAATAATTAATAAGAATTAAGTTTTAAGAATTTTAAATTATTTTTTCCTGCTATTCCTTTTATGTAATGTTTTAAATTTATCATTAAAAGAAAATCCTCTTACAGATAAAACATAATTATTTTATAACTTTTCTTTATCAAGAAAGAAAATATTAAAAAATAAACTACTTTAAAAAATTAAAAATATACTATTTTTAGACCCACTAATGCATATATAACATTAAAATAGATCTTGAAAAATGTAATTGTTTCCTCCTATATACATATAAGAGGAGGGAATTGGGGGCTTTGATTTTATTGAAATTATTTTCATTATTACATGTTAGCTGGAACAATATTGTCCAATGACTTTTTAAAGTATTTATTCTTATATTACAGCTACAGTTAAACATGTATTACACAACATAGCTATAAAAAGGGTTTGAATTTAAAATATATGAAAATTTCTTTTACTTGTATATTGCAGTCAGCATAATATCGACCTAAACAGAATGTAACGATTTTTTCCACTGGAAGACAACCATCCGACTAATTTGATGGAAGCCCAATTGCAGGTTTCCTACTACAACTCTGTCCGCTACCGCACATGCAGGCAGCCTAACCACAGCCGTGGGAAAATGTGTCTGGTATAATAGTGTTTAGTTTTAGTTGTGTATATTAGTAATAGTTTTTAGAACATACTTCTTTTCAAGATTAAATTGCATTATATTTAATTATGAGTATGAGTAAGCTTAATTGGTAAGCATAATAGTTTTTAGAACATACTTCTTTTCAAGATTAAATTGCATTATATTTAATTATGAGTATGAGTAAGCTTAATTGTGGAGGAAGGAAGAAAGATCCTATTTGGCAGTTCTTTGAAGAAGTTAAAGGAGAATGTGGAAAAATAATAGGTAATCAGAAGTGTTTACAGTGTGGGAAGCTTGTAAATGGTAAAGTTCTAAGAAAGAAATCTCATGAAAAATGCAAAACCACAAAAAACATTGATCATCCATCAAAAACATTAGATTCCAAAAAGAGAAGTCCCAGTGTATCATCATCAGAAGAAAATGATACAAGTGAAATTAAATAATTTAATCCAAAGAAATCCATTCATCAATCAAAAATTGATGGTAGTTTCATCAAAACTTCTTCAGAAAAATGTGATGCATTAGATATGGATAAGCAAAAATGTTTATTGCATGCAACATTCCTTTCAGTTGTTCAGAAAATTATTACTTTTAAAAGATGATTAGTAATTTAAGGCCAGGTTACATGCCACCGACTAGGGAAAAGTTAGCAGAAGAATTGTTGACTGAAGTGAGCAACGAAGTAGAAAAAATTGCCAAAAAGGATTTGGATGGCCAAAATGTCACACTAATTCAAGATGGTTGGTTCAATATACATAATGAGCCAATATTGAGAATTCTATATCAAAAGGTGCAAACTCTTTTTTTCTTGTCATCAGACTATTGTTTATCTTTAGAAAAAGAAGCTAAAGTGAAATACAATTGTAATGTTAAGAGTTTCATCAGTGATAGCGAATACAAAATGAAAAAGATGCACAAAGATCTTCAAACCGATCAATTAATGTGCATGTTATTTTCTAAACCTTTTAGGAAATGATATATCTAACTCCGTTAAAACAAATATGAGTCAAATAATTGAAGTTTAAAAACACTTTCGAAATCATCATGCAGCAAAGAGCTATTTAAGCGAATATGATGTATCTGTTATTCCCCAATTACCATGTGAAACAAGGTGGAATAGTCGTTTCACATGTCTTGATTCTTTTTTAAGAAATAGGGAGTTTTTGATGAAGATTGTTAATAAATATGAAGATGAAATTCCAGCTAATATAATCAATATCATTAATAATATCTGTTCCGTATCTGTTATGCGATTGCCACTTGGTGACTGAACATTCCACCTTGGCGCTAATTAGGTTTATTGTAACCCTTCGTAAAGACGAAGAGAGCGAGAAGATGAATAATTTTTGAAGACAAACAATGGCTTACGCAAAATAAAAGTTTTGTTAATATACAGTCCATTCGCAGCATTCTTTTGCTTACCTCCACACATTTAATGGTTCGACGACCCGGAGGTACTACCAGTTCCTATGGTAAAGGATTTGATTAAATAACTAATTTAATCTTACTTTAGTTTCATCGCACGCCATGACTGACAGTAACACAATTACTGTTCTAAACCGCAAGCGTGGTAATATTAAGGGTCAACTGACCAAAGTTACGAACTGTCTTACCGAAGGAAAGGAACCAACATTCAATGAACTGAATGTCTACTGTGAATTGATTACAAAAATTCAAGTAAAGTTTGATGCACTAAAAGAAGAGTATTACGCTATTGTTCCGGATGACGAGTTCGAAGAAACGGAAGCAGCCCTTTTGCTAATTGATGAAGAGATGCAAAAAATAGAGGTAAGAATTAAGACCTCTATTAATAAAATTAATAATAATTCAGATAATTCTACAACTAGGAATAGTTCTACTCAAGAGGTATGTTCATTACACACAGATCAGCAGAAAAAGACTTCGATCAAACTACCCAAAATTCCATTACCTATATTCAGTGGTAAATTTGAGGAATGGAATCTGTTTAAAGGTCAATTTAATGCCTTAATAACTGAAAATCAAGATTTATCAGAAAATGAAAAACTCCATTATTTACGCGGTTCATTAAAGGGTGAAGCTAAGATTATTGAAATTTCCGATGATTCGTACAATTCTATTTTTAAGACTTTGGAACAACGCTATGAAAATCATAGAATTATTGTTGACACGCATGTGAAAAATATTCTTAATGTGGATTCAATTGAACACGAATCTGAAAGGGAACTTCGCAGCTTATTAGACATTGTAAAGAAGAATTTGAGAGCGTTAAATGTTTTAGAATTTAAACGCAACAAATTTTCTAATGCATTATTATTAAATATAATACTTAACAAATTAGATTGCGAAACATGCAAGCAATATGAGTTAACGCTAACAAACAATGAAGTTCCAGATTTCGATACATTTTTGGAATTTTTAGAAAGAAGATGTCAAATTCTTAATAGTATTAGCAGAAATATTGCTAAACCCAATGTGGAATGATCAAAATCATTTATCGTTAAATCCAATAATTCCTGGAAAGTATGTGTTGCATGCAAATACAAATATCATCCTATTTGTCATTGTGAAAAATTCAAGGACATGAAACTAGATAACAGATTAGAGATTGTTAAAAAACACAAACTATGTTTTAATTGTTTGAGCGATCTTCATATTTTATCAAACTGCAATTCGAAAAGTTCTTGTTTCGTTTGTAAGGCATCGACTCACCATACGCTGCTACATAAGTATTATTATGCACCCACTTTAACTAAAGCGCAGATGTCATCGGCAGACACTTTATCTTATAAGGAGCCAGAAAAAGTAAACAATTCTGCTCAATTTATTGACTCGCACCAAACTCGTTCTTCTTTTTTTACAAATGGAAATTCGAAAAGTGTGTTGGTTAATACAGCAATAGTGTACGTGAAAGATTCATGTGGTGAAAAAATTGCATTGAGAGCAATTTTGGACTGTGCATCTGAGTCATCATTTTTATCGTACAAAGCGGCTGATGCACTTAAATTAAAGAAAGAAAAAATACAAATACCAATTTGCGGTTTGAATGACACTACTCTAAATGTCAGGTCAAGGGTCACCGTTGAAATATCGAATGAAAGTAATGATTCAAAATGGGAATTAGAGTTACTTATTGTACCTAAAATAACAGATGTTACGCCTTCGAAGAAATTTAAGATTTCTAATTTGAAAATTCCAAAGAACTTAAAACTCGCAGATCCTAAATTCTTTTTGCCTCAAAAGGTTTATTTACTTTTGGGTGCTGAATATTTTTTCTCTTTCTTAAACTCGGTTAAAATTAGATTAACAGAAAATTTATTTCTACAATCAACTGTTTTCGGATATTTGGTTTCGGGCAGTGTTTCGGACGATAATTCTGATATGTCAACTAACTATTGTTTTTTGTCTAAAAATTTGGAGACTCTAAATAAAACACTTACATTGTTCTGGGAAACAGAAAACATCGAAAGTCACGAAACTTGTATCAGTGAAGAGTTAAAATATTGCAACGAACACTTTGAAAAAACGCACTATCGGAACGCAGATGGAACATATGTAGTTAAAATGCCATTCAAACCAGAGCTTTCTGAAAATATGTTAGGAAGTTTTAAAGAAATTGCTTCTAAAAGATTAGAACATTTATGGAAACGCTTAGAACGCGATCCTACCAAGCAAGAGCTATATTCAGATTTTCTTAGGGAATATGAAGTTCTAGGCCACATGGAGGAAATAAAGGAAGATGAAGATTCTGAAGAAGGTTATTTTCTCCCTCACCATGGCGTTTTGCGACCAACTAGTCAAACGACCAAATTGCGCATCGTTTTCGATGCGAGCGCAAAAACTACTAACAAAAATTCTTTAAATGATTTAATATGCAAAGGAGGGGTGATACAGGAAGATCTTTTTTCGATATTAATACGTTTTAGAAAATATCTCTATGCATTCACCACAGATATAGAAAAGATGTTTAGAATGATTGAAATTGATCCGTCACAAAGAAAGCTTCAAAGGATTTTGTGGAAATCCAATAAATCGGCAACAACCAAGGCTTATCAGTTAAAAACGGTTACCTACGGCACTGCAAGTGCACCCTATTTAGCTACGAAAGTTTTGCATCAACTTGCTTTAGAGGAAAGCAAAGACTTCCCATTAGCATCGAGTGTTATCCTGCGCAACTTCTATATGGATGACTGTCTTTCTGGTTCATCGGATTTGAAGGAATTTGAAAGTATTCAATTAGAATTAACACATCTCCTTAAAAGAGGAGGAATGTCTTTACATAAGTGGTGTTCCAATACAACTCACACTTCTGAACAGATTTTCCCTTAGATCGAAATTCAGAAGAGATAACAGTAAAAATGTTAGGCATGCTTTGGAATAGCTCAACTGACACATTTACATACAACGTTTCAATCACCAATAAGTGTAGTTTCACCAAACGAGATGTGCTCTCACAAATTGCCCGCATCTATGATCCTATTGGTCTTCTCGGGCCAATTATTACCAAGGCGAAGATTTTCATGCAACAATTGTGGTTGCTGAAATTAGACTGGCATGAAACATTACCACCAGACTTTTCGAAGCAGTGGATGTCCTTTATTAAGACACTGCCAGATTTGGAATTCATCAAAGTGTCCAGATGCGTCCTTAAATCCGAGGTCAAGTCTACTGTTCTCCATGGATTTGCTGACGCCTCCTCTATGGCTTACGGAGCAGTAGTGTACGTGCTGTCTGTAAACTATGCAAGCCAAGTCTCCTGTCAACTTCTGTGTAGTAAGTCACGCGTGGCTCCCATCAAAACCATGACGATTCCAAGACTTGAACTTGCGGCGTGTCTCCTTCTTTCACAACTAATCCATAAGGTCTTAGATGCTTTAAGACAGAAGGTGGACTCTGTTCAACTATGGTCTGATTCAACTATCAGCCTGGCTTGGATAAAGACCTCTCCCCACTTGCTCAAAACCTTCTTAAGTAACAGAATATCCCAAATCCAGCAGTTGACCAAGGACTTCCAGTGGCAACATATCCCCTCTGAATCTAATCCTGCTGACCTCATTTCCAGAGGATTGAACGCAGGAACTCTTGCAGACAGTAAACTATGGTGGTGTTAAAGGCCCAGACCACACAGCCAACCCAGGGGTTTGCGGCAATTGAGCGTATGGCCGGAACTATGGTGGTGTGGACCAGATCCTTCTGTGTTAGCAATTTCGAGTCACGAGACTTTGAGTGATCCTGATTTCATAATGGACAAAGTCTATTTGGAGGAACTCAAAGTCCCTTCTAAATTAACTTTAGCCTTGAATAGTGACTCTAAATTTTATGATAATTTAATTGATTGCACTAATGATTTTCATAAACTAATTGAAATGCTAGCATTTATTTTTAGATTTATTAAAAACTGTAAGAGTAATGCTTATGCATTAAAAGGTGCTCTCTCTGTAAATGAATGTAAAGAGGCTGAAGAATGTTTAATTCAGCAAGTCCAGATAAGTTATTTCACTCCAGAAATTTCGGCCTTACAGAAAGGAGCAATCAGTTCCAACTAAAAGTAAGTTCAGATATTTGCATCCATTTCTGGACAGTAGAGGTTTAATTAGGGTCGGTGGTCGTCTTACTAATTCAAATTTAAATTACGACCACAGACACCCAATAGTTTTGCCTTCTGGTAATAAAATAGTTAAAATGATCTTTCAGTATTATCATAGAAAAAATTTGCACGTTGGGCCACAAGCCTTATTGAACACTGTTCGGCAAAATTATTGGCCGCTTGGTGGCAGAAATATTGTGCGACAAGTTGTTCATGAATGTGTACCGTGCTTTAAAGCAAAGCCTATTGTGGCAAATCAAATAATGGGGGATCTTCCTCCTGAGAGAGTTATTTGTAGCGCTCCATTTTTTAATGTCGGTTTAGATCTGTGTGGACCATTTCAAATTAAATACAAAGGTCAGAGAAAGGGCACATTTAGAAAAATCTATGTAGCTATATTTATATGCATGGCCACTAAGGCTATCCATTTGGAGTTTGTCTCGGAACTAACGTCAGAAGCTCTAATTGCAACGCTCAAGAGATTCTTTGCTCGTCGCGGCAGAAGCTCAACAATCTTTAGCGATAACGCTACGAACTTTGTAGGAGCTTATGCGGAGCTCAAAGGGTTGCAAAAACTAGTTACAAAGGATGAAAATATCTCAAGTTTTTTGGTTTCAGAAGGTATTACTTGGAAATTTTTGCCTCCTAGGGCACCCAACTTTGGGGGTCTGTAGGAGGCAGGTGTAAAGGCCTTCAAATACCATTTGAAAAGAGTAGTGGGTTGTGCAAAATTAACACTAGAGGAATTTGTAACTATAATGATACAAGTCGAGCGAATTCTAAATTCTCGACCACTTTCCCCTTTATCCGCAGACGCTGATGACTTCCAGGTATTAACCCCTGGACATTTCTTGATTGGAAGGCCTATCAACTCAATTCCAGAGCCAAGTTTAATCGACAAAAGGGACAATCTATTAAACAGATGGCAAAGAACTCAAAAGTTAGTCCAAACTATCTGGAAGCGCTGGCAGAATAGTTACTTGAGTCATTTACAACAGCGCAATAAATGGTTGTTTAAAAAACAAAATATATTACCAGGAACGTTAGTGTTACTTAAGGACTCAAATCTTCCTTTCAATAAATGGCCTATGGCCAGAATCACTAAAGTTATGCCAGGTGCAGACAGAAATGTTCGTGTCGTAGGCTTACGCACTCCGGCAAGCAATTTTAGGAGATGCGTTTCTAAAATATGCATCTTACCAATTCCAGATAATCACAGTCCAATGTAAAATAATTATTGTTTATTTCTATATTTTATATTTTAGTATTGAAGTAATAAAGTAATAAAGTAATAATGTGTTCTTTTTATAATTATTGTGATATTTACTTTGCATATGTTTATATTGATTTTGTTAGAATATGTTTTATTTGTAAGGTTATGTAATATTTGAAATAATTGAATATTTCAACACCGGGCGGGATGTTCCATATCTGTTACGCGATCGCCACTTGGCGACTGAACATTCCACCTTGGCGCTAATTAGGTTTATTGTAACCCTTCGGAAAGACGAAGAGAGCGAGAAGATGAATAATTTTTGAAGACAAACAATGTCTTACACAAAATAAAAGTTTTGTTAATATACAGTCCATTCGCAGCATTCTTTCGCTTACCTCCACACAATATCAATCTTTATAAGAAAGCCAAGCATTTTATTATTCAACTTAAGCCTTTAGCTGCAGCTAGTTCTGTGTCGCCTTCAAGCTGATGTTGTTCATGAATGTCTGAATTTACAAGAAAATCAAGACTTGAAACCTTATGAGACATTGTTGAATAAAAGGCCTGAACAATGTTTAACCCCAGTTCATTTTGCTGAATATATGTTGCATCCAAAATACAAAGATGAGAAGTTAAACTCCATCCAGGAAGAATATGTATGTCAACTGCTGTTAGAGATAAATACAGATTTTCTACCTATATTAATCCAATACCAATCACAAACTGATCCTTTTCCAAAATCATATTTTTCAGTTTCTGCCTTAAATGTAAATTCCATATCATGGTGGTTATCACTAAAGAAACATATTGATCCTAAATTCTGTGAACTTGTAATTCACTTGCAATCACGCATTGCATCATTAGCAAGTGTAAAGATTATTTATTTTCAACTTTTAGCTTTGTTCAAGACAAAAGTAGAAATCATTTAGGAAATGAACGATCCAGCCAACTAGTTTGTTATAGAATACTTAATTCTAAAACCTGTATCGCTGCAAATTAAGAAATAAATGGCTATTTGTATTTGAGCAAGTGTTAAATTGTTTCTTTTTTTTTTCACTTTTTTTGGTTTAAAAAAATAACCAAACGCCACTTTCAGGTGGTTTAAACCACGTAAGGCATTTTGGACAGACCGGTTTTAACCGGTTAAAACCGCATTGGTTAAAACCATTCCAACCCTGCCACTATGTGGGCTTACATTGCTATACTCATCCCCTAATATAACATCATAGAATCTGACCCTGATGGCTGTTGAAGGTCATAGGTAGCAACAGGAGTTCTGTGGCACATAGAGCACAGGTTTATGTCTGCTGTACGGACGTAACATGAAAATCAGGAAATTTAAAAAAACGTTAAAATGGCAAAAATGTTAAAGAAAGTATCAACAAATTAATTTTTGAAATACAATTATTTCCAATTTATATCCCCCGCATTAAATTTGATTTCAGCAATTCCAATACTCTGTGAAAATCCAAAAAAAAAAAAGTTTTTTATCATTACACAATTGAGAAATAAAAATCCTAACCAGTCTCACTCTGCATAAATTCAACCTACCACTCAAAAGACTAAATCCCAATTTACCTGAAAAAATTCCCTGATACTTTTTAACAACGCTGAAAACAAAAGGCATTTTCCCAGTAAATGCAAAAGAAATAAAATCAAAAGTTTCACTCTACAATGAACATACTTGAAATGAACCATTTCAAATCAAAGCTCTGTCAGCCTGGGCAGTGTCCGATTAGAGGCATGTCATCTTTAGTAAATCCCACTTTTCTCTTGGTGCTGAAGACTGCCACATATGTCTGTGGAGGCAGACTGGCCAATGTTCTGAACCCACATTTGTTGTCAATTACATGTGGTATGACTCATCTCGTCAAACAGGTACTCCCCTATAGTTGTGCTGCAAGTCAATCTGACAGCTCACTTGTACATTGGGGATATTTTGCAGCTAATTGTTCTGCCTATGCTGTCAAGCCACCCAGGTTTCTTTACTAACAAGACATTGTTCGACCACATACTGCATTATTTACTCAACAATGCCTTCGTGGATTTAATACCCTCCCTTAGCCATCCAGGTCCCAAGACCTATCACCAATTGCAGCCTTCTCAGAATACTATTAAATTAGCAGACCAGTTGCAATATTTGGGGCAGAATCTTCCGCATAAGCAACTTAATTGACTCTATGCCACACCGAATATCGGTTTATATAGCTGCCAGGGGAGAATTTATCACTTACTAAAATGTCTTTCTGTTGCCACCATTCCATAATAAAACATTTTTTGCTCCCATATTCTAATCATTTGAATATCTCCTCAATCGATACATGCATGTCAAATTTCACTTCTGTAGTTCAATTTCTTATGGGTGCATATATGTTTTTGCAATATAGTGTGTTTACAGAATATCAGTAAAAAAATTTATATAACATTTAATATAAATTATTTATGTGTTTTTAATTGTGCTAATTATGCAATTAATGTTAAGCCCCCAAAATATTTTTATATTTGGAAAAAATATAAAAGCAATTTTTTTATAAAGTTGTGTTAATTAATAGATACAGTGTTTATAGTTAATGGATATCTCAAAGTGGCAGAAATATATAAATAACAAAAAGTTTACCTTAGCTCAGTTTGCTGAAATATTAAAGGGTCATTCAAGATCAAATCAACACAAAAAAGTGACATTTTTAATTCAACCGACACCATTTTGTTTTTAAACTTTACTATTTTCATATATAAAACACTTTGCAAAATTTTAGCCCCCAATTCTCATTTGTTTTTTATTTATAAAAATTTGAAGTTTGAAAAATCTGGTAATTTTTCATGATTCTTGACATATTCAAATGTTTGTATATTTTGACCTAATCTATGGATTGTGTTGAAATACGGCTTATTTTGTAGCTTATGATATAACTTTTCTTGTGATATATTACATGACTCTGTAATTATATTGTTCTTTTCGAGATAACTTGATTTGACCTTGAACTGCGAAAAAAGTGTATCTTTTAATTTTTTTCAAACAAATATATTTTGTTGATGCACTATTTATCTTTACAAAAATGAAGTTGGGAAAACCATGGGCTCATAGTGAAAAAAACTTCTAAATAAATGATGTTTTATAGGGTTGCACCGAATATTCAGTTGGTATTCGGTATACTGCCTATTCGGCAGTCAAACTGAATATTCGGTTCGGCCGAATACTTTAATATTCGGCCGAACCAAATAGTAAAAAAAATTTAAAATATTCGACAATTGGTAAAGCACATTTTTTTATACAATGAATGAAAGTTATGGTATCATAGTGCAAAATTAATTCAAATTGTTACTTACCAATATTATCATATTTAAAATAATTTTAATGTAAAAGAAAGCAATCTGATATTAAATTTTGTTGTTTTTTCAATTTTTCTTAAATCTTATCTCACCTTAACCTTACTAACTCGTTTAAATATGAAACAGTAACCAGAAAATAAAATTCATAATATTACGTGTTCAAAAATATAACGGTTAATTATTTATAAAATATGCAGCTAAAAAAAAAATCAATTATCATTTCACCAATATTAAAAAAAAGGTGAAAGTGATTAATATAAAAAAAAAAACCCACTTGGTTGCATATTCAATTTTGCAGTATGTTAATTTCGATAGAGATAGAGAAGATACTGAGGATGCCATAGGTGTTCCTTTGTATCCATTAAAATGTGTCAAGTAAGATAACCAAATAATTTCTCTGTGTGTGTGTAGTCCCCTTCTAACCCTTCTAATTTCTTTCATGATTTCTGAAGAGAAGATTACTTTTTTGAGTCTTTTGTCACAGGGGTGTAACTGTTTAGTTATCTATCAGTATCTACTCTGTTGTAGCTTGTTGTGACAACGTTCAACTTAAAAAAGAATGGCAAAGTATCCTTTGCACTTTAAAAAGAAAAATGATTTGACAATGTTTGAATTTGACTGTTCAGTTTCAATTTTGATAAAATTATTTATCAGTTACATTACAGAAGAGACTAAGATAGCAAAAATTCACTTGAATAAATTGTAATTCTAATTTGTAATGATATTTTAAGCAACTTGGGTTTGTATTTGTATGTAAGGTAAATGCAAGATTCTCTATAACATAACATGAAGCCATGATTATCACATATCAGAAATTAACTATCAATTATCAATTTATGCAGATAAACATAAAACAAATTAAGTACTATATTAATTTACTTTTGAAATGATTTATTTTATTTTTTATTTATTTTAAATTAATAATTATACTTAATGTAAATGCAAATAAATTTAGGATGTTAAATGTAAATGCATTTAAAAAAGACACAAAATAGAAACATTTTCTATTTTAAATTGACATAAAATAGAAATATTACCTTTAAAAAAATTTAACCGAATATTCGGTTAGAATTTTAACCGAATATTCAGTATTCGGCAAAAGATGGTATTCGGTGCAACCCTAATGTTTTATCAGCAGCTATTCGAAAAATGCTGGAAACCACATAAAAGCATAATTGATTAACTAATTCGGTAAATTGATAGAATAGACCCCCACTCTTTTTTCTAAGTACAAAATTGTGCCAAGTTGGTGTGTTTCTCAGTGTTTTGAAATTAACTCCTTCCCAATCAAGTGACTTATATTCCTGTGTTTTAAAATAGGTTCCTCCTACCAAAGTAATGTATTCTACAGTTTTATGAACTGGAATTTTGAATGTAAATGATAGTGTAATTCAATTTGATTAAAAGGAAATAACACTCATGAAAAGTTAATAATAGTCATAAAAAGCTTACAAAATAAGATTTTTGTGCATTATAAAAATATTGCGTAATGTCAGAAGAAAAAACTTTTAAAATTGTTTGAAACACGTGATAAATAAACAGAAATATATATACTTAGAAAAAATACAAAATTAAAAAAAAAAAATTGTACTTTAATGAAATACTAAGAAAAATCAATACTTAACAATAATTTGAAAAAAGATTGGACTTTAACTTAATTTAAGAAAACACGATACTTAAAAAAAGATTGTACTTTAACAAAATTCAACAGAAAACGATATTTAAGAAAATGATTGAACTTTAACGAAATTTAAGAAAAAACAAAGCTGAAAAATATGATTGTACTTTAACAAAATTTAAGAAAAATCAATACTTAGGAGAACCATTTTAAAAACACGGGAAAATACAAAAGATAATTTCAAAACACGGGATGAATAAATAAAAGAACTAACCTTAATGTAAATGCACTTATCCATTACACCACACCATGTTACATCCACACCAGATCATGTTTTCTTAAACATACATGTACATTCCACACCGGAACACGTTTCACAATACAGTCCAATTAAATCTACAAAATATCTACTGAAGATGTATATAAAATGTTGATGTACGTGAGTTACGAGGAAAATTTTAAATATTTATTCCAAAAATGTTTGCAACAACAAATCTTAACAAAATCGATCGAAAAAGATCTATAAAAACAAGGGTCAGCGAATTCGATCAAAAAGAATCTGATGAAATACACAGAAGACTATTGAAATACTTAACTGCCTATTAAAATGAAGATTCCCAAAAAGTCGTGTGTTGATTGGATGTCCGGAAAGTCGTGGGCTACCAAATTGGCGAAGTAAACTGAATGAAATTGTAATCCGGTGAATCATGCCAACTTGGTGCACTTTCGTACTTTGAAAAAAGTGTGGGGATCTATTCTATCGATCAACCAATAATTCTTAAATAAACATCATTAAACTTAGCTAAAAGTTGTTATAAATATTTACTAATGTGCATATATAATTGTACAATTCTTTCTTCCATTTTAAGATTTGAAAGAGAATGTGTGTGTGTGTAAAAAAATTCTGGAAACACACACAAAAGCATAGCCGATTAAACAATTCTTAAGAAATAAACATTATCCTTCTTAACTAAAAGTTATAAACATTTTCTAATGTGCATATGATTTTATACATTTTATTTTGCTGAATTTTAAGATTTGAAAAAAAATGCAGATAGTTTTTTTTTAAGTTCACTTACTAAAATTGCAGTAAGTACACTTACTAATATTGTGTGTATATATAGTCTCTGTCAAGCGATATTTAAATATCTGTAAATTTTACATATAAAATATAATTTATTTACTGGATGATTTGACCAAAACAGAAACTTAACTATTTCTTGGTATGGTAGGCTTACACAAAACCTGTCAACAGAGAGTTCGACACCAGTGATGGTTGGTGGGCAGACAGTCCATTACATAAAATAATGTATTTCAGTGATATTGAACCAAAGTTTAATAGACTAAAGAATAACAAGGAAGATCAATCATGCATAAAGCATAGATTATTATGAAACACTTTCCAACTTAATGCAATTTTATATAAACATCTCTAAAATGCGATACATTCCTCAGTGATATTTTTAAAATTATCACAATACTACATTAATTTATTATATTTGAAAACTTAAAACTTCATCGAAGAAAATGAACTCCATTCAAATGACGGCATTGGAATATAAATTGCCTGGTTTAAACATCTCTAAAATGCGATACATTCCTCGGTAATATTCTTTAAATTATCATAATACTACAATAATTTATTATATTTGAAAACTTCATCGAAAACAAATGAATATTATTCAAATGATGTCATTGAAATATAAATCGCCTGGCTCTCTCTATAAAAGCAGCATTTCATTCATAAACTTTTTCCCATTCATCACAATACTATAATAATTTATTTTATTTAAAAACTTAAAACCATGGAAGTACAAGTAATTTAACTCTATATTTAACCCTCCTTCCCCTACCACCAACCTCTCGGAAGGACTTTCGAACCCACATGTTTAACGTGATCGTACTCCGCATGAACACGGCGGCAGTTTTGGGAGTGTTGAAGGCCCAGACCACACGACCAACCCAGGGGGTTTATGGTATCAAGTTGTGTGGCCGGTGTGTTTTGGGAGTGTGTATGAATCCCACAAACATGATTTCCAGCTGGGGATTCATACACACTATTAGGGGATACTCTCCTGGCCACACATTAAACTACCATTTAAGCCTTTGGGTTGGTTGTGTGGTCTGGGCCTTCAACACTATTAGGGGACTGTGCAAATTTTAAAAATAAAATTTAAGATTTTATTAAAATTAAAGATACACTTTTTTTTGCAGTTCAAGGTCAAGGGTCAAATCAAGTGACCTTGAAATGAAAAATATCATTTGCAAAGTCATGATATATTTTAAGAAAGGTCATACCTTAAGCTATAAAATAAGCTTTATTTTGGCACAATCTATTGATTAGGTCAAAACATACGGCTAAGTCCATATCAATTCAGGCAGGCAAAGAAAAAATCTTACCTTCATGGTCTCAGATGTTTTTGAATTTAACATATGTTAAAATTCAGGAAAAAGTAAGAATTTTGTTTTATTCAAAAAAATTCCGTATTTTTTTGTTTTGTTCAAAAAAATTCCTGGCCTGAGATAAAGACCTCCAAAGATGGCACAATTTCTCACTTGCGATTTTCGGCAAAATTTTAAAACGCCCTATCTCTGTAACGGTTCAAGATATTTTGTCGCTTATTTTTCATTTGAAATATAATATTTTTCTGATTAAAATGATAATCCCTGTTTGGAAATTTGTGTCCAAGTTCTCTTGCCATAGCCTTCTGAATTTCTTTCTTGAAAAATCAATAATACCATTCCCAAAAATTTTGATTTTTTTTTACTGTTGATCAGTACCATAGAGTACTACATTCCCTGAAAAGGAGAACTTCCACTTTTGAGTTTAACAAGTTTATAAACAATTTAAAATTTTGCCATATATTAAACCAGTTTCTGTTCCCACATACTCATCACATATTGGTCTCATGAAGTCAAAATCTAGTCTTATTTGACATGGCATTTTAATTCTTAATACAGATAATTAACAAACACAGCTTTCAAAACATATTAAACATACATCATTTTTGATATTCTGTCAAAGCATTTACAACACAGAAAGCCATCACTGGAAACATCTTGACTTTGAAACAGTCTTGAAATAAGCACTCTTATTCCCATCCTGAAGAAAGTCTGTTTTTTTGCTAGTCTTATGTATCTCTCTTTTATGGATATGCATAGAGTCAGCACACTTCACTATCCTTTGGCCCCAGTCAGAAGGCATTTCAAACTCAGTCCTTTCCACAAAACACCATATAACTCAATCAGCAGACTTCTCACAAAACTTACTTAAGTGCTGTCGGACCACAAATTTGATGAACTGTTCTCTTTGTTTGCCTGTTGACAACTAAACTGTGAATTCCTGTGTCCTCCTTTGTATATGCTAGGCCAGGGGCGGCATTTCAGCATTCCATTTGGGGGTGCGAGATTTGTATGTATGAAAATCCACAATATGGAATAAATAAAAGTTTGTTAACAGGGAGGGGGGAGGATCACAAAATTGAATTGATGTTGAGAAAAATAATGTTGTTAACATAATTTTTGTATATAATTATGTTAACATAATTGTTGTTAACATAATTTTTCTAAATACAAATATCTGTATTTATTTACTTTTTATCGAAGTTTTAAACGCCGGTTCTTAGAATCTGGAAGAAGAGAAAATTTTGTTACAATATCATCATAATCCAGTTGTATATCTTGTTCTATAGCTAAAGCAGATAAATATGAAAGTCTTTCTTATCCCATTGTACTGCGAAAATAATTTTTCAGCCTCCTAAGACACTAAAAAGATCTTTCACAACTGTCTGAGCTGATTGGCACAGTAAAAAACAATTTAACTAATAATGTTATGACAGGAAACACATTTTTTTAAATTCCTCTCTTTAAAATAATTCAGGCAACATTTAAAATTAGGATGATCTATGTTTTCATTCTTCACCATTGAATAAAACAGTCGCAATTCACACATCAATCCCTCTTTCTGGAAGTCATATATTTTGCATATGGTTGAAACATTTTGCTTTTATTTTTCGACATCTGATCCGGATAATACTGAACTAAGGGCAAATAAAACAGATATATTGTTCTCATTAAATCTTGTCTCAATTTTATTAGATACTGAATTTATAATTTCATATTGAATATTGATTCTGTGATATGATTTAACATCATCATGGGGATTTTTTTCACCGCCTCTGAATTCACTTGGAATTTTTTTAAGCCTTTTTAAGTTTTGGTCCAGAATAAGAATTTTTTTCGCAAAGTTATGTCACAAAACTCCACACTAGATTGAAATATGTATCAGTACGAAAAAAACTGACCGTTTTAATAGTAGCTTTAGCCAAAGCTTGCACAGCCTGAAAATTAAGATCAGATGACTGAAAATGCTTTGAGAGAGTATTGCATTGATTAAAAACACTGTTCAATACAAACGAAATGAACCAAAATTTGAACGATGCCATGCATGTTAAAAGGGCTTCGACTCTTCCACCATTAAGAGAATCGTTTTCAGATTTCTTCTAGTGTTAAAATCACGACTTCAAAATTATCAAGTAGTGCTTTTATGGCTTTAACTCTCGAAGACTACCTCGTATCACTTAGTGATTGTAGAGTTGAAGAGCCTCCAGAAAAAGTATTTGTTGATGAGCTAATCTTTTCGAAAATAGCATGTCTTTTATATGATGTTTCTAAGAAAGAATATAATGCATTGAGCTGGTGAAATGCATTTCTAGCGGAAGGAAGGGATGAGCATGCGCTAACTACACATAAAATTAATCGGACACTTGAAATTTTTAAGTGAAAAGGATAACATCACCCCAATTTTTTCAAGTTGAAAAGGATTCGTTCCAGCCGGAAGTGGGAACTTCACCGTGAAGGTTTGATCTTTTGAAGCTCCATAGCGTGAGAAAACTGACCAGTGGACTGACGATAAAAAAAGGGAGAAGCCGATAAACGATGAGGAAAAATTTGGGGGCGCGACCGCGCCCCCTCGCGCCCCCTATTTGCCGCCCCTGTGCTAGGCCAAACACACAGAATTATCTGGATGGTTCCAGATTGTTCTAGAAGGTTCTGTTACATTCTGGAATTATCTGGAAGCTTCCAGATTGCTCTAGAAGGTTCTGTTACATTCTGGAATTATCTGGAAAATTCCAGATTGTTTTAGAAGGTTCTGTTACATTCTGGAATTATCTGGATGGTTCCAGATTGTTCTAGAAGGTTCTGTTACATTCTGGAATTAACTAGAAGCTTCCACATTGTTACAGAAGACCTTTAATGATTTAGAAGGTTCTATGTAAAGAAAATCCAGAAGAATAAAAACATCTCACCAGTTCCAACTTTGTTTAATTTATCATTTTTATTCCATCACATTGAGCACATTGGTCCAAAAATGGATTTCTTAAAAAAATTATGAAAAATTCTAGAACCAAAGTGGTGTGTTCTCCTTTTCAGAAAGGTGTTTTTGAGAAAAATAAATTAAAAAAAAATGCATAAAGAAATTAGCCACAGAAGCTAACACATGAACATTAAAATAAGACCTGTTAAACTTAAAAATGAAAGTTCTCCTTTTCAGGGAATGTAGTACTTTATGGTACTGATCAACTGTCAAAAAATCAAAATTTTGGAGATTGGCATTTAAAAAAAAAAAAGAAAAATTGTTTTTGATTTAAAAAAAAAAAAAAAAATCAGAAGGTTTCAGCAAGAGAACTTGGACACATATTTCCAAATGGAGGATATCTTTTCAATCAGAAAAATATTATATTTCAAATAAAACAAACCACAACAAAATATCTTGAACCGTTCCAGAGATAGACCGTTTTAAAATTTTGCCGAAAATCGTAAGTGAGAAATGGCACCATCTTTGGCGGCCTGTATCTGGGGCCAGGAATTTTTTTGAATAAAACAAAATAAAATACAGGTTTTTATTTTTTCCTGAATTGTAACATATGCTAAATTCAAAAGCATCTGAGACTATGAAGGTAACCGCCCTGCCTGAATTGATATGGACTATACCATACAGTTATTTGAATATGTCAAGAATTATAAAATATTACTAAATTTTCCAAACTTCAAATTTTTACATTTCATAAATAAAAAAAGTAATGAAAATTGGGGACTAGAATTTTGCATTATATATGAGTGGGCAACAAAATAGCTAAGCTTGAATAAAATTAGTATCAGTCAGGTTGGAAACTGTGTTGATTTGACGTGGAATGACCCTTAAAGCCTATTCAGTAGGCTCTTTGTATCATACACTAATTAATAGATTTAAAAGCTGCTCAAATTTTATTTTACAATTTAAATTTTTTTTTTATCAAATATTGAATTTTTCTTTTATATAATAAATTTTGATTAACATTTCAATGTACCTGTTTTGAAAATCAAATCTCCATTCTGTAGTCTACAAGTCTTCTGAAGAAAAGGTGATACAAAACAGTAGAAAAAAAGATTAATTTAATCAAAACTGCTTTACTTCTCATTTGTACAAAAATATTACTTGTTTAAATAACTCTATATAGTAATTACAGTGAAATCGCTCTAAAATACTAATCAGTGAAATTGTTAGGACGTGAAAGTAGCCATATAGTTGTGACTGTGGCTTCCCACATATGAAGGTTTTGGAAACCTCTGGAAGTTTTGGAAAGTTGTAGAAGTTTTCAAGGGGAAAACACTGTTCTATAAGTTGTATGATATGCTTTAAGGCCCTATCACATTCAACAACTTTTCCGGCAATTTTTCGGATAACCAAATTTTCCGGCAATTTTTCGGATAACCAACTTTTCGAACAATTTTTACGCTGAGTTGGGGGAAAATTCGTGTGAAATAAGGTAAAAAAATTGGGACAACTTTATCTGACCGGTATAGAAAAAGTTGTTCATTTGGGACAATTTTTTACCAACCAGCCAATCACAGATGAGTAGCGAAGGAATCACATGTGTAGAAAGGTTGGCGCAGATTCTACTACATTTTGGTTTGGCGTGAAATCCTCGTGCAATTTTGAATCTGTGGAGCGCGAACAGATAGAATATAATAACAGATAGATTATATTGATATAATACCAGGCAGCGCGAAGTATTATTTTAGTTTAGATTTAGAATTTTGTTAAGTATTTATAATATTTCTGTGTCATGAAGGTGGATATCAATGGAAGTCGTCTCGAAGTCGAAAAAAAGTAGTCTTGCGAGATGGAAATGGAGTTAATTGAATCAATACGTGAAAAATCATTTTTGTGGATCTAAAAGATCCACTGTATTTAAAAAAGAATTTGAAGAAACATGCGTACGAGGAAATATCATCTTTACGAACCATCTCTTCCAAAGCGATTTTATATACATGAAATATTATATAATAAAAATTAGGATATTATTACTAATATAATTTCTTTGGTCTCTTCTGATTCAAATTTATATTTACCAGCGGCTTGCTAGTTTACAGTATTACCGCATTTCAGAAAATCCGCCTTTCTGTGAATTTAAACAAGAGCGTATGCGAGTTTGCTTTGGCGATATATACATATTTCATCAGTTTTCTAAAATAAGCTAACTAAAGTGATTCCATCACAAAACACAAAGGATCCTAATTTAAATTGTTTTAGAATATTTACTACACTATGGCAATTTCCTCGTTTTAACGAATACAATTATGTTCTTTTTCTCAAATCATTAAAAAAAACATCAGACAGAATTTAGAAAATGAATTTTCATGTATGTTCTCCATAGACATTTTTTTTTTCTTCTATTTCAATACTAAAACAACTTGAAAACTTATTCTGTTTACTCTTCAAAATAGTACTCTAAAATAACACTAAATGCATTGCATGATATAATTTGTTAGTACATTTCAAATGTGAAGTTTTAGCTTGGGTGGTAGAGAATCAGCTCAGCAAACGACTGGGCTCTGGTTCGAATCCATGCGAATTTCAAATTTTACAAGTGCTGCCATCTGTTGCTAAAATATTCAAATATAGTTTTTCTTTAATAATCTGCAGAATTTTTTTGTTTTAAATTATTTTACGTTCTATATACAAAATAACCTTATATCAGTAAATTATTTTTAAATTTGAATGCTTATAAAAATTTATTTCGAAGTTACTTTGAAAAACATCTTGAAGTATACTTTATACCAGCTATAGATGGAATGTACATTTAAATCTATTTTAAGACATAATTACTCAATAAATATAAATGTAGATAAAATAATTTTTAAAAGTTTACTTTAATGAGAAATATTTTAAACGTTACAAATGAGCAAAGAACATCTTTGGATATTTAATATAGATACGTATTTGAAAACCTTTAAAATCAAGTATAAAATGGTAATGAACTTAAATTTGTTTAAGACATGATATTTTAATAACGTCATTCTTGAATTTAAATACTTTTTACATTTTCTTTTTCTTTGTTTCATTTCAGTCAATATCGGCAATATCGCTTTTTAAACTAATTTTGTATCTTAAAATAGAGTGAATATTTTTCAACAAATATTTATTTGCTTTTTTATACAGATGTGTGACAAATCCAAATATTTTTTAATGTTCATTCATCTGTTTAAGCTTCTGATATCTGAAGTAATCCATATAAAAAAGAGCAAATCAAAAATTTACAATAGATTTTGTCCACATCCTTCTTGGTTTACTTTGTTTCTTCTTCTTAAGCAGGAATAATCCTAGCGTAATTATGCCAAGGCATATTTGAGTTTTCCCTGCAGCTGATAGCAATTTAGTCATAATTACAAAGTAATAAAGGTTACAAAAGGAAGTACTAAGTAAAAGTCTTGTTTTACTGCCGAAGTCGAAGCGAGAATGCGCTACCTGCCGAAAAGTGCATGTACAATGTATAGTTGTCGCCAAAAGGCAATAAACATACCGCCATAGTTTTGTCATTTAGCACAACTTCTTCAAACTGTCAATAACCCTATCGCCAACTTTTTCGCCGAAAAATTGGGGTAAAAGTTGTCCGAAATAGTTGGTTGTTCCAAAAGTTGTTGAATGTGATAGGGCCTTTATGAAATTTCTTGCTGCCGGCAATGTTGGAGCAATGGCTTCACAAATTGTTTGCTAGGTATGAATTTTCCATAGGCGCACAAAACTAGCGACAATATATCTTAATGAGGCATATAGCCAAGGGAAACTCTAAACAGCTACAAAGATCTTATTGATGTAATCTTTCCAACCTCATTCAACTTCCTTGGAGAAAAAACACTCTAAAGAAGGATATTTTTAAAGTAATTTTTTTTCAGTAGCATAGTAGAAGAAATACATTGCCAGTCAAAAAATTCATGCATATGCTTATTGCAGGTATCAATACATATAAATTTTAATTTTAGTATCTTTTTTTTTTTTCCAAAAATATTTATTGTCCATCCCAATAGTGTCATTACAATATTGTCCAATGTATATAGTCAAAAAATTTGATATATACTGATTTATATATTTAATGTATCTTGTGATGTGCCTGAACCATATGTTTGTATGTCTGGAATTGGCCATCCCATGTATTATTATTTTATACTTACCTGAAAGTTTGTTATAATCACATGTGTAGCTGAAAAATAAAGTCGTGATGCCATTTTCTTATGCTAGTCATTCAAGATTAATCAAGATCAGCTATAAAATTTTCTAAGTCAAATAACCCAGCGCTTTACCTATTTGGCTAAGAATACTGAAATTTTGTCTTTTTTTCATACATCTACTAGAGAAAGATTTGAGTAAAATTAAAAAAAATTAAGTTGGCTGAGCAACTAACTTTCTACAGTTTGGCCAATTTTATATAGACTGACTCTATATATACTGATTTTCCAGACTGTTGATGTATAAAGAAATATATTAATTCTAAAATTTTCTTTCCAGACTTATCAAAATGAAGTTTTTTCAATATGTATCCTCATCAACCCTACGGAATTCAGTAAATTTATTTACAAAACAATTCACTAATGGTTTGTATAATGTTTATTTTTCTCATTTTTTCTTTATAAAATTCATATGGTATATATCTTATATTTAATGAGTTTTATAATGTGCAGTCTATATCATGGTAATGTCAGTTAACTGTATTCAAAAGTATTACCTATGATGATTCATACATTTATCACACTGAGACACTAGGCATAGAATGGCATTCTCATAGAAGTCCTTGGGTTGTAGCTGGAACCACATTCAATCAAACTCTCTTTTAGTTCATCCATCTGGAATCGGCATCTGCACAAAGCTTTCTACAATTCAGTGAAAACATGAAAATCACAGGTTGATTGGTAAGGACTGTAGTAGTAGGAGTGGTTGAAGACTTTCTATTTGAATTTCTGCAAAAGATCTTTGATGGCATTTGCTGTATGGGAGCAGGATAAGCCACAAGGAAAGGTTTTCAGGTTTTTTCAACTTGCCCATGGTAAAGTAGTTAATAGCTCAATTTTTTCCCATAATGTTGCACATTCACCATAGCTCCATGCTTCAAGAAAAAGGTCAGTATCACTTTTCCTATGACCTTGGATTTTTTCGGTGGATGGGATCTTGTATGTTTCAATTGCAGACTTTGGTGTTTTAATTCCAGCTCAAATTAGTGGCACCAGCAGTTATCCCCAGTGACATTGTGACAGGAAATCGTCTCCCTCATTCGTATACCGACTCTGTAGGTGTTACAGGGACATCACCATGGGATATGCTTCATGGGAAGGTTCCAAATGGTGAGGTAACTATTGTGCATACACTCTTTACTGAACTTCAACCTGTCTGCGATGATGAAATGGATAGTTTCATGGTTTATGTCAACTTCTTCAGAAATTTGAAATTACATGCCAATATTCATGAATACACTCGTTTACTTTTATGATAACAGCATCCGTAATGTGATTTGGGGCCCCAGATTGCTTGTTGTCTGCCAGCGATGTCCTTTCTTCATGAAATTGCTTGTGCCACTCCGTTATTCTTGTAAGTGACATGCAATGCTCTTCATACACACTTGTCATTCTTCTATGGATTTCAGTACTTCCTGTTCCTTCCACCCTCAAAAACCACATTAAATCTTGTTCCTGCCTTGATGCATCTAATTTTCTTTTCGTCAGTGACAATTGCTTGAACAACACATACAGTAGGTTTTCTCCCTTTTCAACTATGTGATGTGATACCAGCTCCGTCTAGTGATCATTGCATGTGCTTATCAGTTTCTTTATGTCTGTGCTGTTCCTTTCTCCAATCAGCAATTTTGCCTGTCTTGTAAGTTTTTCAGTAATAGCCTTTGGCTCATTTTTTTATTGACTGCACTGTATAGTAACAAACGTTTAACTAACTGATTTAAGTAAAAAATTCCAGAAATTTTAAGTTTTTCTTAAATTAAGATTGTAATATTAAAAGTTAAATTACTTTCATGTTTAATGTTTTTGAAAGCCTCTTGCACTTTGTTATAAAGTTATACTTCTAGTAATGCACACAACTATATATATATATATATATATATATATATATTATTTTTAAGATAGTGTATTATGAGTTACTTCTTCCATTCTACCATTGGATTTAATATTTTATATATATATATATATATATATACTCGTTTAATAAAGATGTAATATGAAAATCCAATGATAGAATAGAGAGAAGTTGTAACTCATTAAACCTTAACTTAAAAAATGCCTTAAAACTTAAAAAACTTAAAAAGAAGGATAAAATAGAGAAACATCAATCAAGAGAAGAATAAAATGCATATATCTAGTCATCAAGCTAAATATATTCAACAAATATCAATAGGGCAAATTCAAAAAATGAAAACCAAAAAATAACCAAGCATTAAAGCAATACACGTGGATAAACACTAGGCCTAATAAGTGTTTATTTTGAAAAAAATTGTTTTCAAGTCCAAGTACCTATTCAAAATGAACAATGAAAGCTTATTTCTGAAGAAAGAGGTAGATAATATCTACAAATTTTTTCTACTTGGACAACAAGTAAAAGGATTGAAAAATGAAATAGGAATATAAAAATACCTGAGAAAATACTTCATATCTCGTAACCATGAGCAATAAAAGATGATACCACTGTTGTCAATCGCAGGAGTTAAAAGTGGGGATCTACTATTGCCAATCATGACATATAAATAACAGTATTGCAAAAATGCAATAAAATGTGATAAATTTTACAGTAAAAGCTATGTAATAAACGGGCATGTAAAATATTATAGGAGGATGTAAATACATTATAATGCTAATTCAAGATAATGTTGTCTATTAGTTAATATAAGATACTAAGGAGGGTATTTTAAAAATATTCAGCTAATTTAGGCTATTTAACTATACCATTTACTAAATATACAGGATATTTATATAATTTACTGGTAATTTTTAGGTTATTAATGTGCAAAGCATAAAATTTTTTATCTGATAATCTATAAATTCTAAAAAGTTGATTAGGAATTATACCACTAGCTTTTCTGTTTGGATGACATAATTTTTGACCAATTTTCTTCCTTTTAGTGAACTTTTGCACTGTACCAAGTTTTTTCAGTCGCTATCATTTGCAGAAAATTCATCAAAATATGTCAGAAATTTCTTCATCAATTTAAAATAGCAGATCTGCAATTTTATATAAAATGCTCAATAAAGGGCAGTCTTGTATTGTTCATCTTTGATCAACTTAAAATAATATAGAAAAAAAAAATTTCATATCACTAGGTGTCTAAAACCCAGACCACTCGACTGACCCTAAGGTTTACACAGCAGTTTGAGTGGCCGGGATCGATATCACTAGGTGTTGTTGTTGAGACCCAGACCGTCCGACCTACCAGAAAGGTATAAGGTAACCGTTTGGACGGCCGGGAAGTGCCACCCAATTTAGACCGGAACGCAGTGGGGGAGGCATCCTCAGGGACCGTACCCTCCTTCCTCTACCACCAACCTCTCGGAAGGACTTATGGACCCACATGTTTAACGTGGTCGTACTCTGCTTGAACACGGCGGCAGTTTTGGCAGCGGAGAGAATCGAACCCAGGCCTACTGAGTAGGGTTGGTCATTTTGTCGGCAAAATGATTTTTGCCAGGACAGTGGCAAAAACTGGAATAATGGCTGGATTTTAAAAAAATGTACAAAAAACAATATAATTTTGTACATAATATGATTGAGACTTAAATCAGAATATTAATTAGTTATTTCATTAATATTAATTTGATTAATTAAAATGATAAAACATAGTTAAACATTAATTGATTAATAAAAAGTTGTGAAATCAATCTTCCTTTTATCCTTTTTTGAACCTCTAGGTGTAACTTTTATGAATAATATATAGAAGTAATCTTTTAAAATTCCTACAATTTTTTTATTTTTTTTTTTTGTATAAAAAAAAAAAAAACATATGGACCAGATAAAATTAATATACATAAGATTGGGGCGAGTGGAATAATTTTAACTGATTATTTAATGTTGCAAATATAGGCAAATTAATCTTTTACGTGATTTTCTCACCATTTTTCCCATTCTCATCATGCAGAACTGCAGACCTAAATATAATTTGATCATAGGAAATGAGAATGAACTGTCTTGCAAAATGCTTTTCTCTATGTTTTTCACTATCTTTTGCCACCAATCACCTGCTACTCCAAACTGGCTTTGTTCCCAACTCCAAACAGGTTTTGATTCTGTATAGGAGCATTGTACAGACTCTTGACCAATCAGGAACTGGCAAGGAACAGGTGTATACATTCTTATTTAATTCTGCTTCAAGATAAACTGAAACGAAGTGTTTAGGCTGCCTGCAAGTGCGGTTGCGGAAATGATGTAAGTTGGCTGCCGTCAAGTGCGGATGCGCATTGAGCTACCTGCCAGTGGGAAACCGTCAAATTAACCGGATGGTCGTTGTCTTACAACAGAAGGTAGCCCATTATATTTCATTTACTAACGTTAGACGACAGTGTTATTTAAATTATACTTCTTCAAATATATTTAAAAATAAATTACTGATAAGAGTCGAGTTTTACGGTTTCTAGCTCCTACAAATGTATATATAACATTAAAATTGAGCTTGAAGAATAGAGTGATTCCTTTTTTCCACTTCTATTTTTCTGAAAATAAAATATAATAATCTTTCCAAACTTTTTAAGGAACTTGACAAGAAGTATTTTAACATAAAATTTTCTAATTAATAGACCCGAGCTGGAGCACCCCCCCCCCCTACCCGGTATGCTGGGGAACAAGGTCCGGACAGGAAAAATTAGGTACACATATGAAGGGACGGGGGCCCGAAGAGTCCCCTTCCCCCCTCGCTTTCCACGGGCCTGCATGTGTGTGCTTTATTTTGAAAAAAGAGAATAAGAGAAAGGTACAAGTGACATTTTACTCCTTCTCAGAAAAACACTGGTAAAGTTGTGAAGATAAAATATAAAATATTTACGCAAGTACTTCTAGTGCAGAAATATGATTTAATAGCACTAAATTTATGCTTAACTTATCTTTCAGCAAATTGTCTCTTGCATTTCATAATATTTAACCAATCAATTACAAGCAGCTATTTTTTTTAATAATTTTTAATATTATATATAATAATATATTCTTAAAAAAGATTTAATTATAAACCAGTTTTTCATTAATTTTTAATTATTTAATAATGCACTTTTTATGTATATAATAAACTGAGTAAATTATTTTTACTTTTTGTTACTAATTTTATTTTTTTCATAAGTGGCAAAAAGGTTTTCCATCTGTAAATATTTAAAACAAATTCTAATATGATATTTAATAATATATTTTTCAAAAGCATTTTTAAATTTATTCTTATAATTTAATAATTTACTCTTATGTATTATATTTAATAATTTACGTTTTAAGAATTTTAAATTATTTTTTCCTGCTATTCCTTTTATGTAATGTTTTAAATTTATCATTAAAAAAAAATTCTCTTACAGATAAAACATAATTATTTTATAACATTTCTTTATCAAGAAAGAAAATATTAAAAAATAAACTACTTTAAAAAATTAAAAATATACTATTTTTAGACTCACTACTGCATATATAACATTAAAATAGATCTTGAAAAATGGAATTGATTCCTCCTATATACATATAAGAGGAGGGAATTGGAGGCTTTGATTTTATTGAAATTATTTTCATTATTACATGTTAGCTGGAACAATATTGTCCAATGACTTTTTAAAATATTTATTCTTATATTACAGCTACAGTCAAACATGTATTACATAACATAGCTATAAGTAATAGAGTTAAGCTATCTATATAATAAAAGGCAATGTCTGTGTGTCTGTCTTATACACTATACGTTTCGCGACCGCGCGTCGGAGAGCTACGAAATTTGGCAATCGGAGACCCGGGGGGGAGGGAAGGGGACACGTGAAAACCGATTTTTAAAATTTTAATTATTTTTTTATTTATTTAATGTTTTATGCGATTTCGACCGTTTTTTGCCCTTTTTGCCCTTTTTTCTCCACGATCCAGACATCGTAGAAAAAAACAAATTACACCATCGGAAAGAGCAGAGAATTTCGAGTAAAAATATATCAATTTCAAATCTGAATTTCGATTTCTAATATTTTTTAAAGATTTTAAAACAAAAGTCACTTTTTGCTCAAGAAAACGATTTTTGGTTTTTAAATTCTCGCATCGTGAAAAGTACTCATAATTTCGACTAATAATTTACATTTTCAGAAAGGTCAAACATCTGGCATTCTTACAAGTCTAATCTGGTCCAGAAATAATGAAAATTGCCTTCAGGATCGCAATTTTAAAGACGTCATGATTTTAAATTTCTCGCCGTTCCGCTCGGCGTGACGCTTCGTTTCTCCTCCGCTGAAGCAGGGAAGGTGGTGGGTGGGGACGTCAAGGTGGAGGTGACGTCACGGTTCTGTATATGCATAGCGATGGGTGGGACAATAAGAAACCGAATTAGTTTTTACTTTCCGTTTCCCGCGCTTCCGATTTTAAATGAAATAAGAGCTTAACATATGCACTGTAGAAATTATTATATTTATATTTTAAATGATGGAACGATATGGATTTTTTAAATGGATATTTTAATTTTATGGATATTTTAAATGATGGAACGATGGATATTTTAATTTTATGGATATTTTAAATGATGGAACGATGGATATTTAAATTTTATGGATATTTTAAATGATGGAACAATGGAATGAGGATGATGGAATTAAGAGCTTAGAGAGCATATGGTCATTTTAAATTGTAAATTAGCGCACGGGAAGTTAGCGGTAGGCCCGGGTACGATTCCCGCCACTGCCAAAACTGCCGAAGTGTTCACGCGGAATACGATCACGTTAAACATGTGGGCCCGTAAGTCCTTCCGAGAGGTTGGTGGTAGGGGAAGGAGGGTACGGTCCCTGTGGATGCCTCCTTCACAGGGTTCCCGTCTAAATTGGGTGAATATAAAGAAAGTTGTGGAGGGCGAGGCAGCCCAGTGGTTAGCGCTCAGGAATTGCACTCGGTAGGCCCGGGTTCGATTCCCGCCACTTCCAAAACTGCCGCCGTGTTCACGTGGAGTACGATCACGATAAACATGTGGGTCCGGAAGTCCTTCCGAGAGGTTGGTGGTAGGGGAAGGAGGGTACGGTCCCTGTGGATGCCTCCCTCACAGGGTTCCCGTCTAAATTGGGTGAATATAAAGAAAGTTGCGGAGGGCGAGGCAGCCCAGTGGTTAGCGCTCAGGAATTGCACTCGGTAGGCCCGGGTTCGATTCCCGCCACTTCCAAAACTGCCGCCGTGTTCACGCGGAGTACGATCACGATAAACATGTGGGTCCGGAAGTCCTTCCGAGAGGTTGGTGGTAGGGGAAGGAGGGTACGGTCCCTGTGGATGCCTCCCTCACAGGGTTCCCGTCTAAATTGGGTGAATATAAAGAAAGTTGCGGAGGGCGAGGCAGCCCAGTGGTTAGCGCTCAGGAATTGCACTCGGTAGGCCCGGGTTCGATTCCCGCCACTTCCAAAACTGCCGCCGTGTTCACGTGGAGTACGATCACGATAAACATGTGGGTCCGGAAGTCCTTCCGAGAGGTTGGTGGTAGGGGAAGGAGGGTACGGTCCCTGTGGATGCCTCCCTCACAGGGTTCCCGTCTAAATTGGGTGAATATAAAGAAAGTTGCGGAGGGCGAGGCAGCCCAGTGGTTAGCGCTCAGGAATTGCACTCGGTAGGCCCGGGTTCGATTCCCGCCACTTCCAAAACTGCCGCCGTGTTCACGCGGAGTACGATCACGATAAACATGTGGGTCCGGAAGTCCTTCCGAGAGGTTGGTGGTAGGGGAAGGAGGGTACGGTCCCTGTGGATGCCTCCCTCACAGGGTTCCCGTCTAAATTGGGTGAATATAAAGAAAGTTGCGGAGGGCGAGGCAGCCCAGTGGTTAGCGCTCAGGAATTGCACTCGGTAGGCCCGGGTTCGATTCCCGCCACTTCCAAAACTGCCGCCGTGTTCACGCGGAGTACGATCACGATAAACATGTGGGTCCGGAAGTCCTTCCGAGAGGTTGGTGGTAGGGGAAGGAGGGTACGGTCTAAATTGGATGAATAAAAAGAAAGTTGTGAAGATTGTCGCGTAGGGCAAAGTAGCCCAATGGTTAGCGCGCGGAAATTGCACTCGGTAGGCCCGGGTTCGATTCCCAAAATTGCCGCCGTGTTTACGCGGAGTACGATCACGTTAAACATGTGGGTCTGTAAGTCCTTCCGAGAGGTTGGTGGTAGGGGAAGAAGGGTACGGTCCCTGTGGATGCTTCTCCCACTTGGTTCCGGTCTAAATTGGGTGAATAAAAAGAAAGTTATGAAGAATATCGCGGAGGGTGAAGTACCCCAGTGGTTAGTGCGCGGGATTTGCACTTGGTAGGCCCGGGTTCGATTCCCAAAATTGCCGAATAAAAATAAAGTTATGGAGATTGTCGCGGATGGCACGGTAGCCCAGTGGTTAGCGCGCGGGAATTTCACTCGGTAGGCCCGGGTTCGATTCCCGCCATTGCCAAAACTGCAGCCGTGTTCACGCGGAGTACGATCACGTTAAAC
The DNA here is from genome assembly GCA_951213105.1 of Amaurobius ferox. NCBI lineage: Eukaryota > Metazoa > Arthropoda > Arachnida > Araneae > Amaurobiidae > Amaurobius > Amaurobius ferox. Next base: position 93,411,976 of record OX578149.1, on the reverse strand, counting down.
GTGTGGGACTGCAAGTCCTTCCGAGAGGTTTGTGGTAGGGGAAGGAGGGTACGGTCTCTTTGGATGCCTCCCCCATTGGGTTCCGGTCTAAATTGTGTGGCACTTCCTGGCCTTCCAAGCAGTTACCTTACACCTTTCTGGTAGGTCGCGCCAACGAGTTTGCCACGGTCAGAATTTTCAAGGGTAGCGAACAGGCTGGTCGCCAAAGGCGGCTAGTAAGTAATATAAGCCACACACTTAGCAACAGTAAGCCTTCGGGTCTGTCGTGTGGTTTGGGTTTTCAACACTTCAACAACATAGCTATAAAAAAGAGTTTGAATTTAAAAATATATGAAAATTTCTTTTACTTGTACATTGCAGTCAGCATAATATCAACCTAAACGGAATATAATGTTTTTTTCCACCGGAAGACAACCGTCCGACTAATTTGACAGAAGCCCACTTGCAGGTTTCCTACTACAACTCTATCCGCGACCGCACATGCAGGCAGCCTAACCACAGCCAAACTGAAAAGCAACATATTAGCCATTTTGTTTACTAAGGTTTCTAGTTTCTAAATTTTTAATCTGTGAAAAATGTTTTCTTGAAATAATGTATAAAGGAGGTAGAAACCTAAACTGTGTTTGGGAATCTTTTTATAGATTATCTGTTGATAATAAAATTATTGCCAAGTGCAAAACATGTGGACATATTCAAAGCAATAAAGTAGCTAAGATGAAAGCACATGTTTCAAAAGGTGCCCTAATTCAATGAATGATGAAGTAGATCAGCCTCCAGTTAAAATACAATGCTTAGAAGGTAATATTAAAAACTTTTTTCAAAAACTTCAGATAAAGAGAAAATGGAGATTGATTTGGCTGTTGCAAAGCTGTTTTATGCCTGCAACATTCCTTTTGCTGTTGTGGAAAGAAAATCGTTTAAAAACTTGATCCATATCTTGAGACCAAGTTATAAAAAGCCCCTTTACTTAAAGAACTGGCAGGCTCCCTTTTAGATGTTCACAGTGAAATGGAAGGATTAGTTGCTGAAAATTTAAAAGGAAAGAAAGGTACTCTTGTTATTGATGGATGGAATAATATCCATAATGAACCCATAATAGCATGTTGCATTCAAGTTAATGGAAATTCATATATTATAGATGTTGAAAACACTGGAACCACAAAAAGTCAACAGAATTTTTATCTAAAAAATGTAGTGACATTATTCAGATTACTAAAGAAACATATGACTGTAAGTTAAAAGCATTGTTACTGATAATGCTAAAAATATGGAGAAAATGAGACATGCATTAAAACAAAAATCTGAGTCAACTCTGATAACATATGGTTGTGCAGCTCATTGGCTAAACCTTTTGGGAGAAGATATAACATATTTCAGTATTATTAAACATGTAATAGATATTCACAAGTATTTTCGAAATCATCATGCTCCTGGAGCATGGTTAAAGGAATGTAGTGAGCATGTTTCACCTCAATTACCTGGAAATACTAGGTGGGGTAGTCAGTTGATTTGTCTAGAAACGTTTATTCGAAATCATACATAATGTGTAAAAATAACAAATGAGCATTTTGAGGAGATGGATCCAAACATTGCAGCTCGTATACGGGAGTTTAACCTTTATCAACAAATGAAGGACTTTATCAGACAATTAAAGCCAGTAGCAAGTGCTTTAGCTCTTCTGGAGAGTGATTCAGCTACAATTGCTAATGCTTGCCATTTATGGTACAATTTGTTAAAAAATGATGAGTTGAAACACCATTCTGCTGTGGTGAAAAAGGTTTAATCAAGCAATTTTGTATTGGCATCTTCTTGCTTATTTATTGCATCCTAAATACAGAGGGGAAAATGTCAATTATGAACAGAAAGAAAAGGCCAGAGCATGTCTACAAAAAATAAACCCTTTATTTATATCGTATGCCATAAACTTTGAACTGACAGAAAAACTGTATCCAGATACATTTTTTGAAGATCAAGTGATTAAGACTGTTGATGCTAATAAATGGTGGAGAAGTATAGCAAGAGCATGTGATATTTCTAAAGACTTTTGCAAGTTAGTTGCACATCTCCAAACCTTCAAGCAGTGCTGCAATAGAGAGAATATTTTCTAATTTTTCATTTGTGCATTCAAAGACTCAAAACAAGTTGGGAATAGATAGTGTTACAAAACTTATTTATTGCTATGCAATGTTGAAAAAACAAAATATGTGCTCTGATGTAGAAAATTCAATTGAATTTGATGAAATTTAATTATTTTATGTGTAATTCTTTTCATAATTAAAGTTATAATTTAATATGAGCTATACTTTTTTTTAATATTTATATTTTATAGTAATTAATATACTTTGTATCTTCAAATTACTATTGTTCTGATTCTGATAGATAGCAAAATTCGTATTATTACTCAGACTTTGTTAAAAATTAACTGAAACATAAGAATTAGTTGTTTAATAGTTATGACTGTTTAAACCAAAGTCAGTGAGTTATTTTATTGTTATTTACTCTCTCCTTTCTCATGTTCTGCATTCATAGTATTAACTAAAAAAGTATTTTACTAAAACAATACAAACTTAATAGCATTTAGATTACTGTTTCAATGATGCATTGAACATTCTAAGTTATAAAAAAAAACATTAAAGTTATATATTATTAGAGTTAAAATTAGTAAAAATTAAAATAACTTAATTGCATTCCCACAAATAAAACATATCTATTTTTGCCACTGCGGCAAAAATGTATTTTTGTCTGGACAGTTTTTACTGTTTTTTTCCATGGTTTTTTCCACCTTTGGCAAAAACGTGCCAACCCTACTACCGAGTGCAATTCTTGCACTTTAACCACTGGGCTACCGCGCCCTATATCACTAGGTATGTGCATGTTGAAAATTATCACTATTATTATTATTTTTTTTTTAAATTATGTCACCTCTTAAATATTATGTTAGTTGTTGCATTGTGCAAATATGTCACTCATTAATAAAATAAAAATACATAAAAAGTTTCAAAGCACATTTTCAACATATAAATGAACATTTGTGATGCAAATTTAAAATATTTTTATTCAGTTTCTTTTTATCTATTTAAGGTTAAACTTTTTATTTTTCAAATATCTTTTTGGGTTAAGAACTTTAGGGGGCTTATAAATTTAGTCAAATTTTTCTCAATGAAAATATAAATTTATCAACAATTTTATGGCTTTTCAGAGAAGAGTCAACCAATTTGGAAATAAAAAAAATTACTCAAAGATATAATAAAATTGTTTATACTGTTACCCATTTTCTTTTAAATACTCTCCATTGTAAAATTACTCTTTAAATTTTAGGAAAAGGGTAAAACTTTCCCCACCCCCCAAAAAGTATTTTTTGTGATAACTTCTGCTGATATTGTTATTTCATGATTTGTAAGGTAAAAATCAGTTTTCTTTTTGTACAGAAGCATGCAAAATCAGAACTGTTGGAAGGAAGTGTTTCAGTTCCTATTTTTTAACAATTCAGCCTGCTTCACTGTACTGTGTCAGCAAATTTCATACAGGATGTACATACCTTAGCCTTAGTAATGAAGGTATTCAGAAGAGTATTTCTGCCCTTCAAGCCAAAAAGAGGGTGCCAAGGAAAAAGGCACCAAAGGGAAAAGATCAGAGAACTAATGTAAGTGTTTTTATCTTCTTTTAGAGTTTTTTATTTTTGGCATTTTGATTCAATAGTAAAACTATTAGTAGTAATATGATTTGATAATAAACTCTTAGTAGTAAAATTTAATTAATATAAAAAGAAAATAGCAGAAAAGTTTAATAAAGAAATAAAAGTTCAATTTAAAAATAATAATTGTGGAAATAAAAAAAAATACACATAATTTGTTATCTTCTATATAATAAAAGGCAATAATGTCTGTGTGTCTGTCTTATACACTATAGGCGCATCGACCGCGCATCACAGAGCTACGAAATTTGGCAATCGGAGACCGGGGTGGGGTGGGAGGTGGGAAGGTGATACGTGAAAACCGATTTTTTAAATTTGAATTTTTTAATTTTGTTTTGTTGTTTTGTTATTTAATGTTTTATGCGATTTCGACCGTTTTTCCCCCTTTTTCCCCCTTTTTCCCCACCATCCAGATGTTGTAAAAAAAAAAAAATCACACAACCGTAAAGAGCAGACAATTGTGAGTAAAAATATATCAATTTCAAATCTCAGGGACAAATTCTGATATTTTTTAAAGATTTTAAAACAAAAGTCACTTTCAGCTCAAAAAAAACAAACTTTGGTTTTAAATCTTCGCATAGGAAAAAGTACTAATAATTTCGTCTAATAATTTACATTTTTAGAAAGCTCAAGGATCAGTCTGTCTTACAAGCCCAATCTGGTCAAGAAATATGAAAAAGTAGCCGAACGATCCGGATTTTAAGGAAGTAATGATTTTCAATTTCTCGGCAAACTGCGAAAGAAGTGATCGATTTTTCACCCACATGCGGGCGCAGATGCATAGTGTTTCTATGGTGGAGGAGAAGTGGGCGAGGTTATGACGTCACGGTTCTTACGAGGTTCTGGCGTCACTTTGCAAATGTCATCAGTGATTGCTTTTTATATGGTTTTTGGCCTAGGGGCAATTAAAAACTGAATAAGTGTTTGCTTTTTGTACGGTTTTTGGACTAGGGACAATTAAAAACTGAATTAGTGTTTGTTTTTTATAAGGTTTTTGGCTCGTTATGCTGGATTGAATTGTGGCGATGTATCGTTTACATCGGGTGGTGGTTGGGACTACAATAAAAAAACTTAAACACTGAAAAAAAAAAAAAAAGTTATGGAGATTGTCGCGGTGCATTTATGCATCAGGTGGTGGTGGGGACAATCTAAAAAAAAAAAAAACTTTTTTTCGCTGAGCAGCATTGTTAAAGCAGCATCGTTATTTCATAAATACTAGATTCACATTCAACATCATCAGTCTCAAAAATACCTTCATGTCATTTGCGATGCAATACTAAAAATGCAGACAAACGTATACAATTTCATTTATGTGAAACAAAAAATAGAGAAGCATACCTCTATAAGAAACAGAGGAGCAGCTGATCCCGGCTGTGAGTACACATCAAAGGATCCCTTTCCTAGGGTTACAGGTACAGAAATCCTCAGAATCTCACAGTTCACAAACATTAGAGTAAATTCACTTTACAAATCAATTTTCAAGACCCCCCCCCCCCCCCCCTAGAACATTATTTTTCATCTCAAATTTTCATTATTAGTTTTAACGTCATTAAACTAAAATAAACTTTGTTAATTCCACTGGGTTATGGCACCAGCGAGTTTGCCACGGTCAGAATTTTCAAGGGTAGTGAACAGGATGGTCGCCGAAGGCAGCTAGTACATAAAAAGAGGATGTTTGTGTTGAAGACCCAGACCAAACAACCGACCCAAAGGTTAACAGTAGCAGTATGTGTGGCCGGGAGAATGTTTGTGTGTATTTCTGACTGTGTTACCTGTTGCAGAAGATCTAAACTTCAAACAGCCATGTAATTTGATACATAGGTATACTTCAGATCTCCGAATGTTACAGCTTGGATATATAATAATATATCAGAAAAATAATATATATCAGATCTGAAGTGATATATATATATGTATATATATATATATATATATATTTTAATTTAAATTAAATTTTTAGTTAGTTCTTGCTGAAGTCAAATTTTGAGCAATTTCCATACAAATTGGTTCTCTAACCATCAAAAATACTATAACAGAGTTTCCATCTTGACACCATAGGAATGATCAGAAAATGTTCTTTCCAAAGATCTTTAAACGAAATCTGTAGGATAATTTCTTTGTGTTTTAAAAAATATTCTAAAGTTATCAAAATACGCTTTCTTTCTGAATCTTAATTTTAATTTTCTCACATTGACTGATTGAAGAGTCACACAATTCTAACCTTTGGCATAAAAAAAGATTTCATAACTTCACCTTCTATTAATTTTTTTTATTACACTATTTTTGGACTTTCTTTGTATTTTAAAAGAAAAGTTTGAAAGATGATCACAATAAATAAAAAATGCTGAAATTGTTCTTTCTTATCGGTTGTTGAAAGTCACTATTTTTTTTTCACTTGATGAAGAGTGCTATATAAAATGACCTTGAAACAATTGTAGTCCCCTAATTTTCACATGCTTGCTTTATTTAAGGAAGTATTGAAACTTTTATTTTAAAAGGTGGATGTTTTAAATTTTGCTGTCATCACAATCTGAGCGTTGCTATAGGGAGCAGTGATGTATTTATGAATTCAGTAATGTATTTTTTTTAAACACATTTCTGCTGGTATTATGCGATAATTTAGATTCTGGTAGATAAATTCTGATTGTGTGCTTATTTGTGAAATTGAATTTTGAATTAATCATAATTTTGTTTTCTCAATATGAAGTGTTCTTAAAGAAACATATTATTATGATTTTTAAATCCCCCCTCAGGTGTTTGCAAATATGTAGTGCAGTGCATATTTTACGCATTGAAACTCTAATCGATACAGTGAAATTTGGGCTATGCATATTTTTATGCAATTATGAAAAGAAAATGCTTGTGTATATATGCAATCACTTATTTTCCTTAATTTAAAAGCTTCTAAACATTTTCCATGGAAACCGTATTTGTTATACAATAGCAACACCTTAATAATCGCAAAATTTTCAGTTTTCTATTACTGTACATATCAAACTCAACCACCCAGTTATTTATGTTGTTTAAAATTACACTTTCACATTATCCAATCTCCAAATGTAAAATTTCAGAATACTTTATTTTTTCTTTGTCATAGATGGCAATATTATACAGCCTGGTCAGTTGGAAAAAAATCCTTCTTTCTGGGTATTGGTCTATTTATTTTTCTTCTAAAGATGAATTCTGAATGTGAAGGTATTTCATTATTAATAGATGTATTTCTATACTCGTAATGTTTATAGATCTTTTCCATCGTGGTTTCTTTAACATAGCCTGTACAGTTTTTATACATATCTTTTGACTATTCTGTTTGGCCGAGCGTACTAATTATTTGAATTTTTTTTTTTTTTTCAAAATTCCAGGATCTGGTAAAATTTCTAAATACTTGGTTATGATATTGAGAAACATTATATGAATTCAACATTTTGGGAATTCTAAATGTTACAAACATGGATTTCAATGCTTTGATAGTATCCAGGCTCGTAATTTCATGCAAAGCAATTTTCATATACTTGACAAAATAATCTATGACAATTAGGCAATCTTGATCTTGAAAATAGAACAAATTAGTTCCAAGAACTTCACAGGAACCATATGGTGGGTGCGGTAACCCTGTGTTTAGTGCGTGGGAGTTGCACTCGGTAGACCTGGGTTCAATTCCCACCACTGCCGAAACTGCCGCTGTGTTCACACGGAGTACGATCACATTAAACATGGGGGGGTCCGTAAGTCCTTCCAAGAGGTTGGTGGTAAGGGAAGGAGGGTACGGTCCCTGTGGATGCCTCCCCCACTGGGTTCCGGTCTAAATTAGGTGGCACTTCCCGGTCGTCCAAACAGTTACTTTACACCTTTCTGGTAGGTCGGACGGTCTGGGTCTCAACAACAGGAACCATATGACATTTTCTTAAATTTTTTAGTCTGTGATCTTATTAAACATTTTGAACAATTTATTCAAAACTGTACTTAATTTCTTTTGCCATGCCTGGCCAATATTAAATTTCTCTTGCTTTATTTTTGCATTTATCAACACCAAGATGACTAGTGGATTCTATTGAGCATATCCTTTCTCAGACTTTTTGGAACATCAATACATGAATTTTTGAATACCGCACCTATGATAGATATATTCTCCTCTATTTGCTGATTATTTTTCATATTTCACTTTACTTCTATGGCCAACCATTGATTTTGTATTCCTTTTGGACACTCTTTGTGAAATACAAAGTGTAATTCCGTAGACTGTATACCATTTCTGTACTGGCACATTAATTATGTTAATGTGATCAAATCATTGAATACTGTCCATGCCACAGTAGAGGTACCAGTACAAGAATGTTTAAAATTAAATTTTAAACAGCTAAAAATCTTTAATGATAAGGCAGTGGATCATACAATGAAATTAACGCAGAAAAGAAAAGTATGCAGAAAGTCTGAATAATTTAAAAATAATAAGTTTTGATAAAATCAAGCATGATAAAATCTTGTAAAATTTTTTTAAAATAAATAGGAAAACTCTAAAAGTTATGAAGACATATTTTATTTTTCGGTGTTTGAGGGGGAAAACATTAAAAAGTCTAATGTTGTTGTAATTCAAAAATGTCCCTATATATATATTTTTTTTTAAAGTCTGAAATATTTTCAAATATTCACTGCTCACCACTGTTAATATTCACTGCTCACCACTGTCACACAAATATTTTCTTTGCATTTAGGAAACGTGGTCAACTGTTGCTTACAGTTCAGCTGAAGAGTATGATATGCAAGCTTTAGCAAAAGAATTAGAGAAACAAGGTGTGTATCAACGCCTCCAACTTCCAGATGATGCTAGCGACGTTATTCACGTGTGTGCAAAATATGTACTAGGAAAAGAGCCTCGACATATTTACTTTTTTAGGTAAACTCATGTGAGTACTTGCTTGATAGGTAGTTAAATTTCAAATGATTTTTATTTTCCTTCCAATCTATAATAAAAGAAAATCTCTATCCATGTGTGTATGTGCAGCTGCTTGTGATGCAGCAGAAAATCTACTACACCTACAAAATTCGGTACGAAAATACCTGAGCTAAGGTAATAATGCACCCCAGAGTGATTTTTTAAAACATCAAATTAGTTTTTGAATTATTTAATATTGAAGCTGAATTTTGAGTGTTTTTCTTGCAAGTCTATTTAGTGATTTAAAATATTATTCACAAAGTTTCTATCTTAACATCATCAGAAAGATTTAAGAATGCTCTTTTTAACAAGCTGTGAACCGAATCCATAAGATAAATTTTCCATATATATTTTTTTAAATATATCGAAATACACATTTTTTTAGCTATTAAAAATGTATCATTTTTAAATTCGTTCATCTGCAAAATGAAGCTTCATATAATTCTCATATTTTGCTTGAATATGCATTCTTCCAATTCTACTGAGGAATTTCTTTTTAAATGAGGCTTTTTTTAAATTTTAATAAATTTTTCAGCAAGACTAAGCTTTATCTGAATGGAATAATGATTCTTTTTTTACTCCGTTTGGAGTGCATCATAAGTAGGTAAGTAGGGATGTAGAAGACCCAGACCACACGACCAACCCTAAGGCTTATGGCAGCTTAATGTGTGGCCGGGGTAAGTAGGGATGTGTCCAAACTGTGGCAATCTCATATTTTAAATACCAAGCATGAGGAATTTCGAGCAATAGTGTTGTTATATATAGCCATTGCTAAATTGTGTTGTACAATTTTCTGTATGCATGGAAAACATAAGGAGATGGAGTGTTTCTGTTCTAAACATGTGTTTTTTCAAATTGAGTTGTGTTATTTGTATTATTTACGCAGCAAGCACTTTTTTTAGGACCAGGGCAATGCTGTGCAATTTGTTCTAGTATATATGTTAAAAGAAAGTATTCTGATGGTCTAAATTTAACTATTGGATCTTAATTTACATGTATGTCCCTGAATATGAATCATCTATTTTTTTCAATGCAGTTTGTGAGTATGATATCGCTCCAATAAATGTAGCTATACATCCCGATTTTAGTAGGATTACTTCAATTGATAAATGTAAGAGGGCCATTAATTTTCAAAGAGCTTAGGCAAAAGAGAAGCACTTTATGTTTTCAAGCACATTGAAAATTGAAAATGTGTTATAAAAATAATAGTTAATTCTTAAACAGATAGACATTTTGTATATAATTTTTAAGTTAAGAGTGAATGACATCATTTAATAGCTACTATGCATCATTTTCAAGATATTGCTTATTTTTGGTCGACAATGATAAGAAAAATTATTACCATGATTATCAAATGAGAGGATACTTTGCAGTGGTCTTTTTTCTTTTTTTTTTAATCTGGAATTGAATTAAAACTTTTCAGAAGTTATCATGAGCTATTCTTGAGATATTAGAAATTTTGCTTTTCTCATAAGGAGTATGCATATGTCTCGAAAGAATGAGTAATTTTTTAAAATTTAGTATGCTTTTTTAATCAGTAACAGTGTAATATAAGCCTATTGATTTTCAGCAAGATCGAGTCATAAAATCTTTTTTTGTTATTGTTCAACAATATCCACTAAGGAAAAACATTTAAATTATAAAGTTTCATTGCAATTTGAAGTTGCCAAAATTAGAAATTTTTTTTGATGAGTTTTAGCAATACATAATGCTTATTTGTCTAAAATAGTTATTTTTCATGATATTGTAAATAAGTTTTATGGCAACAATTTCAGAATTGATTGTTGGCCCTGTCATGTTGCTATTCAGAAGTTCAGAAATAAACTAGTTTAAAAGTCATTCAAAGTCTACAAAAAAAATTTGTAAAATTTAATAAAACTATGGGTTCATAGTTTTATTAAAAAAGTAAATATACTACACAAATGTAAAGTCTGACCCTTTTAATTAAATATGTGGTTTCAATTTTTGTATCAACTATCAACCAAGATCTTATAGGTACAGTAAAGAAGCTTATAAGAATAATATATACATTTGTGACAACAAAAAAGAAAAGAAAGAAAAAAAAAGAGTCCTAGCCTTGCTAATTTCTCATGTTCATTTTTTAAAAATCAAAAATCTTATTTTTGCGCAGCTGTTAAAAAATATTGGCTTTTTTTATTCTTCAATGTGTGGCAAGTCACAGAGAGCTCTAGAAAACTAAAATTTTTTAAACAATGAAGTTGTGATGAATTCTGTTTACTATTTTGAAATGTATCACTTTTAAGATTATTGCACTTATTTTCCTTTATGAGCCAAAAGGAAATTCCAGTCTCTATGATTCACCTTAAACCACTTTGAAACAGTATCCTTGATCTCTTTTAAGGTTTTATAAACACAACATCATGGATGGAAAGCAGCATTTTAACCATCAAATTACCAGAAATTGAACCACCCACTCTGCTCAGACCTGGCCAACAGGGATTATTTTATTTTCAGAAATTGGAAGAAACACATTATAAGAGACTCAATTTTTCAAGTAATCAAAATCACATACATGGATGCAGAGTAACTTGAGACTAGCAACATATCCTGGATTTAAATTTGGAATATATATCACCCCATCCATACCCTGTAGCAAAATGCTAATTAAAAAAAAAATAAAAATAAACATTACTGTAGCAATATCCTTTAGCTGGGAAGTAACATATAATATTTGTTAAACACTTAACGAATTAATAGGGTACTGAGCAGAGATTGCCACAAAGTACTTTTTGAGGGGTATTTTTTATTACTTTCCTAAAATTTGAGAAATAGATTTTGACATGGGGAATATTTAAAAAGAAAATTTGAGTGGTTGTATAAATCATTTTCTTATTTTTCAGAAAACGACAATATATGTGTCTTCAGATGTTTTCTCACTTTTATGGTGTGACTGTTCTGTTTCTATTATTCTGAAGAATGCTCGTTTTGCATTTGAAACTATTCAGTATTCTTATGTTTTTGTTTTATGGTATTTTCCTAACAGAGGAATATATACAAGATATCCCTCTATATAATAAAATATATCCCTTTTATTCATAAATGTAAATATATTTTATTTATAAATAGTTGATTTTCATTTCTGTATTAATAAAAAAATTTTATTCTGTAAATCAGCAAAAATGAATTTTATTGGCTATAAGATTGCATAAGTATTATTTAAACCAAAAATATATATAAGCATGCTAAGGGAAATTGACTGAATGGCAGTATATTGAAACTTTAAAGAGGTTTATTAGTGTTGAAGACCCAGACCGTCCGGCTCGTCCTGAGGACTGAGCATCTATTTGGACGGCCGGAGGTTTATTAGTGTTGAAGACCCAGACCGTCCGACTCGTCCAGAGGACTAAGAGCAGCTATTTGGACGGCCGGAAAAGAGGTTTATTAGTGTGTAAATGCAAATTTTATTGGAGAATGCAAATTTTTATGCAAATTTAATGGAGGTTTATTAGTGTGTAAATGCAAATTTTATTGTAGCAAATTTTTAACAACCGAATAGCATTATGTATGGTAAAAAAAGAAACATAAATATCTATATATACAGGGTGTCCTAAAAACATTGACCTTGGCTTTTATTCCTTAAATATTGATCTTAGACATATATAATAAATTACAAAGTTGTGTAAAAAAAGGTACAGAATTTTATGAAATTGATAAAAATTTTCAGGGGTTTAAATTTGAAGAAATACAAAATTTAAATTTTTATACGGCCCCCTTACAAAAACATTTCCAATGAGTAAAATGTGCCCTATACACTAATAAGGAGATGTACAAAATTTCAGCATTTTATCATAAAAAGTCCCAGAGATATGTTTAAACAAAGTTGGTGAGGGATTAATAACAAATTAAAATGTAAATATTTACAGCAAGAGTGCAAATGATACAATGCAGAAATGCATCATAGGCAAATAATATCTGCCTCTTATTTTTAATGGATCTTTGGCATGGATGAAAAACATTTTGATCAAGCTTTGTAATCTTTGTGTAAAGTTATTATTTCTACACAGTGTAGATACTTTTGTACCAATAAATAGCAAAATTATTATTTATATATGTAATCATTGTTTTCTTTCATAATTTATGTATGACCCCTGAAACGCAATATGCCAACATGATTTTTCCTCTCTGAGAATCCATGTTGATGCATTGAAAAGTGGTTTAAGTCGGCATTTTTGTCTTTTCATATCTCTGGGACTTTTTATGATAAAATGCTGAAATTTTGTACATCACCTTATTATTGTGTGGGGCACATTTTACTCATTGGAAATATTTTTGTACGGGAGCCGAGCCGTATAAAAATTTAAATTTTGTATTTCTTAAAATTTAATTTCCTTGAAAATTTTAATCGATTTCATAAAATTCTGTACCTTTTTTTACGCAACTTTGTAATTTATTATATATGTCTAAGATCAATATTTAAGGAATAAAAGCCGAGGTCAATGTTTTTGGGACACCCTGTATACAGCAATTAAAATATAAGAAATCAGAAAATTTTAAGAAAATTTAAGAATGTATTAAGATTGTTTCAGAATCTGTTTGTATATGTTTGTATTTTGTATATGTTGGTAATTTATATAATATAATTTTACAAAATTAAGTATTAGTTTTAATATTTCTCATTTTTTGAAATATTTTCAGTGAAGGAAGTGTTGTGTTTTGGAATGTTCCTGATTTGGAGGTGTGTTGTAGATTACTTTTTACTTAGATCTTGAACTTTTCTATTGCAGGATGTTTGTTGTCCTTAAAGATCCATAAAAACGGCTTAATTCTTTTGATTTTTAAGAAACTCTAGACCTGCTTAAGTTTGTACCAAAGTCCTTAAAAGCACTTGATTTTCTTAGATATCTTAGTTTATAAATTACAGTAGAAGTAAGAAAAATTGTCTCATCTAAAAGTAATGATCAGATTGCAAACAGCAGATTTTTTCCCATCACCATGTGAAAAAGAGCTCAAGGTGTTTCATAGTTTTTGGTTCCAGTTTTTTTCACAGTCCTGGTAGAAACCGAACTTTAAATCCCTGAGTCTATAATGATTCTTTGAACACCTATAATGGTAATGTACTTGCAGGGCCTTTTTGTGAAATATACTTGTGAAAACTCACTTTTTCTTACTTGTGATCATTTGTATGAAATATCGTTAAAAGTATGCCAAATGTTTTCAAAGCAATATTCTAAATTGTCGATTTTGCTTCAATTTAAAGACATTTTTATCAGTGACAACAAAAATTTTTTTATAAGCATTCCTCAAGATTTCTGATATGGTATTGAAATCAAATGATATTAAATTAATTAAATATGATAAAATTTTATACTTCATTAAAACTACTTTTATCATAGTACTTACATTTTTTTTTGTAGTCCTTAAAAGTGTCTAATTTTTTTTTAACGGAAAATGTACACGAATCCCTTATTGAACTATAGAAGTATTCTGTTTGCATTTCACATGGGTAATTTGTATCATTCAAAAATAATAATAATAATAATAATGATAATAATAATATGTATTTCGCTTGACATAAATATATTTAAAACTGTTCTGAATCTGCTATCTCAATAAAAGAAAATAGTTTAGATTAAAAAAAAACTTTCATTTGTTTGATTAATTTAAATTTACATTAAATATATTTTACATTTTCTGGCAGAAAATGTAAAATGTTTTTTTTTTCTGGAAAAATTGAAATTGTATGCTCCTCATTTATGAATATAAATTTATTTACACACAAGTGTTGAGATAACTGTTGTTAACATGCATTTAAGTGAAACTGATTTAAAATATTCCTTAAAATTTGTGTGTTAAATAAATTATGCAATAAGACAATGTCATTGCTGCAAACTCTCTGAATTCTTTCAGAATTTGCATGTGATTTAACAGTTTTTCTCTTTGAAATTAATGTTTTTTTTAATAATATTTTCATTATTTAAGAATTTTTTAAAATGGTTTATCAAAACGATCTTCATATTTTTACTTGAAATGAATATTTTTACTGCTCCAAATATCAGAAAATCTGCTCCAAAACGGCCAACATCTGTGTAAAAAATGTCAATATATTAATTTTAGTCTAAACTACATACCATTAAATTATATATAGAGCACTATTACTTTACCTAATTTCATAGTACATAATATATAGGGAAAGTATTGTGATGGGGTCAAAAATTTAAATTCTAGTTTTTAATGGATTTGCATATTTTAAGTATTTCTGAAAACTCTAATCGAACATTTTTGAGGTAATGGATTTGTCTGAATGTCTGTCCATGAGTCTGTGAATGCAATATCTCATGAACAAATGACACATTTTGAAAGCAATTTAGTATAATTACTGCAATCAGGAAATAATGGAATCCTATTGATTTTAAATGTGAACAATCTTTCAGAAGATTTACCAAATTTTTTAAAAAATTAACATATTCACTAATTTTATATGCAAATTAGCAATGGAAAACAAATGGCGCATATTCAGGGGTTGCTTTGCATGTTAACTTTCACTAACCTATTTTCCAAATGAAAATATTTTTCACCAAATTTTATTTTGACTTTTTATTTTAAAAAATTTTAGATTTATGAAAAAATTTGTTACTTATCGGTTATAGGAACCATGGGTTAGCAAATGCTTTTCCGAGTTGTCGCCAACATGAACATTGGCAATATAATCCGATACGAGAAATTCACTACAAACACAATGATGAATACTAAACGGAATCCTATATCCTGAGAACCGATTCATCATGCGAAGACCGACAGTACGCCACCAACCAGTGACGTTACACCTCCATCGACATTTCTTGCCTACTTGCAGCCATATGGCGTGACTGTTTGGACAAAAACGGTGTCATGGTAAAATTTCCTTCTGTTGAAAGAACCTCATAGCATCTTCTTCGTTCATAAGCAAATTCCAGATTTTCATCATTGCAGCAAAATAGTAGAAAAATCTAGCTAACAGTATAACAGGAATAAAATGGCACTAAATTCTTACTAACGGCTATCATCAGGTTGCCTATATTCCAAATTAGCACCACCTACTTATAATATTAGCAACTGGTATAAACCAGATTTTAATATGGTCCCTGCGTGTTGCCGTGTTTGGCTTCATGGTCCCTATAACCGATAAGTACCAAAAATTTATTAGAAAAATTGTGTAAAAATTAAAATATATTGCCAAATATGTTTACTTTTCATATGGGATACTGTTTGATAAATGTATTCATTCCAATAGATCTAGCTTGTTCCATTGGTGAAAAAAGATGCTATTTTCAATAATTTGGAATTTTGAGGCCATATAATTCACAAATTGCCATTTGTTTCATGAAATGGTTATTAAATGATAATTGCGGTTTAATGTAGATTTTGCATGTGAGTATGAATAAGTTCATTTGCTTTAAAGTCACCAAAAGTGCCAAATTTCAATTTACTTAATTCAATGCTAATAGAATTGTGATATGGCTTTATTTATTTATACACACATTTGGCGATTTTACATATGATTATTAGATGGATGCTATAGTAAAAGTTTCACCTTTCAGATTAAATAATGATACATCAATTACATTTATTAACATATGAAAAACATTATTAGAATTTGGATTTTGAATTTTAGGAATTTGTTGATTGTGGAATTCAAACCATTGATTGCATATAATAGAATAATATATTCTAATTATTAAAAGCATTTAATATATTCACTTGAAGACATTTTCAGCTGGGGATTTGGGGTCTGATGCCCCTAAAAATCACAAAAAGATAAGGATCTTTTGTATATATAAACAGCATTGTTTAGTCTTAACAGCCTGGCTCCAAGCGACTCCACCAAGGGGGAAAAAATCAATATAAACTGCCTTCCTTAAAAAATATTTCTATATATGTCCTTTGTATGGATTATATTGCCTAATGGATGTTAGCAATATTTCTTATAGCTGGTGTTTAATTAGATATATGTGAAATATAAATTAATTTGATATTTTGACATGTTGTCATCAAGAAAAGTGCTCAGTTTTAATATACATTTTAATGCTAAAAATATTGTACCATATATCGTGTACATAATTATTTTGCTGTGATAGAAGTAAAATTATTGCATTATGTAGGGTAAGTCATATGCTGCCCACATCAGATTTATTAATTGGTAGAGAACCATTATATACTAAAAAAGTTCACAAAGTAATGCCAAATATCAGGCATGTTATGCTCCTATGACACATACACACAAGAAGTTTCATTATTAAAATAGGAGTTCTTGACTATTTCCTTTGTATTTGATTTCAAACAACACAAATTTAAGTTTATTTTCTTTTTGCAAGACAACTTTTATGTTGAGCATTACAAAGATGCATTTTAGCTACCACTTTAAGTTATGTCACAGATAAAACATTGTTCGATGGTATCACAGATGATAGTTCGGAAAATCTAAGTATGGTTTTTGTGTACTTAAGGCATTAAGTGTTGGGTTATACCTTTGGATATTTAATTAATTTTAGAAATTTTGCTTTTGGTTTAAATGTGTTCAGGGGTCTTATTTACATAGTCATTCTCTTTTAGTTATTCATCTTCTAATTGTTTAGGTTTTTGATATTCTTTGTTCAAATAGGTTCTATTCCATAGGTTTTGTTTTAAAAACGGCAAAAGTTCGTTCTTTTTAGGTTTTAGCAATTTAAATTTATTTAAATTGGCTAATTTGTGATTCCATTTATTGCCCTTTTTATTCCCTTTAATTTGATTCCAAATTTATTGCTCTCGGTTAAAAATTGGTTAATTCATCGCAATTTTACAGTTTTATTCTATTTTCAGCTTTTTAAATATTTCAGAATCGTCCATATTTAAATTATTGCCGAATTCGTATTTTCCAAATCGTTTCACTTCATTTCTTTTTAATTTTCGTCTGCTCTAAAATTCCATTTCTCTTCTTTAAAGTTTCGAGTTTTTAATTGGTTGATCGTAATATTAAAATCGTCTGTCATTAATTATTTTATCGTTCATCAATAATTTTGTTTACAATCTGTGGCAGCGATGTTTGGCAGTATATAAGCAAATCGCGCACTTTTTCGATCTCTTTGCTCTTTGCTCTTTGCTTTCTCTTTTGCAATTGATTAGAACCTAAGATGTGATCTGTCAAAGTTGTTTTCAGCGCTTCGGCGCGAGCCGTAGTTCGGATTCGGCTTGAAATGTCTCATTCCCGGTTGTGATGTGTGTTTTGTTTTTCAAGATGTGGATTGATTTGTTTAGTTTATAATCAATCAGCAGTCCTTTGCCGCTGTGCTCTCTGATGTTGTTTATGTCTGGAAGCTGCGACGGAATGAAGAGTCATGCTAATTAGTTTCATATCATTTAAATAATGATCCAAGATGTTTCACGATTTATGTGATGTCGGCCGAGGAAGTCTTACCGGCCAATTAGAAATATGTTTATCTTGACAAGCTGCCAGTTCTATTTTATGATGAATGGAGTTCGCATTTCCGAGCCCAATTGACGGACACATGTTAAGTTCTCCATTTTGATGTCAGTAGTCCGGTGCGGCTGTTGAGAGAAATGATTTTTTTATTACTCGACGTCCAGCTGGTGTGGAGAATCTCTTTGGAGTTGAATCCCGTGGAACGGCCTTTTCCGGATTTTCTGCTGGACATATTGTGACCCTGTGCCATGGATTTTCCTCTTCTGGTGTTCTCTGGATCTGCTGCACGTTTGGTGATTCTGCCTCCCGCCGATTTCCGCCGTTTTTCTTGGAGCCTTGGTGATATTATTCCTTTTCCTCCAAATTCTAATATTTCTCAATAGTTAAAATATGTCTTTATTCCAATTGTTTTGAGTTAGCACAGAAATAAGACCCCTTTAGACTTATATATTTTAAGTTGCGAATCCTGTGGTTATCTTTTTAAATTTTGTTCTAAATTCCCTTTTTGGCTAACTGATGTTTTTTTTATTTTAAATTTTAGTTTTGATAAATAGTTGTATAAGTTTAATATTGTTAACTTTAAAATTTAATATTCTAACGTTTTTTCCTACCACTATACGACCGGCCATTCTATTTATTTATTTAAGTTGTTTATTGGATTTGTTAGTTAATGAGATGTAAAATATTTTGAAAATTATTTTAAAAGTGAAGTTTAAAATTTTAATAAACGTTAGATTTTGAAAACCTAAATTCTGTGTTCTCTCTCTCTTTTATTTTAATGCATTTTTATATTTTTAGGAAAGTTCCATTTAATTACATATTTAGTTACATATTTGTAAATTTAGGGAGAAACTGGTCAAATGGTGCATTTTCATATGTAATTTTGATGATGTTTAGGTTTAAAAACTTTGAGAATTTGGAATATTTAGAAATGCTTTTAGTGTATCATAAATGCACTTTTTCTACCCAACAATTAAATACAACTTTTCCACCGAACAATTGGTGCCGTTTGACCAGTCTAGGGGCTTATTCATGCTAACTGTAATAGATGTTCTTAATAATTTTTGTTCTTAAAAATGAAATTTCAGTAAAATGATTCCATACCTGTCTATTCTAAAAGTAATTACTGTTGAAATGTTGTTGTGTTCTTAAACTGAACTGAGGCATGATGTTTTAGAATGTTCTTGATTTAAATTAGAGGAATTTATTTTAATATTTTGATTAAAATTTTAGGATTAATTTAAATATTTTCGTTTAGAATTTTTTTGAGGAAACTTTTGAATTTGACTTTTTCATTTAGAATTTTTATTTGAGCATTCCTTAATGTAAGTTAATTTGATTTGAATTTTATTATTTGAAGTAGTGTGAAATTGCATTTAATTCATAAATTTAAGAGATTATAGGCATGTGGAGAACGCACTTTATAGTATTTACATTTTTTGTTCTAATCCCATCTCATTAACAATTTTTTTTATTTTGTTGTTTTTGTAACCCACGCTCCCAGCAACACTTAAAATTGTTTTGATAAAATAGAGAAAAATTAATTGAGTAAATTTAATATGAGAATATTTTTTTTTATTAAGTTAAATTGTATAGAATTAAAGCAGTAGTTTTTCGACTTAGAATTTTTTGTATGTTCTGATTTGGAATTGAGATTTAAATGCTCACTGATATGTGAATGTAGATGATGAAATGCTGTTGATTTATTGAAAAATTGGGTAATGCAGGTGTTTTTTACACTCCAATATGAGTGTGACATAAATGTCATCTTGAGTTATCTTGTTCTTCACATTGATCATGTGTTTGGTTTTCACACTCAAATAGAGTGGTGATAAAATCAGTTTGTTTGTTCTTAATTCTGAATCTGATATTGATATTTTAATACTGTCTTTAAAAATTTTTTGGGTCGTTAAAGTGGATAAATTTATTTTATTATAGGAGAATTAAATTTTTTTTAAGTGGAATATTTAAAATTGTGCAATGCAATTTTGAGTTATTTTGGTTTTGAAATTAAATGGGGATTTGTAACATGATTTTTTCTTTGGTATTTTGTTTAAAGTAATGTGATACACTTGGCAGTTAGTGAATTTAAATGTACTACTTGATGGATATTTTTGTGCTATTTTTTTGGGTTCAAAAAAAGATTCACAACCTTTGAGAGGACTCACAACCCTCGGCCCCTTGTCTTAATTTTTTTTGATTTTTATGAGAATTTTTTGAGATTACCAGAGAGATACAGATATGATATTTGAGTTTATTGTTGTTGAGAGTGCAAGATGTTGCACAATAATTAGTAGAATCGCGTTTATTGATATTGGTGTAAAATGATGCATAAGGTCATTTTAATGTATATTTGTATTTTGAACGATCTAATTTGCCAAGTAATCAGTTTATAGTATAATTTGTAAGCAAGTCGGTTAAATTTGAGTTCAGTTCCAAATTGTTAGGGAATTGAGTTTGTTATTTTGGGGGTAAATATTCCACAAATTTTTTTGTTTGTAACTTGAGCCAACTTTGATATTATTATTTAAATTGAAAATTATGCTTCGAATATTTGTTTTCTTTGTAGAGGAGGAGATGGTGATGAATTTGATGATTGTATTTATTGGTTGTTATGTTGAAGGTACCATTTCAAAATTTATTGTTTAGATTATTGGAATTCTTTGGCTGGTCCAAAGTTTTCGTTAAAATTTATGTTTATTCATGACAGCTAATGATATGGAGATCTGTTTATTATTTTTCTGTTTCTTCTCTTTGATGGCGTATTTGTTGGAGCATTTTAAAATGATTTGATGAATTTTCATAATGTAAAGTTATAATGAAGTTAGAGAGTTTAATGTTGAAATGTTGAATCTACATGTTTATTTTAGAGTTGAAAAATTTATGATACTTGATATTATGAAAGTGTTTAGTGAAGTGATTATTTGATTTTTGATTTATTTATAAGGAATTTGATTTTTATGTGATTTTTATGGCTCATGTTACAGCTGTAGTTGAGATTTAGATTTTTTTTTTCTCCTTCGTTTCGCGGAATTTTGTCATGTGTTAGCTAAAATTTTTCATTTTTCAAATGAAAAATTTTTTTGGGACGTTCGAAGGAGTTGTTGGGTTATACCTTTGGATATTTAATTAATTTTAGAAATTTTGCTTTTGGTTTAAATGTGTTCAGGGGTCTTATTTACATAGTCATTCTCTTTTAGTTATTCATCTTCTAATTGTTTAGGTTTTTGATATTCTTTGTTCAAATAGGTTCTATTCCATAGGTTTTGTTTTAAAAACGGCAAAAGTTCGTTCTTTTTAGGTTTTAGCAATTTAAATTTATTTAAATTGGCTAATTTGTGATTCCATTTATTGCCCTTTTTATTCCCTTTAATTTGATTCCAAATTTATTGCTCTCGGTTAAAAATTGGTTAATTCATCGCAATTTTACAGTTTTATTCTATTTTCAGCTTTTTAAATATTTCAGAATCGTCCATATTTAAATTATTGCCGAATTCGTATTTTCCAAATCGTTTCACTTCATTTCTTTTTAATTTTCGTCTGCTCTAAAATTCCATTTCTCTTCTTTAAAGTTTCGAGTTTTTAATTGGTTGATCGTAATATTAAAATCGTCTGTCATTAATTATTTTATCGTTCATCAATAATTTTGTTTACAATCTGTGGCAGCGATGTTTGGCAGTATATAAGCAAATCGCGCACTTTTTCGATCTCTTTGCTCTTTGCTCTTTGCTTTCTCTTTTGCAATTGATTAGAACCTAAGATGTGATCTGTCAAAGTTGTTTTCAGCGCTTCGGCGCGAGCCGTAGTTCGGATTCGGCTTGAAATGTCTCATTCCCGGTTGTGATGTGTGTTTTGTTTTTCAAGATGTGGATTGATTTGTTTAGTTTATAATCAATCAGCAGTCCTTTGCCGCTGTGCTCTCTGATGTTGTTTATGTCTGGAAGCTGCGACGGAATGAAGAGTCATGCTAATTAGTTTCATATCATTTAAATAATGATCCAAGATGTTTCACGATTTATGTGATGTCGGCCGAGGAAGTCTTACCGGCCAATTAGAAATATGTTTATCTTGACAAGCTGCCAGTTCTATTTTATGATGAATGGAGTTCGCATTTCCGAGCCCAATTGACGGACACATGTTAAGTTCTCCATTTTGATGTCAGTAGTCCGGTGCGGCTGTTGAGAGAAATGATTTTTTTATTACTCGACGTCCAGCTGGTGTGGAGAATCTCTTTGGAGTTGAATCCCGTGGAACGGCCTTTTCCGGATTTTCTGCTGGACATATTGTGACCCTGTGCCATGGATTTTCCTCTTCTGGTGTTCTCTGGATCTGCTGCACGTTTGGTGATTCTGCCTCCCGCCGATTTCCGCCGTTTTTCTTGGAGCCTTGGTGATATTATTCCTTTTCCTCCAAATTCTAATATTTCTCAATAGTTAAAACAATTGGAATAAAGACATATTTTAAGAGTTAGCACAGAAATAAGACCCCTTTAGACTTATATATTTTAAGTTGCGAATCCTGTGGTTATCTTTTTAAATTTTGTTCTAAATTCCCTTTTTGGCTAACTGATGTTTTTTTTATTTTAAATTTTAGTTTTGATAAATAGTTGTATAAGTTTAATATTGTTAACTTTAAAATTTAATATTCTAACGTTTTTTCCTACCACTATACGACCGGCCATTCTATTTATTTATTTAAGTTGTTTATTGGATTTGTTAGTTAATGAGATGTAAAATATTTTGAAAATTATTTTAAAAGTGAAGTTTAAAATTTTAATAAACGTTAGATTTTGAAAACCTAAATTCTGTGTTCTCTCTCTCTTTTATTTTAATGCATTTTTATATTTTTAGGAAAGTTCCATTTAATTACATATTTAGTTACATATTTGTAAATTTAGGGAGAAACTGGTCAAATGGTGCATTTTCATATGTAATTTTGATGATGTTTAGGTTTAAAAACTTTGAGAATTTGGAATATTTAGAAATGCTTTTAGTGTATCATAAATGCACTTTTTCTACCCAACAATTAAATACAACTTTTTCTACCGAACATAAGTAATCATGAAATTGCATTTTTTAAAATCTCTTATTACTTTTTACTTTCCCTGCAATACATGGTAATGTATAGAGAACGTATTGGAATCATACTGAAAATCACAACTCGAGTTTTCGACGAATCTACACATTTTGGGACCTCTAGAATACAGAAAAACTATTTTTAGCATGATATCTGTGTGTGCAATGATGTAACTCAAAAACTAATTGACCAAATTTCATAAAATTTGGTAAGTCACTTGTACGTGACCCTGGTGCTGATTGGTTTTTGATATGATTCAGGATAAGAAGAACTCGTCTTTTTTTCGCGAAATGGCCCACAAAAATTGCCTGTATCCACTCTAGCTGAAAAACTAATAGAACAAATTTTACAAAATGTTATATAAGTCACTTGGGGGTTATTCTGGTGCTGTTGTGTTTGACAGATAGAATAAAACCTGCTGTGTTTAAAAAGATAAATGAGGACATAATATTTAGTTTAAAGAAAATTAGTTTATTAAATTGTAACTTCAATTATTTCAAATTAACAAATACAAAAAACACTGCTCACAGGCAGGCAACTCAGGAAGAATTAACATTAGAATTTTAGACATTAGAATTTTAGAATTTATCAACTTGGTTAAAATTAAGGAATTAGCATAAAACTTTACTCAAAACAATCTATTTAAATTTCATCAGGAAATCATTAACAAAAATATTAAATTTAAATAATTTTAGAATTTAACCCAGGCTCTTAAAAATTATGAAGGTTTAGAAATTTGCTCTCAGAATGAAGTTTAGAATTTTAATTTTACAGAATAAATTTTAGTTAAATGCATTTCAAAAATATTGAGAAATCATATTCAGAATTAAAGAAATTAAGGGTTTAAATAAAACATCAGTATTCACCCGGATGGGCCGCCAGACAGGGGGAAAGTTCCAATCATTGGAGCAGCACAGATTTTTGAAAAAAAACTGGTTTTCTTGGGATCAGGATCTCAACAAACTTTAGTCAGGAAAGGATTCAGCACTTTTGAAAAACATCAGCAGAGGCCTAACAACCACATCTGGAACGCTAGGATTTTCTCAAAACTCGGACGTCATCGTCAGACGCTTCATTCACATAACTCGCAAAAGGAATTTCACCATACACTTTTCTGGAGAGTTACGTCGCGAATTACGCGAAAAAGCTTGAAAAATGCATAATTTAAATTAAAACAACTAATGAAAAAAAAACAACGCGCTTCTCGCGCTAACGCACAACGAAGGATTTCAACAAAAAACTCAAACTGAAAAGTTCTACGCGCGTATTTATACTTGCGGCAAAAGGGCGAGTTTAGATAAACGGCAGCAATTAAAATTCGCTTACCGAAATTAGAATTGCCAAAATAACTCATAATTCCGAGAGCAGACGATCCGTAAAAACGCGAACCAATTAAAAAAAATCCCGAATTCTAAAGAGGCGCGAAAAACGCTTAGGTGGCGGCTTAATCGCAGTAAAGGGCCCGCGAAACAAAATTCCAAAAATGGCCGCAACTGAAATTTTTGAATTACAGTGAGACATGGAAATAACTTGAAACTGTAGAACAAACGGAATTTCTAACCAAAATGGGAAAATGGGACGTCAAATTAAAGGGAATTTTAAGGGGAATCAAATAAATAAATAATTTCTAAAATTTGCAAATCAAAAGTAATATTAATTTAAGGAATGGAACATTTTTAACTAAGAATATCATAAAGAAAATTAATTTAGATGATTAAAAATATTCTAATTAAAGAATAAATGAAAAAGCCAATAAATATTATTTAAATATTACCAAATTAAGAATATTGAGCCAGGGAAAAAGAAATAAAAGTAAATTTTCAAACCTCCAAATTACCTAAATACTAAAGCAACCCAACAGTGCTGATTAGATTTCGGTACGATTCAGAAGAAAATAGCCTGCATTTGAAATGTCTCACAAAAATCATCAAAATTTAAAATAAAAAACTACATATGCTCAAATATATCAATTAAATGCTTGTTTTATGCATAATTTTTAACGAAAAGAATAAGACCAACTTCATTACACTAGGACTAACCATTCTCAAGATATTTTTATTTTTTCTCATTTTCGCTACACCACCTTTGAAAATAAATCCAGTTACCAAATGAGAATGAAGAGTGAATAAAAAGTGTAAATTCAGTGTAATTTTAAATAATTATGGGTGTTATTTTGTGCAATTAAGCTCAATATAATGAATTATTGAAGATATAAAGAGAATGTAAATATAAGTCTGCAGAGAAAGTCATGTGCTGCCCACATCAGATGTTTAGTATTAAGACGCTTGTCACTTGTCCTATATCTAACACATTTTTTATTTTATTTCCAGCAACAATCTGTTTTACATTTCATCAAGCCTTTTGAAACAAATTCATATGATGCTGATTTAGTAAATAATGAAAAGGAAGATTTAGATTATATATACTCTGAGTAAGTAAATTTTGAGTTCTGTTGTAATTTAGATTATTTTTATGACTTAGTATTTCACATATTCTTAAAATAATTGATGTTAATTTAATTTTTATACATTGTCTTCATTTCTGATTTACAGGAAGGAAAGCAAGTTTTTGAATGGTTGCATTATTTTGAATTCGGAAGCTGAAACTGATCTCTGTACTTATACATTTTCTAATAGCATGGCTCTTTCTGGTAAAGTTGTAATGTTTATTTAATTGGTTATTTGAATAGCAATTTTGAAGTCATATAAATACATTTAAAGTACTATATTTCTAAGACACACTTTTTTTTCCATATAAATGTCGCTAAAAAACAGGTTGCGTCTTAGAATCAATGGTGTCTTATAATTGCAATTTTTTCTGA
Organism: Amaurobius ferox; assembly: GCA_951213105.1. NCBI lineage: Eukaryota > Metazoa > Arthropoda > Arachnida > Araneae > Amaurobiidae > Amaurobius > Amaurobius ferox. The sequence continues at coordinate 93,386,052 of OX578149.1, read as the reverse complement.
ATTTCTCACACTTGCACACAGCAATATACATTTTGTTTTATGTGGAAACCTCACCTCCAAACTATTGTTACTTTGCACCTTCTGGTAGGTTGGATGGTCTGTATAAGAAGAAAGAAAATAAAGTATTGTTACTCTAATTAGCTTACCTTACACCTTCAGGTAGATCAGATGGTCTGGGTAGAAAAAGGGAAAGAAGCTATTGTTACTAAATAGTATTGTTAGTAAATTGAATTTTATTATAATAAAAATATTTGTTAGATATGTTAGTGTTTTGTTTTATGTATATATATGATCAAAGTGTTTAAATATAAAATATAAAATACCAAGCATATGAAACTAGTAAGTTTAATAATACATATGTATTAAAAAACTGTACAATTCATCTTCAATCCATTGGTCATCACTCCATTTTTGTTTAAAATATTTGTTTTAAATCAAAAGGGTAGTTTCCTGGTTTTTATGTTTACGACTGGCATTCTCATGAGTTTTTTTTTTTGTTAGAAATCCAATTCTTTTGTTTGTTATAGATGCTTCACTATTTTTCTTTAATTGTTCTACTTTAATTCATCTTTATTTTATATATATATATATATATATATATATATATAGGCATTGTATATAATGCCGGACGTTTTTAGGCAAAGTATGTAATATGAGAATTATTACATACTTTTCCTAGGCATTGTATATAATACCTAGGCAGTCTATAGAATGACAAATGTTATTTAGACAAAGTATAAAAAAAAGGCCCTGATAAGGCTATTATATTTAGGTAAAGTATAAAAAAAGGTCCTGATAAGGCTATTATATAAATGATGTGCATTCCTCAAAAATACAAATGTTATTCTACATAAATAATGAGAGTGCCATTAAAAAAAAATTATAAAATACATAAAGAAAAATGAAAGTTGTACAAAACAAAATTTATGCCTTTCTTATTAAAAGAAACAAAATTTTCATATAAAAAACATAGCTGCCAACTCTCCCGGTTTTACCGGGAGACTCCCAATTTTTCGCTATATCTCCCGGTCTCCCGGGTAAGTCGCTCAATCTCCTGGTTTTGACTCAGCTGACCTTATTTTCCTCCTTTCTAGGCAGAAATCACGCGGATGCAAATCGTGACTTTCAGTTGTTTTTCGCAGTGCAGTTTTCTGCTACCGCGGTGTTGGAATGGATCGCGATTGACTTTTGTATTTGTATCTACAGGTTACAAAAATAAAAAAAATCGGAAACAGATCATGAATATTCCGAAAATATCACGAAATAAAAAACGAAGTCACAAATTTTGAAATCAAAGTTTTCCGGTTCTTTCGTCAAAAAATCCATTTCCCAGCTATCGCGTAATTGGCCCACAGCGTCACCAGAGAGATTATCTAAATTAATATGGGAAAAACTCATTTGCATCGACAAAAATTTTATTAAATTATTTTGTTTTATATACAAAATTATTGTTCAAACGTATTATTAATAAAATAAAAGTCTTTTTTGCAGCAGTATCGCTAAAAACGACGTTTGTGCGCGATCCTCCTTATATTTCATTTTATTATGAAACTATTTTTCCACTTTTGCAATCTGTTAGCATCATCAAATTTTTTTGTAATTATTTCGTATTTTATACAGAAAAACTATTGTTCAAACGTAATATTAATGAAATAAATGGCTATTTTGCAGCAATATCGCAAAAAACGGCATTTGTGCGCGATCCTCCATATATTATATTTCGTTTTATTGTGAAAATAATTTCCACTTTTGCAATCTGTCAGCATCGTCAAATTTTTTTTATAATTATTTCGTATTTTATACAGAAAAACTATTGTTCAAATGTATTATTAATGAAATGAAAGGCTATTTTGCAGCATTATCGCGAAATCGGCATTTGTAGACCATTTTGAATTGCGAAAAATGAATCGACTGCTGTAAAATGAAAGGCTATTTTACAGCAGTATCGCGAAAAACGGCATTTGTGCGCGATCCTCCTCATATTTCGTTTAATTGTAAAAATAATTTCCACTTTTGCAATCTGTCTGCATCGTCCAAAATTGGGCTGATCAAAATCTCCCGATTTTTCATATTTGGAGGTTGGCAGCTATGAAAAAATAAGAAATTAAAATTAACCTACTTGTTGCAACATGGTAGGCTTAAATGACATTTTGAATTACATTTCATTACATTTTTCACGCAAAGACATTTCATATTTTGACACTTTGTTTTACACATACATTTGACGAATCCTTGGCCGCTTCCACTGGACTGGGCAATTGCAACTGACTGGATAGGAATTTCGTGGTCAGGAATATCTTCAATTCTAAGCAAGTTTATAAGGCATAATGTGAATTGTGATCTCGCATATACTTGTTTTAAAATTCCTTCAGAAGTTCCAAGTCGGTAGAAACCATCCTCTGTCACACTCATTATAACTGCCAATATATTGCGCGAATCATCTCGCCCCTTGTTTAGAACTCGCACAGTAGTTCCCAAAGAAGCAGTGGGAAATTTTTTTTCCGAATTCATTTTCATTTTTTTGGCTTGTATTTCCAGATTGAATTTAGAATTTATTTTACCTTCAATAGCATTTTCAGTTTTGAAACATAGGATGCACAACATATCCATTTCATCATCTTCACTAGCATGGCCACAGAAGGTATGAATATTTTGACAACACTTTTTGCATGCAAGTGTATCACTCGTTTCCTTTAAACACACATAACAGGTATCAGAAACGGAAATCTCTTCGGTAAGCATGTCTTCATCATGTTGGTTTAATCCACTATCGACTATAAATTCATCCATGTTTTTTGAAACACTCTCTTTTTCTTGCATAATCTGATTAGTTTCACCTTTTTCCATTGTTTGGACGCTTTCTATTACTTTTTCTAGCTGTTCCTCTGTATTTATGTCTTTAAAAATATCTTCGGGTAGAAAAGACGTTGTTAGCCCTACTGTAGGTTTGCAGCCAAAAAGAGCTTTGTATGGTGTTCTTTTGATCCCAGATTGATAAGCTCTATTTTTCATAAATTGAACGAAATGCAGTCCTTCACTCCAGTGGTCAGATTTGTTGTCCTGCATCCAAGTACAGAGCATATTTTCGATATCTTGATTAGCTCTTTCGACACTACCCTGGCTTTGTGAATGGCGAGGCTTCCCAACGATCATCAGTGCTGGTCAAAAGTCCTTCAAGCTAGTCACCTCATTATTGGCAAATTCCCTACCATTGTCAGATTGTAATATAGATGGCGCTCCAAGCAACGAGAATATGTCCACTAGGTTGTAGGCTACTTCTACAGCTCCTTTTGATGTTAGAGACTTGAGAATCACAAATTTTGTGAGATGATCTTGGCACACCATAATAAATTTGTATTCTCTATCTGGCTAAGACTGAAAGTTAATAAGATCTACCTGACAACGGGAATTAAATTCTGAAAATATCATAGGTTTCACAACAATGCCCTTTTTAATACCCTTCTGTTTTTTCTGGCAAGGTTCACAAAGGTGGATGTACAGTTTAATATGATTGGTAACGGTTTTGTATTTGGCTGAAAGTTCTTTCAACATTCTATCACGTCCTCCGTGTCCAATAGCCAAATGAGCTTCATGAAGTACATGAAATAACCCAGAGTCCGTGACATAATACTGTATAGTACTGACGCCTTCTTTAACAGGATAAATAAGTTTACTTTTGTTTTCCACAATCATTACATCATAGCGATTCAGCAACCAATAGTCCCTGGGTTCCTTAATAGTCATTTTGGCTTTTTGTACATCATTTATTAACCTCTGGTAAATAGTTTCAGTTAAGAAAGAACTGTTTTTTGCAGCATTAACTCGAATTTTGGACAGTTCATCCTCGAATCGTTGTTTCATGTCTATAGACCATGACTCCTTCTCCAACACTACAGCTTGCTCCTCCATTTTAATGGAACACAATAAAAAACTAATTTTTTGTTGAACAAATTTAAGTAAAATTGCATTTTTTGACACTCCGAACTAACCGCAAAGTGCAACTGACAAATTCTGAGCCTGAGGTGCGCGTTAAAAGTCACGTGCCTTGCCATGTATTATTTGAAACGAATCGGAGATGTATTTCATATTTTGCCGGTTTCTCATTTGGCATTTTATAGAATGCCTAGGAAATGTACGAAATATGAATCGTTTCATACATTGCCGGCTAGTTTTAGGCATTATATACAATGCCTAGAGATTCTATAGAATGCCGGATTTCAAACTTTGCCGGTAACACACACACACACACACACACACACACACACACATATATATATATATATATATATATATATATATATATATATAACCATATAAACAAAAAGTTGGAAAATTTTGTTTTTCATGGTATGATTACTCTTAAATTGAGGATTAGATATATTTAGAATATGTTTTTTTTTTAAGTGTTTCGTTCCAACTTATAATGTTGCAAATTTATTATTTTATTTAACATATTACTGTAAAAGTCTTACTATGATTTTATATGAAAATTTTGTTGCTTTTAATACATACAAATAATGCCTAACAAAATATGATGTAATTGCCATAATTTAAAAACCCTTTTCAAAATGTTTGTTGTATAAACTGTTTAATTTGTTGTTTAAATTTGCTGCTATGTGTTTTTAAAGCCTTTAAGTTTTTATAACTTTCTTATACAATTCAAACTGTCTTGAAAAACATTTAAATATCAAAGTAAATAATAATGTAAAATATAAAATATGCAGAGTGCATAAAAATTTGGCCCAGTTTCCAGTCTGCTTCTGCTATGACTGCATTTAAATATGGTGCCTCACATTGTGTTTTGAATCATTTACATCTCTGTTGGCTGATTTGTTGTTAAAAGGTTTGCTCTCATATGTTCTTAAAGCCCTAAAAATTTCATAGCTTTATCCGATTCAACCCCCCCCCCCTTTATTTTATTTATTTATTTATTTTTTTTTTTTTGGGGGGGGGGGGATAACATGATCTGGTGAATTATTAAATGTGCTCCAGTTTTAGCCTATATGCTTCTATTACACCTAAAATTGTTTCACACTGACAATAATCCTTCAATTGTTCAAATCATGGACTTTTTTTTATTGCTTGAATCAGCAGTTTTAGTTGACAGTATTTATTCCAATTTATGATTTCATTGTTAGGGAGTAGCTTGGCGGTGACTTGCAGCTACATAAACAAACATTGCCATCTGAGATGCAAACTAGTATCGGCTTTGACCATTAATAGCCTCCAGGGGAAATAAGTTCCCAGGGTTCCTTGATGAACGAAAGAAAGGAAAATATATTACAATTGGAAGTGTTTTATTTTTTATAAGAATTTTTAATGTGAGAAAACTATCTTGAGACCCTAGATTGTTCATGTCATAAAAAATTTCTTGCAATAAGCGAATACATTGGATTGTCAGGGGAAGAGGTATTTAGAGCCGAGATGCTAAGGACACCAGCAAGAAACAGTCCTGTCCTGCGCAGATCAATTCAATATTGTTGCAAACCATATTTTTTATATATATATATATATATATATAAATTATGTTATCACCTTATGTTATCACCTTTAAAAAAGTTATCACCTTTTTCTGCATTCTCCTTTGAGAAACACTGTTCCATATAATTCGTTTTTTCTTCACTTGTAAGTTGCTTTGCTAGAAATGAACTTTAATTTTACTTGGAAAGTAAAGAATTACAAAAACATGCTTTGTTTTCATTCTGTTTCATTTAGCAAACATGTCTGGCATTAGCGCTCAAACATTTGTGCTGCAATTGGAATATTTTAACCTGAAATCATTCTCCCTATTCCAGAGTTCTCCATGCTTAAACGAGCAAGAAAACATCAAATTTGACATGTAGTCTGATGGCATATACTTGATAATAACGGGCTCAAAATTGGGCGCTTTTGTTGTCTTTCAAATGCCATTAGACATAATAAGAGATAAACTTTAATTTCCTTTAGATATGAGTAGATGATGCCTCACTTTAAATATATTTCTTTGTGGATGCATTATCTTGATCTATTTAAACATTGTACACTTCTTGATCACCCCAAATAATTTTTTTTTTTTTTAAATAATGTTGTTAATTTATAGCAACGCCTGCAAAATGATAGTTTGTTGAAATTCTGTGAAATGCTGCCATTCATACAGAAATATTATTATTATTTTAAATAATGTGTTCAAAATTCAAGATGTAGAAATAGGAGATTTTGTCAAATATAAGAATTTTGAATTTTCAACAAGAAATTCACCTTTTGTGATTTGTTATGCAGTCTGTTTGTTATTCACACGTAGTTTTGCAATTTTTTGTACATATTTTTTTTTTTTTTAATTTGATGATATTGCTCGTGTAGCTTCCAAAACCATGTTTTCTTTATTTATTTTGTTATAGTAAACATAAGTTGATGTATAGTAAACATAAGTTTTATTCACTGAAAAAGTATTATGAATCCTATTGTTTTACTGCTGTTTATAGCATATGTATAGGTATATTGTAATTGGGCAGGAAAATTGAAATTAAGGCTTTAAACAGATTTAAATATTTTTGGCTCCCTAGAACTTGAATCAGTTATTTTTAATATGATGTTTCTCTCTGTTTTTTCTATACCAGTGGTTTTCAACCTTTTATGATCAAAGGATCACATTTGAGTCAGCTAGATACTTGCACATAAGCAATACGCACATATGTAGGCAATACTCACATATATAGGCAATCATGCATACACATACATACAGATTTTATTAAAATCTTAACTTATTTTTATATATTTTCTGTCAAATTTTATTGTTTATACAAGTCTTCTACCTGGAAAAGAACTGCAATAATAGCAATCACACCTCTGCTTTCAGTTTCACAGTTTTGGTTTCATATTCAGAATGGAAAGCAAATGAAACGTGTAAGGCATGACAACGTCATATAACCTGAAATTTTGAAATTTTTCCACAATGCAGAGTCGCCAGAGATTTATTTTTGTTAGTCAGTAAATTAGAGTCAAATTTCCTGATTATTAGCCTCTGTTATCACCCAGGTAGGCATCTACTTTTATTGTTACATCAATGTACAAAAGCTCTACTTCATATTTGGAATTTTTTATACCTAGTCCTTCATTATGTAAAAATGTCAAGTTACTGAGATTTTTTACTTTAATGTTATTTTGTAAAGCAGTTTTTATAATGTTCTGTTTACTAAATCCTCATTCAACATTAGTTGTTGTCATAGGGCATGTTAAAGTAATTCTTGCTATGTTAATATTATTTTGATATGCTGTATCATCAATATATATTTTTTTATAGTTAGACCCCAAAAGGCTCTAAGCAACAAATTATGTTTGAACATTATAGTTTTAAATAATTGCTACTCCACCAAAAGTACATCTGGATCTATTATTACAGATACTAATTGTAACAATTCCTGTTTATCCTCTGGCAGTTTTAAGGTTCAATACATCAAATAAATTGCACGTTCTGTCTAAGGAATTTTTTTTTTTCACTTTACTGTTTATCTTTACAACTTTCAGAGATTTTCTTTCCAAAATTAGCATGGCTTTTGTAATTTTTAAATACCAGCAATGCCAAATTTTATGCATTTCATTCACTTGAGCTTCAGAAAATGACACCCACGATTATCAACTCAATAACCTGCAAAAGCTTTCCCTAAAATTATTTACCAGTTTTTTTGTTAAATTTATGGTTTATTTGCTTTTGGCATGTAGGCAATGGCATAGGTCTGACTATGAGAATGCTTTTAACTCTTTGTCCAGACACATGGTTTACTAAATGTGTTTACTAATTTTATTATGTTGTTACTAAAATACAAAAGATTGCATAAAAGCAAGATTGGCCCAAAATGAATGTTGCAAGATGTAGAACCATTTGAAATATCATTACCACTCTCTCTAGTTTCTCAATTTTTGTTGCTCATTGTAAATAGGTCAGAATTGGAGCAAATACTCAGATTAAGAAACAATGGGGAATATAGTCAGGAATTCTGGAATTTCAATGATAAACATTGTTTTGTATATTTTTTTGCTCCCAAATGCAAAAAGACATATATTTGAAAACCAAAAATTTCAGAAGCAAAAGATAATGTACAAGCAACAGCATTCACTTGCTGCATACAGATGTGTGATGTTAGATACAGTGTTTTTTTTTTTAATTCCAATGATGATTTTTTGTACCTGTATTTTGAAAATTTAAAAATAGATATTTCTATTACACAGTATATAAACTGCTTTTAGAAAGACAAATTTTTTACAAAAATTTAAAATATATTCATGAAAAAAGAAAGTCTTATTGTACAAAAGGGATTTTTTTTTTTAAGGCGACGCTTCAGTTAGCTTTCATGCCCATGTTAACCTATGGGGGAAGTTCTTCGCTAATTACACATTGGCAAATGAATAATTTAAAATTTTGTTTTTTGCACATGATTGTAGACAGTTTAATGCATTGAACTCTGTCATCAATTTTTTAAATTTTATTTTAAATATATCGTGAAATGGAGTTAATTTGTCAAAATTTCTTAGATAAAACATCACCTTCTTAATTGCACTATAAAAAATTAACTATCAAACGTTTCACATTTTGAAAAAGAGCGTTCAATAGATTATACTTCTGGCTTCTTTTTAAGATTTTTTTTAGATTTTTGAATTAATTTGGGATTAATATATTGGAATAGTAAATCGTGTTTCAACTGCTGAAACTTCCAATTTTCAACGTTAGCCACACCTCCTATCCTCCCAGGGGAAAAATGGGGGTGAAAATTCTTGGTGTGGAGATTTGAGGGGTGGGTGGATGATTGACTGGTATTGGGGAAATGAACGAAGGGGTGCATTTGTTGGTGTTTAGCAGGAGTCTTTTGACTTTGGTCCAGTAAAGAAAGAGAAGTCCTTTGCGTTACAATTTGTTGTATCAGTACAGATAATTCGGCTCGCGCTGGTTTACTGTTTTTCTTCTTGCATATATTTGTTCCATACTTATTTACTGTAAATATTATATTAATTGTAGTCTTTTAGGTCACCGGGGGGCCCGTGAAGATAATTTTGTATAGCGAGAACAGAAATTCTCTAACTTCTTTTTAGGGGCACTAAATTAAATATTTTAACAGAATATTTTGATTAACAATGTCATTTAGTATACTATAGTAATTTGCGCATGATTGCAAATTTTAAGTTTCTTTATATTATATTAGCAGCGAATACCGCTCGGGATTTACCATGCAAAACTGTGAAAAAAATTACACCTAAACATATAGGGCCGTGAATCTTATACATTGTTTTGTCACTGTGAAAGATGTAAATTCATTACATTATGTAAGAAAAAAATCTGATGTGGGCAACACATGACTTTCCTTATATAATGTAATGAATTTAATACTTTTACAGTAAAAAAAAAAGGTTTTTCATATAGTAGATACTAATATTCTTTCCAAGATATTAAATTTTCGACAATTGGTCGTCATTTTCATTGATTTAGCGTCATTTTTATCCATTTGGCGAGATTTTCGTTAATTTGGCAACATTTCAAAAAGTCGCCAAGTTGGCGACATTCCGCCAAATTCGTCGCCGAAATATCGCCAAGCGTTATGCACTAAGAAATAAGTTATTTTTACAGCAGATAAATGACTATTGGCGTTCAAATATAAAAGTAATACTCAAAGTATCTTTTTTCTTGAATGGAACGAGCTAGATCCACGAGAATGATGTCACCCAATTTATCGCATGGTATTACATATGAAAAGTGAACTTTTTTCTTAATAGGAAATATTTTTTTTTTATTTTATATGATTTTTTGATATTTTTTTTAAAAATGTGCAATATCTCAAGAACGGTTCATGTCAATCGTTTTCTAATGAAAAATTACATAAGAAATGTCTATTTGCGTAACTTTATTAGTGGTTTTGATTTTTTGACGAATTTTCAAATTTTTACTCGAAAATTTAGGGGGATTCTGAGCATTCGATTGCGTATAAAAACAATAGGCTTCCAGTGTTTACAGATTGTGATTTTTGTACCAAATTTCGTTCAAATCGGTCCATTTGTTCGTCAGTTATCGTCTCCACAGACTCACTGGCACACACACACACGCACACACACACACATACTTTCACACACACACACACAGACATCACTTCAAAAATGTTTGATTCGTGATCAGGGATTCTTGAAACGTGCTCTCCAGTCGAAAACTCGAATTCGAATTTTCGACCCCGTCACAATACTTTCCTTAGGGCGCGGTAGCCCATTGGTTAGCGCGCTGGAGTTGCACTCGGTAGGCCCGGGTTCGATTCCAGCCACTGCCAAAACTGCCGCCGTGTTCATGCGGAGTACGATCACGTTAAACATGTGGGTCCGAAAGTCCTTCCGAGAGGTTGGTGGTAGGGGAAGGAGGGTACGGTCCCTGTGGATGCCTCCCCCACTGGGTTCCGGTCTAAATTGGGTGGCATTTCCCGACCGTCCAAACAGTTACCTTACACCTTTCTGGTAGGTCGGACGGTCTGGGTTTCAACAACAACAACAATACTTTCCTTATACATTATGTATATAAGGAAAGTAAAAAAATCATTGCATAATATAAGTCATAGCAGCATAAGAAAGAATCTTCCTCATAAAATGCTGATAATTAAATAACCATTTTTAACACTTTACTACATAGTTGGAAAGTGGTTATGACTTTGTTTATTCTGTCTGTTTGTCCGTTAGCACGATAACTGCCGTAAAAAGCCATAGAGAGCCAGGCGATTTATATTTCGATGACGTCATTTGAATCAAGTTCGTTTTTTTCGATGAAGTTTTTAAGTTTTCAAATATAATTAATTATTACAGTATATTACCGTTGAATGTATTGCATTTTAGAGATACTCCGTACGAAGAACAGGCATGCTGCTAGTTAGGCAATAAAATTTTACTCTGCACGGTGAACGCAGATGGGTCAATTTAGAACCCGATACAGAAAAATTATAATTTTGGATAAGAAATTGAAGACTTCTTTATTCTACTACATTCCGAAGTCTAAATTAAACATTGCTCTTCACAACATTCAAATTTGTAAAGCTATAGTAAGAGAACAAAAATTATGCTCTGGCCTGGATACAGCAGTATAAATATACACCGATGCACCAATTGTCATGTTTCGTAACATCATGTGATTTATAAATTGAATAGGGAAGAAATACATTCCAAATTTAATTTTTGAGGAAATGATCATTAGATTATTATCATTGGTCAAGTGCCAGTTTCAATTTGTTTTATTTTTAAATTTGTCGCAAAAAAGTTTAATCTCTTTTGTACTGTGATTGTTTGTCTGGTGGTGGAAATATGAAATCCAATAAATAAATGAAAATAAGAAATCCAAGATACTGTTTACTTTAAAATTTATCACTGATATTTTATGCAATTTCTTCTATGATTTTAATTTCAGTTCTTAGATTTCGAATGTTTCTAAATTATCAAAATTAAATAAATTTTATTCTTAAACACAGTTCCGACGATTTCTTTCCTATAGCAAATGTTGAATAAAAATTTATCTGAGCAAACTGTCATAATTTGAAATCAACATATAGATAATGCGAATTATTGTCCTTGAATGTATTTATTCCAAACATCTTACACTTTTACTAAAATTATTAAATTTTAAAAATATTCATAATTATGTCATAATTAAAGAAAATATTATCTATCTATATTTACATAGAAAGTTTAATCGCATTGAAAATTTTTTAACAACACTAACAATTGCGGCATATGACATGTTTATTTTGCTACCGCTGCAACGAATCTTTGATGCTGATGAGTAGTTCTAACTAAATAGTCATTGCACTGTTCACTGATAAATGAAGAAAGCATTTTTAAAAACATAATCCCAGTCTTTTTTATCCCTTCTCATCTTCAACCAAAATGATAAATAAAAATTCATTTTATATTAATGCTCATTCTTGACTTTAATTATTTTTAATTTGAAATTAATTTTAAAATTTGGGTTCCTTTACATTTAATACTATATGTGATGAGCTTGTGTTTAATTCCTTAAATGGCAAATTTTAATTCGCATACAAGCCAACAGGTTTCAAAATATTCAGGCCGGTCCGCGTTGGAGTTGGTTTTGAGTATTTACGGTACGGCTCAGGTGAATTCCAATGAAAAAATTTCGGGCTTTGGACGAGTCAAATCTTGACATTTTTGAACCGGGAAAATTTTTTAAATTAGACCTGTGCAGACCTCTAGTCTCTAAATAACTGACTTTTGATCTTCGACTTTTCCTTTTCTTCTGCCGGCTCCAAGAACTGGGATTTTTCCAAATTTAGATAATTCCCCCCATTATTGCAGTGACGCAGTAGCCGGAACACATTTTTTTTTTTAATTCTTAAATTCTAAAAACTCCTTACTTATTCCCATTATTTATTTATTTATTGAAGATAAAAACGGGTTGCTTTTCTAGTTCAAGGACTCCAGAATGACAAACTGAATGATTGAGTAAATATCTTTTATCACATATGTGTTTAGGAAACGTTTTGAAACTTTAATTTCGAAGGGGGGTTAAATACGCCTATGCGCATGTGCTTAACATGTGTGTTAAATGTTTAATTGGCTGAATAACTGAGAAATGCCCAGTCTAAAATGAGACATATATTTGAAATTTGGTGCATGAGTGAACAGTCTGAAAAAGACAACTGAAAAAATTGAATTATTTAAAAAATCTTGTTTTGTAGGTTTGCTCATTAGGAGGCCGTTGAATTTCAATGAATATTCAGCTAGTGTTTAACTATTTGGTAAACCAATTAGATTTTCCCATTAAAATTCCTGCTGCGTTAGGTTCTGTCCCGCATTTGAATTTATGAGTGCACAAAGATTTAGTCTTCTAGGTCACAGAAAGCTTCTGAAGGGTTTGGAACGACAAATACACGCAGAATAATAATTATACAGGTATTTATTGAATTACAGTATCTGTATAAATGAAATCATTTTTCCTTTCTTGTTTGTAAATAATTTTTATTGTTTGTATAAATATTCGGTGAACCAGTAGTTTTTCTCCCTCAAAATTCCGACTGTGTTAAGTTCTGTACCGAAGTTGAATTTTTGAGTATACAAAGATTTAGTCTTCTAGGCCACCGGGGCTTTTGAAGGGTTTATAAAAACAAAACACATTCAGGACAATTATTATATAGGTCTCTATTGAGTTACTATGTCAACAAATGAAATCATTTTTCTGTAAAAACGCCGTGAAAGTGCAGTACCGCTACTAGAGACTAGCTATTTGAATAGAATTGCAGTTCCGCAGCGCCCGTGTAGTGGCAACCGCCATTTCTATTCATTACTAGGCAGAACCCGAGATTTCCGAGTAACCCCGGTTAAAACAAATCGTTTTCAACACATGGAATTCTCATGCTAAATACTATAATTTCTAAATATATTCTGCAAGGCTAAAAAATGCGGTATGTAGAATATCACATATTTTTAGTGCTGTATCGTCCATTTCAAACTTCAAATTTCATACAATGCACTCTAATGTATACTATTTAAAAAGGAAATAATGATATATTCAAAATGACTAAATAAATATTAGTTTTATACCATCGCTCTGGACTCATAGGCATAGAAATATCATTAATTTTATTTTTAATTCCAGTTTTTTAATACACACATTTTAGTGTTGTACCTAGATTAGTCTCAAAAATACACATTGAAGTTACACACACACACATATATATATATATATATTTATATTATAATTATATAATAATCGGTTAGGAGAACTCTTTGGTTATTCCTTGACAAGAAATAGAATGGATAGGAAACTTTCTTCCAGTAAGTGGGAAAAGCCTCCAGTTACGTTTTTTTCATTCTTTCATTCATTTACTTTGTCCCCCAAACCACACACCCTTCTAAGATTCCCCCCTTTATCCTCTTGGACAGGCGAGCAAGTCATAAACTATAGAGGTCCAAGGGCCTTTCGTCACCTTTACTTACTCTCATTGGCCTATCAGATGCCAATCATTTGAAAAAAGGAACTGCCCATCTCTTGAGCCACCGGGTGCAATTTTCAAGGGAACGGTGATTTTTTTTAACTGAAGCGTCCCCTTAAGTTTGTCGACATCAGGTGCTGGGCCATAAGTTGAAAGCCACTGTTGCATTAGGCAAGCCACAGGTTGAGGATGCATACTGCATCATGTATGATACGGTTCGTTTTGAATAATGATTGCTACCTAAAGTACACACACCTGTGACACATTCCTGCACTCTGTGCTACAGATGCAATAAACCTGTTTTTCTCCCGGTTTCTGACACATATTTGAGCAACATACAAGATTCAGTGTCATGATATACATGTCATTGCACTTGCATCCGTAATGTGCGGGCTACCTTAAGCGTCCACTCTAGCACAATAAATGGCTTCAATTCTGATAAAATTTAGCCATCAGGCGAGTTATACAATCTAATAATATTACAAGCTTATTTACTTGCATTTCTTTATAATTAACATTTTTACTTCTAAAATTCTCATTTATTTTGTAAAATTAAAATTATAAATTAGTTTCTTAAATAAACTAATAAGTCCTGCTTAAGGTGTGAAACCCAAAATTCAATAAATTAGTCAAGTCAGAATATTAATTATGGTGGTATGATAAAGTATTAATACAATGAGGAGCAATATTGATACAGCTTAAATACATTCCTAAACGATGCATATTGAATTGCTGTATCGATACATCTGAGTTTGCACTTCTTGTATGTATATTAAACAGGAGCAGTTAATAATACATAAAGCATTGATTATGAAACATTTTCCAACTAAAATGCAATTTTATTTATACAGCTCTAAAATGCGATACATTCAGCGATGATATTCTTTAAATTATCACAGTACTGAAATAATTTATTTTACTTGACAACTTAAAACTTCATCAAAAAAAGCCAATGCTATAAAATTGCCTGCTTCCCTATGTAAAATCAATTAATATTTCATACATATCACATATATATTTCAGACTCCAGGGCTAAATAATTTTGCATTAAAAAAATTCAGCATTTCTTCTATAACTCATCTTACAATAGCTTGATTTGTTTACATTTTTCATATATTAAAATTAGACTTTGTTGTAGAAATAATCAAAGTTCATTGATCATTTAAAATAAAAAATATTGTAATTGCATAGGGACAGAATTTAGATACACAGATAATAGGCAAAAATAAAGTTTTATGATGGATGCAACACTAAATATAAATATAAGTATTCTTTAAAAATCCCGAATTTCACAACGTGAAAAAAAAACTCATGCAACTGATGACTTATTTTGCAATGAGTCACATGATCTCTTCATATAATATGGATGTAATTATTATTTCAATTGTTATTTAAAAGTCTACTTAGCATATTTTGATAAAACTTTTCTTACACATTTTACATGATAATTTGAATATTTTTTTTAATTTTCAAAGCGATTTTTGAATTTTAATTCCGTTTTTGAAAAATTAGGTCCCATAGGGTTTAATGTATTTCATTTTTTCAATGCAGGTTAAATCCGAAACCAATTGGGTGATATTGTACTTTTACTTTTCCATATGTCCCATAGACCGTCTCAACAACATACTAAAATTTCATTTTGATAATTTGTTTACAGCAGTTATCATATGAATGGACAGACAGGCAGACAGAATGAACAAAGTCATAAGCACTTTACAACTATGTTGGAAAGTGTTGAAATGTTTACAGAAATAATATTCAGGGCGTCCCAAAAAGATTGAAACATTCTTTAATTCTTTACCTGTTGGAGATAAGTGGGCAATGTAAATTGCAAAAATGTTGAAAGTGAGGTAAGAAATAAGACTACGTCAATGAAATAGTCCTCCCATTAATTTTCAAACAGTTACACTTTTTAAATTTTTATACAACTCCCTTAAACAAATTTGGTCAATCAGAAAATTTTTATTTTTAATGCAACAAGATCATTAAAAAGAACCTCATATATGTATCTTCAAAATCAACTGAATTATGATAACAGAAAAAATCTGACTTATGCCACTTTTCCGTACCATTTAAAAGGCTGTTTCGTCAGTGAAAATTGGGATCATAAACAAATTGACGATGGAAATTGTTTAAATCAAAAATACGTTAATATGTGTAAAAATTTTTTATCACAAATGCATCTTAATAAAGCATTACACAGACAGAGATCATATAAAACAGTGGTACTCACTATGCGGTTGGGTATCCTATTTATTATCATTCAGTTTTATATTTTTTGTGATATGTCACAAATTCACATTTCTAATTTGATATATGGTCCCCATTCACAATGTTAATTAAATATAACTCGCTCAATTTTAAAGATACAGATATGTGTTTTTTTTAAATGATCTTGTTGCATTAAAAATAAAAATCTTCTGATTGATCAAATTTGTCTAAGGGGTCGTATAAAAATTTAAAAAATGTAACATTTTGAAAATTAATGGGAGGACTATTTCATTAATGTAGTTTTATTTCCTACCTTACTTTCAATATTTTTGCAATTTACATTGCCCACTTATCTCCAACAGGTAAAGCATTAAAGCATGTTTCAATCTTTTTGGGACACCCTGTATAGATCTCTAGCTCCTGCCTGTATTATGAAACAACTGTATTAATTTCAAATGTTTGGTGTAATACTTTAAACTTATGTAAAAAGGAACTTAATAAATGTAATGCAGGTTTTTATTGTTTTAGTGAAGTTAGCGATGTGGGAAGCATCACTTGAAAGCTATATTGACAGTATGGAGTGGGTTACGGAAGTAAGTTAAACTGCAAATATTTACTTTTGACTGAAATCATTTTCAAGATTTGTAGATGATTGTTTTCTAATTTTTGGTGCAGAAAACCCTTTAATTTTCTTGTAAATAAATTCTGAAATTAATTTTTAATGAGTTAGACATAATTGAAAAATTATAAAAATATGATGTTATAGGTAACCCTATTTATGTGTTCAGACCAGGGGTTGTTGAGATATTTATAGAAAAAAAAAATACAAAATTAAATGGAAAGTATGAATAATTATGGAAAGCCATAAAAAATAGTATTATAAAGATGATTATTTTCCAAAATTTTATTTTAAGAAAATTATATGCTGCTTAGCAACATAATTAAATCAAATGTGTTCATTCGGCAGACATTTTTTTTTATTTACATAATTTGAGTTTACATAATGAATATATTAATTTTTGTATTATATTTTTGATTGGCTTGTATCAGTTAGTTTTGGGTATAAGATTACTGAAATTCTTAATTTTCAATTTCTTAAGGCATTTGTTTTATTTTATCAAATATTTTTCAAATTCATACATTTTATATTGTGTTTAACTGATTATCATAATAAGATAAAAATGGGACATGTATGTCTTCTACCATTTTAGCATCATTATTTTGGCATATGATTACCAAATTTTAAGATCTACCTGTGAAGATAATTTTGTAAGATGATAACAGAGATTCTTATGCCTCTCTTCAGGAAAATTGAAATACATTTTTATTAGAATTTTTTTTTTTAATATTATTTAGAAAACTACTAGAATTTTCAATGTTAATCACAAGTAATTCCAGGTAGATCTGTTGGGGAGTTGATAAATTAAACTACTTTGTAAATGTTTATTGTAGTAACCTAAATATTAATTTTAAATCCATGATTTTTAGAATATGAAAAGAGGTGAAAAGATTATAATGTCTAGAAACCAAGTGTTTAAGAAAAGGGGAGAATTATTTGCACTTAGGTAATATGCTTAATATTTGTTATTTTACATTATCTGAGCTAGTTTATTAGATCTCTAAAACATGTTTGTGAATAAATTCTAAAGACAGTTGATAAATAATTTTATAAAATGTAATGCAAATTTTTATTGTTATGCTGATTATTATTATGCTTCTCTTCTGATTACTTTTATGTTATTTTTATGCTGATCACTGAATTATGGAATCAAGACACAATGTATGTATGGCACATGGGATTCTCTTGTTAGATGGTATTTATATGCTATGTGCACTAGATTTCTATGAATTTCTTAGCATGTAATGTAAATGCAGTGTCATTTCTTTATTTTCGTATTAACCGCATGCCAGCTGCAAATTGTTGGTATGAACTGAAGTGAATGACCTTCAGTTGATTTGCAAAACTTTTTTAGAACCACAGTTAGTGTTCAGTGTGTAGTTGCATTAGATACTTGTGTTCTATTTTCTCTGTTTTTACGAAGTAAATTTTTATGTAAAGCTTGATCATTATGAATCTGTGGAACTTACATTAAAATGAAACTGAGTCTGTCCACTATTTCCAGAAATACAGCATACTATCAGAAAATCGATATTGCGATCTTTTGCATCTAATAAAGATATATTTCAATGAAGAATGCATCTATCAGTGCAACATTTCACACATGTCGAAAAAGTGTTAGAATGCGTGTAAAGAACTGGTTTGAAAGTAGCCGCATAACATATGCAACAGCTGTACGATTCATTTATTGCTGGTGTGAAGAACTAATATCAGTCAAGTTCTGCTAAAGCAACTAAGAATGGCAGACAAAATGGTTGTTGATTGGAATAATTACCTATGAGAGATATGTGTCCTTAAAATGGCGGAAGCAGAAAATGAAAATATTGGTGATGGCGATTGCATTGTGAAGATCAATGAAAGCATGTTCACAAGACATAAAAATAATACTGGAAGAATAGTCTCTCCCCAATGGATATTTGGGGGCATTTGTTGCAAAACAGGAGAAACATTTCCTGTCATGGTCCCCGATCGTAGTGCTACCATATTAATGAACAAAATAAAGAAACACATTAAAGATGGATCGACCATATTTTCCAACTGTTGGAAGGGATATGATGGAAGAACTGGAACAATCTGGTTATATTCACTGCCACGTGAACCACAAATACCATTTCATTGATTCTGAAACTGGCACTCACACAGAGAATATAGAACACATCTGGGGAAGTGCAAAATGGCGAAATAAAAAATATCAAAGAACATCGCACCGCCACTTTGGATCCTATCTCATGGAGTTTATGTGGAGGAAAAAATAAGCCTCAAATGATAATGATATGTTTGATGCCATCCTAAGGGCAATTGCTAAACATTATCCGCCCAAAACAAAACTTGGTTGATATTCACCAATGACGTGCGGTTAATACTAAAGTACCCATTTCTTTCATGAAAAGCATCCTTTGGCTGTATGACCATATTGGACTTTGTCTTAAAATTACGAGGTCCTCATTATGGCCGTATTGTAGACCTACCATCCTGATTTGCTGAAAAAAGTTATATAAAATATTAAATGTACTACATATGTTAATGTGTGTAAAATTTTTATCCTCAATTTTGTATTTAAAAATATCCAATAAAAGGCTGTGTTATTAAGCTGTACATTTAGGTTTCTAAAGTGGCATTGTGTTAAGTTTCTAAAATCATCTCATTTCTATCAGCATAATATAGAATCAATAAGCTTTTAGGAATTATGCTCCCACTGCACGTGATAGAGACCAGCACCCTTGGACCAGTTTTATGTATTTTCATGCCTATCAGTATGAAACAGCTGTATTGATATATGTTTTCTTGCACTGCATTTACATTACATGCTGAGGAAACATGGAAATCTATTGCACACAGCCGCCAATACCATCTGATAATAGGATTGAACACATGATTTGTAGTTTGACTAACTATGAAGAGAATTTATGCAAGATTTTATTTAGCGCCATATATACTATTTTGAAAGATTATGAGTTGGATAGCTTTAAGAATTTATTTAAATTTCATGTGCATGAAGTATGTGGAAACTTTGCAGTAATGTCACATTGAATTTTTGGGGATTTTAAATGAAT
Organism: Amaurobius ferox; assembly: GCA_951213105.1. Lineage (NCBI taxonomy): Eukaryota > Metazoa > Arthropoda > Arachnida > Araneae > Amaurobiidae > Amaurobius > Amaurobius ferox. The sequence goes on along the minus strand of OX578149.1, from coordinate 93,366,226 downwards.
ATATATGTTTATACTTTCCGGAAAGCAGACACCTACAAAACTTAGGCCCTGAGGGATTTTTGAACCTGAGGTTTCATTTATGGAAATTTTAAGAAATTATTTTTATGTAAATCTTATATGAAGGTTAATGTTATCTATTTTCTAAGAGACAGAGTGTTTGTAATAAAGTTTAAAATAACAATTACCAAATTTCTCAATAAATTAGTTAACATTTAACCTTTGTTGTTTAATCCTTTTGGACTATAATGGAACGTGCTTATAATGATATTCTAAGGACCATGAAAAATTATTGTAATAGACAAAGGTGAACTTGATACACTTTATAATAGAAGTTATATACACTTTATATGTGTGTGATATTATTTGTAATAATATCATGTTAAACTTAAAATTTTAAATAATATTACAGATTAGGAATGTAGATGAACATAAATCATAAGAATCTAATACCAGTTCGAAAATTTAACATGTGTATTTATGTCTATTAATCTAAAAATGCATGTGCATAATCATAAAAATGAAAAAGAGAATTGTTTTTTATTCAACACTAAAAAATACATTAATACATAGAAATAGAAACAAAATACCTGCTCTATGTATAATCAAGCTGTATGTATGTTAAACAGAACCTAGATCATTAAACATGGACCAATTAAAATTTAGTCCTAATTGACAAGGGCAAACATTTAGTCTTAATTAATGACTGTAGCAAGATCTACAGGTGTTAAGTTAGAGAATGATTCAGTAGGACCAACTGCCTTTGTGTACAACCTTCTTCATTAATGAATTGGCAAAAGCTCTATTGCTTGGAAAAGTCTTAAAAAGCAAAATATTATTATTTTATACAGATTTATTAAAAAGCAAATTATCATGATATTATAGATGAGTTTTTAATGCATTAAATTAGTACTATAGGAAATCTGCAGGGACCGCGCAAAATATTATTATTGACTGGTTTATTGTTATAGACAATATTGTTATAGCCAGGTATAACTGCATTTAGGCGTTCTTAAAGGTAGATGATTTTATCGAATAATTGTGTCTCTGATATGAAAATTAATTAGCTGTTTCAAAATCAATATTTTTTCAAATATTTTTTATTCAGTAGTAGTAAAATAAAAAGTAAAAGTAAACTCAAAATCATTATTAACATTCTTGAAACTTGCGTTGTCATTATTTTTATATGTGTACATTTTATTGGAATGTATGTTACAGATACCACATGTATGTATGTAACAGATACCATAAGTGGATACTAGTATAACATCTGGCTTTTACAAATCCTTTGAATTTCATCCTTTTTAAAGATAATGGTAAAAAATTAATCAAATTTTTAAATAATTTTGTAAACATTTTGTTGTTTATCGAAACGTTTAATCTATAAATTCATTTATATATCATATACTTTCAGGCATGTTATTAATTTGAGTTCAGATTTGTTAGATACTCCAGACTTTTATTGGGATCGCCAAGCTCTAGAAGTTTTATACCAACAAACTTGTAATCATTTAAATATTGCTAAGAGAACAAAGGTAAGACATTTATTACGCCAAACTTTTCCCCCTTTCTATGCTGAAAGACAGAATGTCATTTTCAATGAATATAACTGTTGCTTGTGAGAATATAACTTTCTAATATTTCTTTGAAGAAAGCAGACACAGAAAAGTTTGGTGACTACAATTGTTTCAAGGGTGTTTCAAGCCCTCTTTATCAGGTCAAAAACAAACTGCTCTTAAACATATGCTATAAACAACTGCATGTAGACTGCTATTTATTAAATTGTACTTAGTTGTTGAATATATTTAATGAATGGTTTTTAAACTTGTATTGATGTGAAAACTTGATGAATATTTTGTTTAAATTGTTTAATTGTTCAGCATGCAGTTGTTCTTTGTCTGTTTAAAAGTGCACTGTTTTTGACTTGACTAAGAGGGCTCAAAACACCATGGAAATAATTGTAGTCACCCAATTTTCCCATGCTTGTTTTCTTTGAGGAAGTTATAGAATGTCATTTATACACATTTATATATGGCTAAATATTTGATAATTGTCAATTTTCATGTTAATTTTTTTTTTTTTTTTTTTTTTTTTTTTTTTTTTTTTTTTTTTTTACTTTATAGATTCTAGAAACTTTTGCTTTGAATTAGTTCTGAAAATATCTTTTAAACAGCTCTGTCATCCATTAGAAATCTTAACATAATTAATGGAATTTTAATGCATATTCTTTATGTAGTGTTGGGAATGACATATGGGTTTGTTTTTGTTCAGCATGGAAATCAAAACGAGCATTAGGAAACAAAGTATGCACTAATAACAAACAAAATTAAACAAAAGATGAAAACTCAACTCATTACTGGGGGACAATGACAGAAATGACAAATTTGCATTTTTATGAATTCATAACTACATTTAATATTATTAAAAAATACTTTTCTGCAGGAAAATTGCAATCTAAACAAATATTATAAAAACTATATCTTATTTTATTATATTTTTAAAGCTCTAGGTAAAGAAAGTTGACAGTTATAAGAAGTTCAGCTAAAAAATGTATGATTTTCTTTTTATTTTATGATTGTATGACATGGCAGTAATTTTTACAAATTTTTTAGACTTTTCTGTCAGCTACTATAAATCTTGTATTTTCATCCTGATTATGCACTATTTGTTGGTTACAATCATCCCTGTAAAGTATTACCAAAATTCTACCAAAAATATCTTCATTTTACTTCCATTTTACCATTCTATGACTTGGCAGTAGTTCTTTTAGTGGAATTTCAGAGATCTTGCTGCCAGCTACTACAAATCTTGTATTTTCATCCTAATATAGAGAAATTCTTGGTCATGAGATTTGTAAGTTTTGTCAAAATTCTGCCAAAAAGTTCTTTATCACCAATGAAAATCATTGCAATTTTCAGATTTTGTATTGTTGAATACACTTGTTAATTTCTTCACATTAGTCAAATAATTTTAACAGTGAATGCATTCTTATGTATCCGGAATTATCTATCTCCTTTCATGTTTAGTTTCACATTATTTCAATTTAGGAAAAAATATGTTATGTTTCTTTGTATTATGTTCGTAAATAGTTTGTTAAAATATTGAATATCTTCACTATAAATTAAATCTTTGTAAATGCAGCATAAATATAAAATTAACTGGTCTACTGGTTTCAAAGGCAAACAACAGCCTTCTTCAGGATCAACAAGAAACACAACCACACTTCCTCAAGTCCAGTCTTCAACTGAGATAGCATGTGTGATTGAAAGTAAGAGAAAAGAAGTTATCAATGTTGCAAAGAGAATTGAAAGGGGGAAAAAACAAAATGGCAGACAAGAAACTATGGATAAAATCACTCAGGAAAGAAAGAAACATTAAACAGTAAGAGAGGAGACAGTAGAATGAATAGAAACAACTGTTTACTACTACTAATACAAGTAACAGAAGAAATCTGAGACATTTCAACTTACTTTAAAAAACATAATTTCGCCCTTTTCTACTTTTTCCCTATTTTCAGTTACGTGCTATCCTCAGTTGCCAACCTGACTTGAGTTGAGGTTGTGCTTCTTGTCAGTCCTGAAGAAGAAGGCTGTTACTTGACTTTTAAACTCGTAGACCAGTTTGTAATGTTCTTGTTACTCATGTTACTGCCTATGGATGTGACAAGTTTATTTTTATATTTATGCTGCTTTTATGAAGTTTTAGTTCATTGATATTGTAGCAGTTGTTGAGTGATTATGCCATTAAATATTTTACTTGTAACTAGAATAAATTACCCAGTATTATTTGAGTTGCAAATAAACGCAAGCTACTTTAATGCATTTACAGAAAACACTAGCTACTCAATTTTCTCCACATCCTAAACAACTACCACATTCTCATGCATGCTATTCACAAAGCAAAAAAAAAGGAAATACATGATGGTAGCTGTTAGATCGTATGTGTAGCTGATGACTATATTGACTATTTTGAAATATTAATGTATTAAATAATAAATAAAAAGTAATATTCAAAGACATAGTTATTTTAATCATTTAGTATTGCATTAAACTTGTTTAAAAAATAATATTCAAATGAAGACATAGTTATTTTAAACATTTAGTATTACATTAAACTTGCATAAAATATATCAATTGAAAGGAAACTAATAATATTTCTTATATTAACTATTTTTCAAGTTCCATTTTATTGTTTACTATTATTTGCCAGTAATTGAAAAAAACAATTATAATAATTCCCATGAGGTTTGCAGGTATGTTTTCAAAACAATTTCATAATTGGATTATTTTTATAGTAATATAATACTGATTGGCTTTAAATCAAATCTACATATTATTCCTGTAATCTGTTTTACTTTCTCAGCAACACAATGCAATGTATAGGAAAGTATTGGAATCGTGAAATTGGAAAGTTGAAAATCTGAATTCAAGTTTTTGATAGAACTACATGTTTTGAGCCCTCTAGATCAGTGTTTCTCAACCACCGGGATGCAGCCCGATACCAGGCCCTGGCATTAATTATACCAGGCCGCTAGAGATTCTTCTGAAATTAGTCTTTTTTGTTTTCTAAGCATTTTTTATGAATAAATATTTCTGAAAATATTCTAAAGAGAATAATATTTGTGAATGTGTCGAACAGCTCAGAACCAGAATGCCTAAATAACATATGTGTAGCAAATGTCAGTAACCAAGCCGCATGTAAATTTTAATATGAATAATAGACAGCTCAGCTGACTTCTATGTTGAATTACAATGAATAAATATTTATCTCTCTCAGTACCATTTTTTTTTTTCAAACCAACATCAGTAAAATCACTTTAATAATACAATAATCCATTTTATTAATTTTTTTGTATTAATATTTATTAATACAAAAAAAGATACTGCATATTAAATATCAATATATAAAAATTATTGAATAATACATTAAATATCAATGTACACAATTTTTGAATAAGACATTAAATCTCAAAGTAAATTCTTAACATTTCCATTCACTTCTACTTTTCTATGCAGTCACCATTCAACACATCAGTTCGTTTATCACCAAACTTCAATTTTACAGATTCTGTTAACCACTAAATAAAATTTTTTCACATCCACATTTTTTAAAGTGTGTTCTCCGGAGTTCTGCGATGTGATAGTTTCTTTTTAATGCAGAATTTGGACCACAATGGACATTTTCTCATTTTGAAGTTCTGCCAAAAAACAGAATTTCAATATGGTTTCGCGACCAAAAAAGTTTGAAAACCACTGTTCTAGATTATCAATGTTACATAATTTCAGACTTATCAGAAATAATTCTAATTGCCACATAAACGACGTAAATAAAAATCTGAAAACTGAGCTAAAAATATACATTTTAATAAACAAAAGTTCATGAAAAGATTGTTTAATTAAGAAATTGTTGAAACAAAACACTTGTCACATCTGAAGAAATTAGAACAAAATAGGAACATCAGAGAAATAAAAATACTGGCATGAAATCAAAACAGCTGTGCACTTCATTTTTCCAAGACTCCAGACCGGATTGAAAGAAAGGAAATAAACAACTCTGACTCAACAAAACACTCAAAGAGCTATAATTGCTCCTGATAAAAATCACACCATGTGCCTCGCTGCATATTTTGAGGGCCTCACCTCATCTTGTGTATTGAATTTCCACTACCTATCTCTCCCCTATCAGTGTTCAAAGTCCATATATCTTTCCTTAGCGCATTACCATCGAGGAATAAATTGACCCCTTTTCCTCCGAAATTCTTCCAAGGTGCTATGGTCTCCCATGCTTTTGGCTGTTGCCATCAAAGATTGCCGTTAGTAGACCATGTCATTTCCCTGGTCCATGTTTGGCTTCTGAACAAATTAAAATAGCCTCCTCCCCCCTAACAAAATTTTATTATTGATTTGGTATGATCTCAGGAATGGTAGATATCAAGCCATAAAAGCGAAACATTTTCCAATTAATTATACCATGTCTGGGTAACTGATAAATTTCAAACAAGAAAGCCAGAGAATTTCATTAGTAATCTGGAGGGCGGTGAATTAATGAAAAATCCAGAGTCTCCGGCCCAAATCCGGAGAGTTTGCACATCTGGATATGTCAATGAACATCAGCACAAATTAATTTAATGATGTTGGCCTGGGAAAATTACAATATGCTACGATTTCATTAGTCCAGTGATTGTTAAATGTAATTTTATATTTGTCAACATGTCATACTGTATACATAAATGTACTAATATGCTTTATGATTATGCCATGATTAATTACTAATACTTATGTTATTTTAATGTATGAGCTTAAAAATAATTAGAAAGGTATATACGAGTAAATTTGTTGGGACCGGACCTTCTTATACAAAAATAATTTACCGGGCTTCGGTCTCACAAAAGTTGAGAACCACTGCTCTAGGTTATGAAAAAACCTTTTAAGTATGGTATGTGTCTGTGCAGTGTATGTATCCACTCTGGATCAAAAACTATTCGATGAAATTTAAAGAATTTGGTAAATATCATGTCACTTGTACTTCAAAGTTGATTACAGTTTAGCACAATTCTGAAAAATAGAACCTGCTGCTTTTCATAAAATGGCCTGCAAAAATCAACAAAATCTGAAATAGAAAACTAAGTATATTTAATTGTATTGGTTAAATACTTGTTCTATACGTAATTTTTGATGAGAAAATGAATAAGACCAATGTGTATTCCTCTAGGATAAACTCTTTTTAGTTCATTATTATTATTATTATTTTTTTTGTAATTATTATTATTATTTTTTTATTATTTTTTTTTTTAGCTAATGACGTTTTATAATGCGATAAATCACCAGATGAAAAAAAAAAATTTTTTTTAACTGTAAATTAAATATAATTTTAAATAAGTATCCATTTTATTTTGACTGATTAAGCTCAATTTAATGAATTAAGAAAAAGTGAGGAAAACTTTGAGACTGTAGGGATTGTATCATCATGCCACATGCTGTGGAATGTGCTGTCCCTATCAAATTTTTTATTTTGCATACAAAATCCTGTTGATTTTATCATATGATCTAACTTTGCACCAAATTTCAAGTCCTGAGTTCAATAAACTTACAGATTTTTTGGTCATTCTACTATTGAAACATTTTAGTTAGTATTAGTACCTGCTGGAATTTAAATTTTTTCAATTTTGTAAGCTATAAATTGCTGGTAGAGTTTTATCTAACCTGTGTGTTAAATTTCATGCCTCTATGGCATCGGAAAGTATGTTTTACACTTGAAAAAATGTAATTCTCCTGAATAATCCTTAGAATTATGCCACTATGCAGTTTCTATTGATCAGTTTAGTCATCAATGCTGCATTTGATTGAACTGGGATAAGCGGTGCTGATTTGTATGACTGGAGAGAGATACATGGACACAAACATACAGACAAACTTTCAGAATTATAGTATTGAAGTATCTGCAAATTTGCATATACACAATATATATGTATGTAACATTTAATATTTTCTTATTATGACACTTGCTAACAGAGAACTGAAACAGCAGTTGGAGAAGCATAATTTTATTAAGTAGTTATGGTGGTAATCACAGAGGTTAAACATGACTTTTTTGTCAAAGTTTGCAAAAGGTTTGATCAATTTGGGCTTGAATAACATTGAAATATGGGCTCTGGGTACTGATGAGGAAGTCTAGAATGTGATCTAGTTGTCAAATCTGGACTGGAAACAGCAGTACAATATAATCTGAGTTAAATATACATTTTCAGATTGGAATTATATGACTAAGTAGATTCTCAGTAGAATTGAATATACAAGGTTTAGGCTGATTTATGTCACAAGCAGTAAGAACTATTAAAATAATTTTGGGTTATAATATGTGATGGTTTACAAAAAAAATGGTTCAGTTGTTAGAAATTTTCAAGATTGAGTTTAGGGCCTTACAGTACAGCTTTTCAGGTTAATTCTAAAAAAAAATTACAATAATTGCAAGTCATTTTACAAATTTTGCATTATTAACTAAGTGAGAACATTGAAATAGAGAAAAATAGCTTGAAAGTCTTTAGGTTGACAGAAAAATTTTATTTTTCAGAATTGGCAACACACAGAGCATAATGAAAACATTTTTGTATTTGAGAAGCATGCTGAACTTCAAAAATGCTTAAAAATTTAATTTCTTGGAATTGGTAATATGCAGAACAAAATGAAAACATTTCCTGTATTTGAGAAGCATGTGACTACCTAAATCCACTGAAACTAAAAATGTATAGTTGTCAGTATAATGGTTATATACCATTATTTCAGAAGTAAAATTACTGACAATTGGTCTTTTTCTTTAAACCCTCTCATATTATGTGTAAACTGAATGCGTTTTGGAGACAAAAGGATTCATTGTCATAAAAAAGAACAAGCTGGGTTTAAAGTATCAGTGCACAGCTGGGAAGGTAATGTGAATTAATTTAGAGTATCAGAAAATTAAAGGGCTTATATTGTATATGTATGTATGTATGCATTCTATATCTGAATGCTACCATATATTTTAATCCAAAACTGGATACATAAGTGATTCTTAAAAATTTTCCTGAAATGTTAATGGTCAACTACAGAGATTAAAATATTTCTGTATGAGTAAATCCGTTGTATTTATGTGTTTAATCTTTATTTTTAATATTTTAGGTGATGAACGAGCGTTTAAGTTACTGTTCAGAACTTATTGATTTATTGGGAAATCATATGAATGATCAGCATCATGTGCGTTTAGAGTGGATGATAATTGTCTTAATTATGGTTGAGGTATTGTGTTTATTGTCTATTATTTTAAAATGTTAGTTTGACCAATTTTATTATTTTTTTGTAATATTAATAAAATGGTTACTGTAATTCAAATTGCGTAATGTATAACTTGGAAGTATGAGAGTAACTCAGTATGCTCTAGTGCAGCAGTTCTCAACAGGAACCATGAATAAAAAACAGAATATGGAATGGGTGGGGAAGCATGGAAACTTCTGAGTAGGCCATGAAAATTCAGTCCTGCAATATCTTACTGAAATGTTAATGTTAAATTAATTTTGTTTCATAGAGAAATTATGTAACACAGTGTGGTTCTGACATCTAACAAGTTGCAGCTGAAATCTTTATATGTGTGTATTTTTTGCACAGTCAGCTGAGTAGAAAAGCATGTGTAAATTCCATGTTAGGGAATTCTGTAATGATTCTGCACCATAAGCATTTACTTTTGACAAGCTGAGATTAATTCACACTATTGTATTTAACAGAAAATTAATAACATTCAACAACATTAGCTGCAAATTGCACATTTCATTTTAGTGAATCTAATTATTAATAATATATTAATATATAACTGCTTAAGTCTGTAAAATATATTTTCAAACTCACAATTTTTTTATGTTTTTATTATACTCCGTATTTTAAACTAAGGTCTACTTTATTTATTTTTTATTATAATGATATAGTTCACACTCAGCTGGTTAAACAAAATTTAAATATGCCTTTGTGATCAAGATTGGCATCACGTCTGCATACAATAGACAAAACCAAGAACAAAACGTTTTTAAAAAACGAAAGGTTATTTAACATCCCAAAAGACGTACAAAATATTGTTAAAAACTGCCAGAGTGCTTTCGGACGTATATATGCCCTTCATCAGTGGCTACATGAGTAGTAAAAGCATGGAATGTTTATATACATAGAGACCATTTTAAAATAAATTTGCATAAAATATAAAATGGTAAATGAACTTACTAAAATAATACAAGAAATATACACTGAAATTACAAAATAAGTTTAAACGCTTACGAATTTTAAAAATTACAAGAAAAGAACTAATATAAATTTTAGAAAAACGTTAAGCATGATATTCCTGAGAATGACGTCACAAAAAACTTTTAAGAGATTTGAATTGCATAGAGTCGAGAATGAGTCGCCAAGCATAACTTAAAATTTGAACAGGATCAAAATTACAAATAGATTCACGGTAAATATAAATAAACAGGGATTCATAAAAAAGAATACTATGTGGATTGTTACAACGAACCAAAAGGAAAGTTTTTTCAAAAACGGGAAGAAATTTATCATTAGCTAGATATTGAGCAAGAGCCGTAGAAAGTTTACCAGTAGTTCCAAATTATCTGGATAGAAATCTATATCTATGACACAGTTGTCTGTAAAGACCAAACAAATCAGATTATCAACGTATCTGTAAATTTTATACTTCCACGGATCATAAAATTTACAGATATGTTGATGATCTGATTTGTTTGGTCTTTACAGCCAACTGTTGTTGTTGTTGAGACCCAGACCGTCCGACCTACCAGAAAGGTGTAAGGTAACTGTATGGACGGCCGGGAAGTGCCACCCAATTTAGACTGGAACCCAGTGGGGGAGGCATCCACAGGGACCGTACCCTCCTTCCCCTACCACCAACCTCTCGGAAGGACTTACGGACCCACATGTTTAACGTGATCGTACTCCGCATGAACACGGCGGCATTTGTGATAGCTTGCAAATCTAGCGCGCAAACCACGGGGATACCGCACCCGAGATGGCCAACAGCACGCGGTATTCCGAAGTGGTCACCCACCAAGTACTAACCGCGCCCGATGCTGCTTGACTTCGGTGATCTAACGAGAACCGGTGTTTTCAGCACGGTACGGCCATTGGCCCATTACAGCCAACTGTGTCATAGATATAGATTTCTATCCGAATAATTTGGAACTAATTCCTAATGAAGCCACTATTAGTAATAACATTAATTTTTTTTACTTAAATCTTATTATTGCACCTACTAATAGGATAGTTACTAATTTATATGATAAAAAAGGCTATTTTAACTTTAACATTACTAAATTATTACCTTTTAATTCCTGTAACTTGATTCAATTGTTTAGAAATATTATACTTAATCAGCTCTTTAGAATTTATAGATTATCTGATAAAAAATGTCATGCTATGCATATTAATAAACTTAAAATTACTAGCAAATTATATAAATATCCTGATTATTTAGTACATAGTATAGTTAAAAAGTTTGGAATGGTAGATTATACTTAAATTCTTTCCTTAATATCTTATTTTAGCCTGACATCCACTTTCTCTTGAATAAGCATTACTATGTATGTACATGTTCTTACTGTTGAATATCACCTTTTATCATCTTTTCGCATTACTTTTATTTCTTTCTCATGATTGGCAACAGCAGTTCTCAACTTTTTATTTTTTGAGATTGGCAACATTGGTCTCTTTATTCAAGGCACCAATCGATCAGACATATGCAGTGTTTTTTCAGGTATTCTTGCTTCCTATTATTTTTCAATCTTTATGCATGTTGTCCAGGTTATCTAAGTTTATAGATATAATCTATAACTGATATCAAAAACATGCATTTTGTGTTCATTTTTATAGAATACTTGGACTCGATATAAAGAGTTTTATCGAAATGAACAATTCATTATTAGGCCTAGGGCTTGTTCACTTGTAAAGCTTTCATGCTTGGATTGTATTTGATTTTATATTATCGATTCCTTTCCATTGATATTTTTCGTTTATCTTCAGTTTGATGACTAGAGGTTTGCATTTTATTTTACACTTGATTGATGATTCTCTATTTGCTACTTTTATTTGTAAGGCATCTTTTAATTTTGGGGTTTTTTGAGCTGAAACTTCTCTCTATTCTTTCATTGGAATTTCAAACTATTATATATATATATTTATATCGTAGTACATAGTAATAGGATGAAATAGTTTCCATTCAATAAGGAACATGTTTATTAGTCAAATGTGAAGTTTGCATTTTTATTTTCCACTTGATTGATGATTCTCTGTTTGGTACTTTTGTAAGGCATTTTGTAATGTTGGGGTCTTTTGAGTTGAAACTTCTCTATTTTTCATTGGATTTTTAAACTTTTATTATTATTATTATATATATATATATATATATATATGTATATATATATATATATATGTATATATATATATATATATATGTATATATATATATATATATATATATATATATATATATATATATATATATATATATATATAGTACAGGATCTATTATCCGGAATGCTTGGAACTTCAGGTATTCTGGATAAGGGGTGTTTCCGTAATTCGGAACACTTTTTCTAAAACTTACTGGAATGGTCTCAAATGTCGTTATAGAAAATTATAATTCATTTTAAAAACATAAATGTTTTAAACAGTTTAAACATAAACATAAACAGTTTTAAACATAAATGTTTTAACAGTTTAACTTTAATTTAAAATTTATACCAAATCCCTAAAACTTAAGTTCCAAATCTGAAAATCAAATATGAAACAAAAAGAAAAGAACAAGAAAAGGAAAAGTACCAAAAGTTAACCAGGGGTTGGGGGTGACCCCCTCACCCCGGTTCAACATGCTTTACTCCATGACCACACTCCTGGATGCCGGTACCATTCTGTATCTAGGTCATTAAACCTAAGAAAATCTTTATAGGATGCGAGAAAACCATGATCGTTGAAACTAAACACAAAAATTCATATAAACAGGACCTCAAAAAGCCCCTTTAAAAATGTATACTGTATTTGACACAAATTCTTTATATATAGTACCATGTCATGCAATGCTGGACATATCTGCTAATTTATATATATGGATATATATTATATATATATATGTATATATATATATATATATATATATATATATATATATATATATATATATATATATATATATAATCATATAAAAGCCAGTAAGTAAATTCATAGTTGAATTTATTTCCTATGCATACCCACTAGAATCTAAGGCACTACTCAGGAAAAGGCGCCGAGCCGCTCTATACTCCGAAGCAGATAATAATCCAAGAAAAAGAAGAATTGAAGGAATAAGGGATAACCAAATGCTTTGCATTTAATGGTTGGGGAGGATTGCGACTCCCCCTCCCGTTTAAAGCTGCTTTTCCAGCTTTCCGTTTGCCTAGGCTGGAAAAGCAGCTTTAAACGGGAGGGTGAGTCGCAATCCTCCCCAACCATTAAATGCAAAGCATTTGGGCATTTGGTTATCCCTTATTCCTTCAATTCTTCTTTTTCTTGAATTATATATATATATATATATATATAAGATTTTTAACATGTGATAATAATATAATAATAGTGAAACTGAATAGACCCTTTTCCTAAGCATTTAATGTATATGCAAATAATGAAAGTGTAGACTTTAAGTTTAAAAAATATGTTTTTGCTTTTACTTGTTGATATATAAATTTTATAAGCAATTTATTCCACATTTGCCAATTTCATTTTCCAATATATATGTCAAAACACACATATGTATTTTCTGCAAAATAACCAGACTTTTTCATGTATTTTTAACACTTTACAACAAAGTTGAAAAGTGTTTATGACTTTGTTCATTCTGTCTGTCTGTCCGTTAGCACGATAACTGCCGTAAAAATGACTTAATCAAAATGAAATTTTAGTATGTTGTTCAGACGGTCTCTAGGACCTATGGGAATATAAATTAATAATATTACCCAATTAGTTTTGGATTGAACCTGGGTTGAAAAAATGAAATACATTGAGCCCTATGGGACCTAATTTTTCAAACATTTTTTAAGTGGATTTAAAATTCACAAATTGCTTCGAAAATTTTAGGTAATATTCAAATTGTTCCATAAAATATATAAAAGAAAAATTCAGCGAAATATATACAGTAGTTTTTTAAATAAAAATTAAAATAATAATAACACCTCTTATATGAAGCGATCACGTGACCATGATATGAAACGATCATGTGATCCACTTCAAAATGATATATGGCATCCATCTTGTCTCAAAATCGTTATTTTTAAAGTTCTTTTTAATTCATATTGAGTGTTGTATCTGTCTTAAAACCGCTTTATTTTTGTTTTAATTCTGTGCATCTACATACTGAAACAACTCAATTACAATATATTTGAGTTTAAATTCTCATCCAAATTTGATTATTTCTACAACGAAGCCTATTTTTTACCTATGTAAAATGTAAACAGCAAAATATGCAGAATGAGTTGTATTAGAATTGCTGTATTTCTTTAACACAAAATCATTTAGTTCATGGAGTCTGCATAGCTGATATGAATGAAATATTCACTGATTTTACAAAGAGATTGACGATTTTTTTCGATGAAGTTTTAAGCATTGAGTTTAATTACTTGTAGCTCCATGGTCTTAATTTTTAAATAAATTAAATTATTATAGTATTGTGATGAATGACATGAATGGGAAATTATTTATGAATGAAATGTTGCTTTTATAGTTGTTATTTTTTCTATGATGTCATTTGAATGAATGTCAGTTGTTTTCGATGAAGTTTTCAAATATAATTAATTATTGTAGTATTATGATAATTCTAAAATTATTACCACATTTTAGAGATGTTTAAACCAGGCAGTTTATATTTCAATGCCGTCATTTGAATGAAGTTAATTTTTTTCGATGAAGGTTTAAGTTTTCAAATATAATAAATTAATGTAATATTGTGATAAGTTTTAAAATATTACCGAGGAATGTATTGCATTTTAGAGATGTTTAAATAAAATTGCATTGAAATTGGAAAGTGTTTCATAATCAATGCTTTAAGCATGATTGATCTTTCTTGTTATTTCTTAATTTAAAGTATAATATTGATATTTACCTACTCTCAATTAAAAATGTTGTCAAACCTCTTGATTCTGATTTTGGCTCAATAGGCCAGATAACAATTTTAAACCTCTAATGAACCAGAGGTTTAAAATTTGAACTTGTTATACATAATAATCAAAATTTGTATACACTAACCTTTAATGAACTTTAACTAAAAATTGAAGAATAAAAATTTCTCTCCATTCAATAAATAAATAAAATTGTTTCCCCATTTTGGCAGCTACATTTCACTAAATATGGATATGTGTTTATTACGTATATGCTATACAATGTGTTATGTGTAACCTATACCTTAAAAGGTAGATAAAGTCTGTAAATGTAAATAAATCATATTATTGTTGTATTAGTTCAACTGTATAATATAATTTATTTACATTTACAGATTTTGTGTGGTGTATGAATTGCTAATTTCATTTAGTTATTAATTTCAATGAAATAAAAAATATTAAATGTCTACTATGATATTGATATTTTCATACTTATATTTCTTAAATTTTCTAATTTTTTTT
This sequence comes from Amaurobius ferox, assembly GCA_951213105.1. Classification (NCBI taxonomy): domain Eukaryota; kingdom Metazoa; phylum Arthropoda; class Arachnida; order Araneae; family Amaurobiidae; genus Amaurobius; species Amaurobius ferox. Next base: position 93,351,057 of record OX578149.1, on the reverse strand, counting down.
TACAGGTCATGTTTGAATGTATACACTTTATGGGAAAATTTATTGACTGATGTTTTGTATTTTTTATTTTTAATGTAAAATTTATAAAATAATGTTTCCATATTTGTATTATTAATTTTCAATTAAATATCTTAATTTTGAAATGCAGTCTTATAGTAGTTTACTTTTAATTCATGATAAACAATTTGTTTCTGCAACCAGTGTTAGTTTAAACTACACTGCCATCTTGATTGATTACCCTAAGATAGTTAAGAAATATTAATTTTGTAGAAAAAAAAGTAAGCATGTTTTTTTATTTTAGCAAGGGATGGCAACCTTTTTCCCTCTCGCAAACTGACAGCAATTGGCAAACCACATTCACCTTTTGAACTATTTTATAATTATTAAATGAAGGTAATAATAAAACATAGAACTATGAATTACTTTTATTTTTTTTTTAAGTAACACTAAGGTATTCATGCATAAATGTCAGCAGGCCAGTCTGCCAGTTGTAGGTTATCGACCCGTGCATTAGAAATTTATCAGAATTAATAAATGGTGCAAGATGACCAATAAAAGAAACAAAGGTTTATTAAAATTAATAGATGCTATAATATGACGAATAAAAGAAACTCCCTAATCTTTAGCTGTCCAAAATGAATGCATTATCTGCAGTAATCATATGATGTTACTCTTATTTTAACATAACCTTGACTTTTTAACTTGCTCCTCTAGATCAACGATAGTAATTGTAACTTTTCATTAAAATGTTACAAGAAATAATGTGCAGGAATAAAAAAAATAGTGAAGAAAAATCAAAAGATGGTTGTTTGATAAAAGGACAACCATCACTGGCTAGACTCAAGTCAGTATTCTTCAGGTTGACAACCCAATGCCTGAAACTCTTACCATCAGTGGACATCTTATAGACTGCCAAATTTCATGAAATTTGTGCAGATAGTTTTTGAGTTAGAGCGGATAGATGCACAAGATATGTCACACCAAATATATTATATTATGTTCTAGGATGTCCCAAATGTATAAATCCAATGTATACACGTTTTGACCTCATTACAACGCTTTCAATATACACATACTATATATTATACGGAAAGTAAATAGATATATATGTCTATTGACTGAAATCTAGAGACAATTTAAAGTCTCTACCATCAGTGGTGACCTGTTAAAATTTTAGCAACCAGCATGATTATGAAACTTACAACTGGTACACTTTTAAAAGAAATGTCATCAATCCCTGTTTACAGTATGTTATGAGCCAATAAAAGATATACTTATTCAGTACAAGTTTCTTTGCTGTTTGAGTTTATGGTATTCTTTATTTTATTTATTTTAAATTTTTCATATTTCATTCCAAATATATGTACAGTACAACCTCGAAAATCCATACTTTGCCAATTCCGGATTATAGAATTTGAATAAAATTCATATTTAATATTAACTAAATATATTATAAAGCACTATTTTTAGTAGAAATAATGGCAAAAGTTAATCAATTAAAAAATATTATTTAATCTAAAAAATAGGACAAAAGAAATTTCTAAGAAAAAATATACACATTAATAATTTAGAATTTGTGAACGAAACGAAATTTTGTTTAAATATTTGAATTAACATTTGTTATTTCATTAATTTTGGTTTATGGGAAAGCAGTTTTCTTTATTCTATAGATGGACATTATTTCTGCTCGGTTATAAAGCTTCTTTGTTCAAGACCTTTAATTGCATAATTGCATGATCGATTGTTTGCATAAGATTATCAATGGGTATTTTTTTCTTCTCCACATTTATCATCGCTACTTTGATCTTTTTTTATTTAATATCATATCGCAAATTTTGCTATCACTCAATTTATTTACGATTGGCGTATGTATCATCACAGTGCAGAACTCCCGTTATATCGGCTTTGTCGAGATTTAATGAAGCTCCGGAAGATTTAATGAAGGACCGAGATTTAATAAAGGTCGAGGATTAGCACGTTTGATGATATATTTAAAACTGTAAATGTTTAAACCGTTTTCACTGTTAACGAACGAAAAACCAAAAATAAGAACTTAAAACTTTCATTTATTTTCTAGCATCTACATAATGTTATGTTTATAAAGGCTGATGATTCTGAAAAAAGTAAAAACTTTATTAGTAATAGTCAAATATGTAAAAAATATCGCAGTAGATAAAATAAATATCTTTTCCAAAAAAGAAAAATATCTCTCCTCTCAATGATTTTTCTAAATTACGATGAGTCATTACTAGGTTGCAGCAACACCGGGACGTGGTGGGGCAGGGAAAGCGAAGAAAGGAATTTGCTTAGTTCCTTCCTAATTGTAAATGCAGCCGACCCTTTTGAGAGGTCTGTGTGATGCGATATTATTTAGTTGCTATTTATAGTATGTAAATATGGCTTTCTAAACAGAAAAGGCAAAGTATACAATTGATTTGAAGCTGACACATTCGACGAGAACGAAAAAATCGTCAGATATTGGGAGGGGGAGGAGATTCTGAAGATAAAACAGAATACATGGAAGAATGGAATTCGTACTCCGAAGTGAACAAAATAAATTTCCCTGAGCGTTAATATGAATTCTCAGGATTTTTAGATTTAATTAAACAATCTGTGATAAAATGTTACGATAACGTTTTAAAGTGTTTAATATTAAAAATTATATTGTTTAAAAAAAATGTCTTTTTCAATAATGAGAAAAGAAAATTTTGATAATGAAAATTCCGTATTTAAATAAAGATGTATATTTTACGTGAAATAATTCATCGGGAGTTGTGACTTGAATAAAGGGGAGGAGGGATTAACGCTAACAACTAATTCAAGCTCCAACCACGAGCCGATCTATACGGCCGTCCATCTAAACTTTCGTTTCATTTCCGAATTCAGAAAGTCGACCGGAAAATACGATATTTGTTTATAAAATATAATTCCATATAAATAATCTTACCCCTTTGTTTTAAATCCGCAATTTCGTCAGTCCGGGGTAAGAAATAATAATAATAAAAAAAAAAAAACCTGAAAATTTGGAAAATGTCCGGATTTTCGAAGTTGTACTGTATATATATATATATATATAAGGTGCGTCTCAAAAGTTTATGCACTTTAATATAAGCAATGGATATTAGACGAAGAAAATAAGAAATGCAATTTCATCGCTATATATTTAATAACGACTAATAAACAATATAAGACCATGAACATACCCATTTGATTTTGCAGGTTTCAATAAATGAAGTAAACATAAAAAAAACATCAGAAAACTTGTTTTAAAAGTTTATGCACAAGTAACAAAAAATGTGAAAAATCAAAATAAAGTATGCAAATAAGGTAGTAATTTGCATAAAACAATTTTGCAGACGTTTGCCCACTATATATATATGACTGCTGCGTTTCACCTCTCACCATTCAGTACAATGGCGCGTATGAGACAATTTGTAAAAGATGGAAGTGTGTTAAATTTTGAGATTAAAAGCTTATTTAAAGTCTGTTCTTGATATCGCGAAAATATCAGTCAAAATGAGGCATTTATGCTGTGCTACAAAAGAGCGTGATTATAAAATAAAAGATAAATCAGGCCATCCAAAGTGTACCAGTTCTCGAGATGAAAGAAAACTTTTTCGTCTAGCATCAACTCAAGAACTGTCGTTATCTGAAACACAAAGTAAATCAGGTTTAAAAGTATCTCGATCTACTATTCACAGATGTTTATAAAGTAATTGCAGTATAATGCTCCCATGTATGAAGTGAATTCCGAGTTTAACTGAAAATCATAAATTACGTTGTATGGAATGGGCTCGTAAACACATGAATTGGGACGACCAATGCATAACTTCTATATTTAGTGATGAAAAGAAATGAAATATTGATGGCCTAGATGGATGGGCATCATACTGGCATGACCTGCGCAAAGAACCAAGAGTTTTTTCAGTAGAAAACAATGTCGCTCCTTGATGGTGTGGGGAGTGTTTTGCTTTAATGGTACGTTATCCTTCACTTTTCTCGACTTTCTTAACGGTAACCAAAATGCGCTAAATTACCAACAAATGTTAAGAGATCACATATTACCAGAAGCTGCGAATCTAGCAGGACCAAACATTTGTTTTCAGCACGATCATGCTCCCATTCATGCGGCAAAGCCAACAAAACTTTGGTTGTAGTATAAAAAAATTATGGTTATGGCCGGCCAAAAGTCCCGACTTGAATCCCATAGAAAACCTTTGGGGAACCTATCCAGGAAAGTTTATGGGAATAGGCGACAGTTTTCGTCTTTAGCCGAATTAAAGAGTGAAATTGAAAACTACTGGTATAATTTAGACCCAGAAATTCTTCATTCTCTTATTCTGTCAATGCCAGATCATGTTTTTCAAGTTATAAAACGAAATGAACATTACATTCGTTAAATAACTTCATTTTTTGTTACTTGTGCATAAACTTTTGAAGCAAGTTTTTTGTTGCTTTTTAACACTTTACAACAAAGTTGAAAAGTGTTTATGACTTTGTTCATTCTGTCTGTCTGTCCGTTAGCACGATACCTGCCATAAAAATGACTTTATCGAAATGAAATTTTAATATGTTGTTCAGACGGTCTATAGGACCGTCTAGGACTAAATGAATAATATCACCCAATTAGTTTTGGATTTAACCCGGGTTGAAAAAATGAAATACATTGAACCCTATGGGACCTAATTTTTCAAACATTTTTTAAGCGGATTTAAAATTCACAAATTGCTTCGAAAATTTTAGGTAATATTCAAATTATTCCATAAAATTATAAAAAAAATTTCAGCAAAATATATTCAGTAGTTTTTTAAATAAAACTTAAAATAATAATTACACCTCTTATATGAAGCGGTCATGTGACCATGATATGAAAAGATCACGTGACCCACTTCAAAATATAATACAGCATCCATCTTGTCTCATAATCGTGATTTTTAAAGTTCTTTTTAATTTATATTGAGTGTTGTATCTGTCTTAAAACCGCTTTATTTTTGTTTAAATTCTGTGCATCTACATACTGAAACAACGCAATTACAATATATTTGAGTTTAAATGAGCATACAAATTTGATTATTTCTGCAACGAAGCCTATTTTTCACTTATGTAAAATGTAAACAGCAAAATATGCAGACTGAGTTGTATAAGAATTGCTGTATTTTTTTAACGCAAAATTATTTAGATCATGGAGTCTGCATAGCTGACATGAATGAAATATTCAATGATTTTATAGAGAGAAGGACGATTTTTTTTGATGAAGCTTTAAGCATAGAGTTTAATTACTTGTAGCTCCATGGTCTTAATTTTTAAATAAAATAAATTATTATAGTATTGTGATGAATGAAATGAATGGGAATATATTTTTGAATGAAATGCTGCTTTTATAGAGAGAGCCAGACGTGTTATTCTTTCTATGACGTCATTTGAATGATTGTCAGCTGTTTTCGGTGAAGTTTTCAAATATAATTAATTATTGTAGTATTGCGATAATTTTAAAAATATTACCGAGGAATGTATCGCATTTTAGAGATGTTTAAACCAGGCAATTTATATTTCAATGCCGTCATTTGAATGAAGTTCATTTCTTTCGATGAAGGTTTAAGTTTTCAAATATAATAAATTAATGTAGTATTTTGACAAGTTTTAAACTATTACCGAGGAATGTATTGCATGTTTAAATAAAATTGCATTGAAGTTGGAAAGTGTTTCATAATCAATGCTTTAAGCATGATTGATCTTTCTTGTTTTTTTTTGTGTTTACTTTGTTTATTGAAACCTGCAAATTAAACAGGTATGTTCATGGTCTTATATTGTTTATTAGTCATTATTAAATATATAGCGATGAAATTACATTTCTTATTTTTTTCTTTTGATATCTATTGCTTATAATAAAGTGCATAAACTTTTGAGACGAACCTTATATATATTTAACAACTGCTAACTCTTTTCCTTTAAAATTTTAACAACTGGTACACACATATTAACTCCCCGGTCACTCAATTTGCTGCTCTTGCCTTAAGGTGAGTCGAGTGGTTTGGGTTTTCGACACATATTAACTCCAGCTCATCTTTGTTTACTATATATTGTATAATGCATTGTTTTCCAAACTTTTTTGTTCACAGAACCCTTTTTTCAATTCAGTTTGATGGCAGAATCCTATGAAGAGAAAACATTTAATTTTGTATTTATTTATTGTAGTGAAGCAAGTTCCAAGTGTAGCTTCCATAACATCGACTCCAATCTAATTGTGTGCAAAAGTTTTAAAATTCAACTGATACAAATAAAACGTTGTACAAAGTGTGAATTAATCATGTTTTAGATTATGACAAAGCCCAAGTTTAAAATTTCGATTATCCAACGTTCAGGTCAATGGTCAGATAATATTAAGTCTATCGAGAAAATTAATATAAAAAAATTGCGTGTCAAACAGAATTTGCTATTTGTTTGATATAACTAATGCAATTGTACAAGTTACTAAGCTGTCTTGTATATTAATTATTTAATATTAAATATTGAGATTTTAATATTTTAAATTTCTCAGTTGTTAAACATGTAGCTAGGTACCGTGTCTCATTTTGGTTCCTGAAGGACAAACTCGTTTATTTTGTGTGTATTCCAAAAAATTTTAACATTTCTGTTGCAAAATGTACTAGTTAGTGGTATTATAATTTCAAAATTGGGAATTGTTAGGATTGAATTATTCATTCAAAATTTTACTTATGATTTAATTTTTAAGAACATCTCCATGAAAATCTCACTTGCTGAGCTCCTGGAGCACAGCCGAGGAACCTCAAGGTTCTGTAAAACACACTTTGGAAAACACTGGTATAATGTATAGGATATGTATTGTATATGTAATAGAGTAGGGATGAAAATGCAAATACAATTTTTCAATGGATTAATGCATTTTGGGGAGCTTAGAATGCAAGTCATGTGTGTCTCTGAACATGTCTATCTGTCTGCAATGAATTATTTGCTTTAATTTAAAAACTATCTGTTTAATTATCATGAAATTTGGCAATCAAGAAGCATTTCCTACTTGCAAGTTAGATTTTGGTACAAATCTGAAAATATAAATGTTGTTGTTATTATTATTTTTTTTTTTGGCCCACAAAAATTGATAGATATAAAAGAGATTGATAGATATAAACCCTCATCACACTAGCATAAACCAACCATTCTCTTGGATTCTTGGCAACTTTATCATACTAAAATGTGTCAGTTTGTCAAATGAAAATGAAGATTCATTTAAAGCTGCAATTTTCTATGTAATTTAAAATAAACACCTCTTTTCATGTGCTATTTTGTGTGATAAATCTAAAATCTGCATTATTGAAACCCATCCAACTATGTATGTAAAAAGTATTGATTTAAAATGTAATTTCTGGCCGATAAATTTTACTGCAATTATTTATTATTTTTTTTTTTCAAGAAGAAATGACAAAAATATTATGCAATGCTGTTATATTTATATGATGCTGACGAGTGAAAAAAAAAAAAAAATGGCAAGGAAACTCAGAGCTGAAATTTCTTATCCTGATTCTTCCATTTACCTGCTTAGGTCAATATAAAAATTTTCTTGAAGCACAGTTTTAACCACTAGATAACAAGGAAAATTTATTTGTATATTTCAAGAGATATTTAATGTTCAACAGTAGTTACAAGCAATTGAACTGAATGTGCAGTATTTGTCTTGTACTTCACAATAGGATGAGTAGATAGGATTTGTAATTCACACTGGATGAGTTCAGAATGGGAGGGTGAAGGTGAAGGTTCCGGGGAAGGGGATCTTCTTATACAACTTTGCATGAACCCATTGGTACTCCTTTGGAGCTGTAGTATCCTTTTCATACTCCTTGCATGTTAGTTTAAAGAGTCTGAAAGAGAAAAAAGTTTTTACAATCTTTTCATACAGCACATTACTAACTGGAACTAATACTAGGATCTCGAAAAGAGGTATTTCAGTTAAATTTTGTCATTATGAGATTTTTATACCAATATATGTTTTAGGACCTCCTAAATATGTTTTGACTATTTTTGGAGTGATGTCTGTATGTCTGTAGCTGATTTCTTACACGATAACAGCCCCAAATATTAACATATTTTCACAAAACTTTACAACCGGCTTTATTAACGAAAAATATAGAACTAGATAATTTTTTTTAAAAATTCGAATGAAAACTTTGAGTGGCATTTTATATTTTCTTAACATGGCAGTACAGGACAAAAATTTGACATGCATGTAATATGCAGGACATGCATGTAAGTGGTTAGTTATGGCTCAATGATCACGAAACTTAATAGTTTCAGTCTTTGTAGTGAAAAATAGCCGTGATACAATTTTTGTGTTTGTGATGTCATTAGCCTCCTCTGGGAGAGAGGGAGTTACACCCCCACACGAATTTACATTGTCAAAGTTGGTATGAATTGAAATATTTTTTCAAGCCCTTTAATATGAAGAGTAACAAGCTATAACTGTGATCATTTGGAGGAACAATACATGTTTGTTAAATTGTTTCTTGTAAATTTGCAAAAACAAAATCACAAGCTACTTAAAAATGGATTCTGGTATGAGAATGCCGAGTTAATTCGTTTAGGCTCAGAGTTGTGTCAAATGAGAACAGATAGGGCTTTACTAATATTAGTGACACTTAGCTATAATTAATTATTACGGCATTAAAGTATTTTCAAACTTTTCATGCATTGGAGTTTCATCTTCTCCTCCTCCCCTTAATTCCATGATGCCAAATGTCTACAACTCATCGGGCCGATGAGTGTAGACATGAAACTTGAAATAAAAAGAAAACTTTTAGACAAAAGAATTTTTAAGAAACATATAAAGAAAATAACTCTCTTGCGAGCGAAATATCATTAAAAAGATTCATGCTTCTTTCCATTTAGACAAAATTATTGTTCGACTTTGTAAGTCGTGATTTGTTAAAAAATTTGATTTAAAAATTATAATCATGAAAATTTTTCGAGTAGAATCTGAAACTTTTTTAGAGACAGAAACGTTGTCCAAAATTAAATTCAGAGTTCCTAAGAAAGTTCTTAAACACCCTAATTTTGTATAAGGAAATACCCCATAAGTGTGCATGCTAGTAAAGTGAACCTGCTCCACCGAATAAAAGTAGTTTCAATGTCCCTGGCGGAGAATTTATAATGTCAGGATAAGGAACCTGGTTACGTAGCGAGATAGAAGAAAAATGTCGATTGCAAAGTTGTAGAGTATTATTTAATTGGAGGGAATCAACATCAGGAGCATACAGAACACATATATGGAAGGCAACAAATATCTGTCAAAAAGGAACTTGGCTACTACATAGTGAGATAAAAGAAAAATGCCAATTACAAAGTTATAAAGTATTTAATTGGAGGGAATCAACATCGGGAGCATACGAAACACGTACCTGTCAAAATTTAGTATCATCTGGGACTTGTAACACGGTGACACTTGCAATGCTTGTTAAAGTGCCAGTAATAATTTTTCTCAAATTCAAATATGTATTGCTACTGAAGGAGGACATTTTGAAGTCTATATATTAAATTCCTGTGCATGTAAGTGTTTATTTCTGTATTCTTGAATTTTCTAATAACTATTCTTGAATCTTTCCAATAATTATTCTATTCTTGTTCCAATAAAATCTGTATTCCAATAAATTCTATTCCTTAATCTTATCAATAACTATTCTATTCTTTAATCTTATCAATAACTATTCTATTCTTTAATCTTATCAATAACTATTCTATTATTGTTCCAATAGAATCTATCTTTATTCCAATAAAATCTATTCTACAGAAAGTTGTACGTTAACCCTGTATAACAATGAATACAAATAACAGAGCATATAGACTGTAAAGAAAGTTGTACGTTTGTACCCTGTATAACAATGAATACAAATAACAGAGCATATAGTAGACTGTAGAGAAAGTTATATGTTTTACCCTGTATAACAATGAATACAAATAACAGAGCATATAGATTGTAGAGAAAGTTATATGTTTTACCCTGTATAACAATGAATACAAATAACAGAGCATATAAACTGTAGAGAAAGTTGTACCCTGTATAACAATGAATACAAATAACAGAACATATAGACTGTAGAGAAAATTGTGCATTTGTACTCTGCATAACAATGAATACAAATAACAGAGCATATAGACTGTAGAGAAAGTGGTACGTTTGTACCCTGTATAACAATGAATACAAATAACAGAGCATATAGACTAGAGGAAGTTGTACGTTTGAACCCTGTATAACAATGAATACAAATAACAGAGCATACAGACTGTAGAGAAAGCTGTACGTTTTTACCCCGTATAACAGTGAATACAAATGACAGAGCATACAGACTGTAGAGAAAGTTGTACGATTGCAACAGATAAATTTTTAAAGTTTGCTTGAGTGATTTTTCCTATTTGTTTCATCTTCAGCAGTGTCGAAATGCCAGGTGAAGTTACTCAACAAACCTTGTTATTATTTTATTCCAATTAAATCCTGTTATATTTTTAATTACGGAATCTCACTAAATCTGAAATAATTGTACTTTTATTTTATAATTTCACGGTTAATAGTGGTGACTGATAAAAGCAACAGAGCGCGAAATTCGTTCTGGAGACAGAAATTGAATGAAAATTACTCTGTCCTTGTTTAAATGTAGCCAGTTTAATCTTGCATAATAAAGGAAAATGTTTTTGTGTGTGTATGTGTGTGCTTGCAGTCTGTAGCGATAAATCTAAGCGTCGTGCGACGATGAAACTTGGTACATAGGTACTTGAGGACCCGAAAAAGTGCACCATGGCGTTTTTCTTTTAAATTTTGAATTAGTTGTTTAGTTATTTTATGGGCTCGAATTTCCTTTGCGATCGCTAAAAAACACCGTAAAACGCATGGAGAAAAATGCGGTTCGAATTTCATTGGCGGCGAGATCGTAGACAAACATCTGCGCTTGTGAAACCGGGAATCACAGACTGCTGGCGCTTTGACAGGATTTAAAATTTAGAAATATAAAATCCCGAGTTTTATAGTTAGATATTTGCATTTTTAAATATAAGCTGGCAACAGTATCATAAGCATTCCAAGAAGGAATCACGTTTTTACAATAATAACTTCTAAAGTTAGCAATTAAGATTTTAAACGGCCGCAAAATAAAGACGTTTTGATTTGCTGGAAAGAGGGGGGGGGGGGGGGGCTTTTTTTAAATCTTCAGCATTCTATAAAAAACAACAACAATGTTTCGATTTTATAAGTGAGCGGTGTTGCTTATAATGGATGGGTTATTGCTATTTGGAAAGAAAATTCTGCAGAGAGGTTTTGAATCTTTTCTGCCTTTCAGAAAGCATGTTTTTATTTTTTATTTTTTTTCTCTTTGCGGATAGCGAGTTTGGGGAATTGAGAAGTAATATACGCTTATTTACGACCCTGGAAACGCAGGGTAATTTGTTCTGCAGACTTGCACCAGAAATCGGATTGGAGCCAAGTTTATGTGTAATAAAACTTTCAGATACAATGCATGGGTAGCACACTCTGATAAAAATGTTATATTCCTAAAAATGTAAACCAAGCATAAATCACAGTTTAGTACAGAGCAAAGCATGCAAGCACGAATCTCACTTTTATTTTAACAAGAAATATCCTAAAACCGCTTTATTTTTGCGTTTTTTCTGTGCATCTATATTCTGTGCCGACGCAATCACAATATTTTTGAGTTTAAATGATCATCAAATTTTGACTATTTCTACAACGAAGCCCAATTTTAATGGATGCAGAATGTAAACGAGTGATTGTAAGATGAGTTGTATAAGAATTGCTGAATTTTTTTTTCAATCAAAATTATTTAGCTCTGGAGTCTGGAATAAAAGTGATATGAATGAAATATTCTTCGATGACGTCATTTGAATAAAGTCTATTTTTTCGACGAAGTTTTAAGTTTTCAAATATAATAAATTATTGTAGTACTGTGATAATTCAAAATATATCAGCGCTGAATGTATCGCATTTTAGAGATGTTTAAATAAAATTGCATTTCAGTTGGAAAGGGTTTCATAATCATTGCTTTATGCATGATTCATCTTTCTTGTTTAAATGTATCGGAAGAATTCCTCACGGTGTGAGATATAAGTTATGTACTATTTATGAGTTATGCTTATTTTAGCAAATATATTTTGCATTTATATATTTTCCGTTGTACTTTACTGATGGTCGGAACAGGATAAAAATGGTATAGGTATATAATCTAGAATTTTAGCGCCAGCATTTTGGTATATGTTGACCAAACTTCAAGATTTGCCTGCGACGATAATTTTGTAAAGCGAGAATAAAGTTTTATCCTTATTTTTAGGGGAATTAAATTTTTTGATAATTTTTGAAAAACAGTATTATTTATAATGTGCACATATTTTTAATCATGAACAACGTCGGGGATATCTGCTAGCATGAATATATGAGACATTCTAGTGGAATATCACCCTCCAGATACCTGTATATCGTTTTTGTTTTCTATATATGAACTACAACAGCAAAGAACGCACATGCAGGCAAAACAAAATCAGCCGTAAGTCAGAGAAGTAAATCATTCTAATTCCATTTCACTTACGTTCTATATTTCTTGCACTTGTTCGTCAGAGGATAGTCTGCTTTGTAACATTCTCTCTTCAGGATGTTGAAATACAAGTTGCCCAAGGTGTTGGACGTGAGGCTGTTGATCCTATCAAGGCAGTCATAAAAGTCGTGATCACACTTGCAACTCAACCTGGAACAAAGTTGGAAGAAAGTTTTGAGGTTTATATCATTAAAGACCCCAAACCGGCCGATTCACCCAAAAGTTTGAAGCAACTATTTGAGCGGCCGGTAGAAGTTTATATCATTGAATAGGTTTAATTTGCAGACTAGTATCACGCATGTAAAATGCTTGATCTACCATGGAGTGCCCCCTCTTTGAGAACGGGGCTCTCCTTCTCAAAGGCCTCAACGAAAAAGAAGCTCATCTTTTTGAGGTCTATAAACCACTACTGTTATAGACCATAGTGTTTATCAAACTTTTCTGGTCGCGGAGCCCTTTTGAAATTCAATTTAATGGCGGAACCCCAAAATGTGAACAATTCCATTATGGTCAAAGTTATGCATTCAAAATTTCTAACATTTTTTTTTTTTAAGAAAATTTGTGCGAAGCCATCACGTCGCGGAAACCCCCGAAATATTGCCGCGGAACCCAGTGTTCCGTGTAACACAGTTTGAAAAACGCTAGTATAGACCCAACAGCCTATACTAGCGCCTATTATGAGTTCATCAGCATAAATTTGCTGATTCTTGCAAAGGCAGCAAATATAAGTGTTTAGTGATAGATTTAGTGTGCTAATTTTTTTTATTTACCCAGAAAATAGTTATTCTTAAGCATAGTGTTTCTTCTTGTTGCTTTATACAGAAGGTCGTTTGCATTTTATGGAAACGATTTTGATACTGTATGTCTTCCTTTGTTGCTATTGTTCCACCTTTCTCCCATATCCTCCTCATTTCTACTTTCGTCAGTGTCTTTACTTGTACCCATGTCCTCTTAGTATAACAGTCTACGTCTTCTTTTCTTTTTCCTTCTGTAGCCAACTGATCCTGTTTTTCATTGTCAACATTCCACCTTGATTCAGTTCATCTTAACCTCTCTCTATTTTTCATTCCACATTAGATTTCACTCAACTTATATGCCTGTCTAATAGCGAAAAACTCCGCTAAATAAACTGTTGAATTATTCAACAATTTAGATATTTCAGAATAAATTTCTTCCCCATTCCAAAGACAACAAATGCTGATTCAAAGAAACTTATTTTCTTAATTTCGCATGGATTTATCACATAATTATATATGTATATACTATATACAGAATTCTCTCTTCCTATTTTAGTATTATACTTATGGCGAAGGTGAGATGTCGTATCTTAATCATTACAGAGGCCATCATAAAAGAGTAGTTTATTTACTGGAACATAACCTAAGCATTTACATAGCATGGCACTACATAACGAGCGTAAACGTAGTCATCCGAATGCGAATGTCCGTATTGCTGATGAGAATGTTCTGGGGCTGGCTTTTATGAGCCAGTGCAGAGTCGTTGCGCATGCGTCACATGCAAAGCAGAGAGTCTCTGAAGATCAAGAAGCCATATACTAAAGCAATCTAGTCCATATATTAAAATATTTTAATAATAAATTTATCCATTTGTCGTCATTTTCATTAATTAAAATCATTTTTACAGTTTTGACGATATTTTGTTAATCTGTGGCGATATTTCGTTAAATTAGTCGCCAAGTTCAACAAATTTAACCCCAAGCCACACCCAGACAAACGGGCAGAAGAACTTTTCTTATATTTAAATGACTATTGTTGAATTGATAGGCTCCAAAATACAAAACTATTACCCAGAGTATCTTCTCCCGTGAATGGAACAAACTACATAAATTCACAAGGAGAACTAGATTCGCAAGCATAATGTTAACAAATTTGTCTCATAATATTACATATGAAAAGTCAACACATTTCACAATGGTTAATACTTTTTTATTTTATGGGATTTTTTCCAATAAATTTATTTTAAAAATGTACAATTTCGCTAAAATGGTTTATGCCAGCGTTCTAAAGTTTATGTCATTAGGTTTCTAATTAAGTTACATAAAATGTTACATAAGAAATGATCAATAAGGAATATCTTTCATAAGAAATATCTTTCTGATCAGTAAGAAATATCTTTTATATGCGATTTTTATTAATTACGAAATTATACTAGTGCGTTTTAGTAAACATGCTATAAAATTATTTCATATTAGTGATATATCTTTGCGAAGCAACTTTATTTAAACTTTCACGATATTTGCTTTATTATAGAATTACCAGAGCTTATTCTACCTATGTTATATTAATTCTATAATGTGATTACTTTGTGAAGGGCGACTTGTTCTTGAGATTGTTCCTAGTCTCTCCTGGTGCTAAAGTATCGTTACAGTAATCATGGGCTCTGCAGCATCTATCTGTGTCCTGGTGAAAACCCAAATCGTCGTAATTTTTAGCAATGTCTCCTGCTCCACACCATTTCGTACCTGGAACGAAACAAGGATTTTATATCGTTTTCAGCATGCTTAGCAAGCTGTTAAAGATTTGATAACTTTTTGAACTAAATAGTTCCGAGATGTTTATATAAAAATGCTCTCAAACTGCTGTCTAAAATTGTCAGAAATTCAAATACATCGTTATTAACAACATAAACAGTTGATTAAAAACATCAGCGGGTTTTAGAGGCAAGAAACAGTCTCTTTCTTTAGGATAAAAAGACTAAGCAAACTTCCCAGCAAAGACAAGAAAAAGTCACTCAATGAATAGTTGAACCTCGTGACCCAGGAAGAAATCGTTGCCAGATGAAAAGTAGAAAGAAATGAAAAGAAAAACCCCAGAAGGAAAAATAACTGTTTTTTTTTTGTTTTTTTGTTTTTTTTAATTTGGTAGGTTACGTGAAGCAACTTTGCATAGACGGACAGCTTCATGCCTTTGATGATGTGGTTTTCCTGTTTTTTTTTTTTTTTTAATCCCGAACAAAGGGGTTGTTCGAAACCGGTTGATACTTTTAATCAACTGTTCATACTGTTGCTCAAGAGGTATTTTAATTTCAGAGTTCGATATGTCATCAACAGTATGATGTCGTATGTACCTCCTCAGTATCCTGTGTACAGGTCGTATTGGATACTGAGCGTGTCTCTAGAATGTCATTTCAGGACATCTTGGAGACATCTGCATTCATAAAACAACGAAATTTAGAATAAGCATAACAATAACGAACTAGATATCATAAGGACGTCAAAAATGAATGCTAATGTAATTTTTCTTGCATTTTTTATGTGAATTACATCTATGCTTGGGATTTCTGTAGTGAAAAGTGGAGCGTTACATAAAATGTAAACACTTTGCACGATTATACCTCCGAACCTGATAGATAAAAATGTAAATAATTTTTCTTGTTTTGTCGGAAATATAATCCAGACTATGAATATAAAAAAACAATTTCAACATTTTTATATTTTGAACTTTTCATTTCGAAATATATTAAAAAACTAATTCTCCGAACGAGCTTTGTTTTCATTTTTCTTACTTTCATTCAAAATATCTTCGAAACTATAAAATATAAATATAAATTGTAAGCGACAAAAATATGTACTAGGAAATTTAGTATGAAAATCTATATTTTAAAAAAGAAACTCTTCTAGTTTTCGAGTAATCGTCTGATCAAGTTGAAGAAGATTGAAAACTGTCCGCTTTTAACGTTTGCAATGTTTATATCTCAAAATCTAAAAGTACTAGCTTTGAACAATAAGTAAGAAGTTGTAGCTCATTAAAAGATCTACAAGTGTATATAATTGAATTTTAGATAGTTCTCTTTCTTTTGAAGAAAACATAAAATATCTGTCCGGATTTTTTTTTTTTTTTTTTTTCGAAATATTTTCGAAATTATAAAAGATAAATAAAGAGAAAGCGACAAAAATATTATGAGGACATTTAGTTCTAAATCTCTATTTATTTTTTTAAAATGCTTTTATTGTTT
Source organism: Amaurobius ferox (assembly GCA_951213105.1). NCBI lineage: Eukaryota > Metazoa > Arthropoda > Arachnida > Araneae > Amaurobiidae > Amaurobius > Amaurobius ferox. The sequence continues at coordinate 93,334,480 of OX578149.1, read as the reverse complement.
TCGAGCAATCGTCTTGTCAAGTTGATGAGGATTGTTGAAAATTTTTCGTTTTTCAAGAGTTTATAAAGCTTTAACTTAAAGTGCTGGCTATGAACAATAAGCAAGAATTTGTAGTTCTTTGACCTCCCCCCCCATAAGTGTATATAATTGGACTTTGGAAAAAGCACTTAGTGGTTATATTTTCGACGTGTTTGCATTTTAACCTGGGTTTTCCAACGGGTGGGTAAGTTGTAATATTTAAAATGTCACAATCTGTTTACTTACTTCTTGGTGAATATTGGTGCACGAGACTGATATATATATATATATATATATATAAATATATATATATATACAAGGTAGGATCAAAAAGTTCGGAGATTGTGCTGATATCTCCAACCCTGATTGGAGGAGAGTGGAACTATTTTACCTTGGCGTAGAGGCACATAAGACGCGAGAAGTGAAAAAGAAGAAGCAGGTGTTTTTCCAGACCAGCGTGTCAGTGAACTGTGGTCGTTCGCGTTTGTCGAAAATGAAAATGGCGTTTAAAGAACACCGTGCGAATGTCAAATTCTGCCAGCGTTTGGGGAAATCGCCGATAGAAACATTGCACTGCTGCAGCAGGTAAACGGAAACATTGTACATGCTGCAGCAGGTGCAATGTTTCTGTCGGCGATTTCCCAGTTGCAGAATTTTATATTGCGGCGATTGCAGAATTTTATATTCGCACATTATTCTTCAAACGCCATTTTCATTTTCGACAAACGCGAACGACCACAGTTCACTGACACGCATTGTCTGGAAAAATCCTGCACTGTGGACCTACTTCTTCCTTTTTACATCTCGCATCACATGTGCCTCTACACCATGGCAAAATAGTTCCCCTCTCCTCCAATCAGGGTTGGAGATATCAGCACAGTCTTCGAACTTTTTGATCCTACCTTGTATATATATATATATATATATATATATATATATATATATATATATTGGGGGAGGGGGTAAATGACCTTGGGAATTCTAAAGATGTTTAATGATTGATGAGGTTTGAACAGAATAGGATATTCATACGAGGAAATCTCGCTTATTAAACAGGCTTACCTGGAAAAATAACAGGGAGTCCCCCATATCCTTCCGTCGATGCCGATGCACCAGTTGTAGTGGGTCCATCTATTGCATTTGCATCAGCTTCAACGTCTTCTTGCGGACTTTCGACTGTACTGTCATTTTCATTTTGGCCATTGCATTGCACGGATGCCCACGCCAGAGTGAAAATGAAAATGTAGACCAGATGCATCGTAGTTATATTTCAGATACGTGTTTGATGATCCACCTGGAAATCACATGAAATGAACTATAATATAAAAATTATATATAGGGATGGGGGGGGGGGGGGTATATGGAACGCTGCACAAGATAAGAAGGCATACGAAGAGAAATTTTTGAGGGAGCTCACGCTGATTTTAGAGGGTGTTAAATTTATATATGTGATCTAATCTAATCTACATTAATGTTTTTTTTTCATACTCAGACCGTTCGACATGCCCCAAAATGCAACTGTTAAATGGCCGAGACAGTGGCACCCAAATTAGAATAATCCAGAACCAATAGGAGTGCCAGCTATAGGAGTCATATCATCATTTCTCATCACTTCTCGAATGGACTTTCGGATTTACAGATTTAACTTGCTCTTACTTACGTTAATGGCGATCTTCTTCGACCCAGACTCAGCGGCCTGCCAATTAGGCATAAGGCATCTTAATGCGCAACTGGTTAAGGTTAATCATAATTCACTTTTTACGCACATTCTGTGGCTTTTATTTAGGGGGGAGGTGCGGATTCTCTTCTCCCATGAGCACCTTTATGCTGACCTAGGAATTCTCCAATATTTGACATTCAAAAACATCGTTCTACTCTTGTAATCCACAAGTGTAACTAGGATTTTGGAAATGAGGAGGGGGGGGGGGGTCGATAAAATAACATTTATTACCCGTTTAAAATTTCATAAAAATATCTATACGAGCACTTAACACAACTCATTTTCAGTTTTATGTTCTTCACTGTGAAAGAAAAAAAATCATCATTGATCCTTTCGGTTGAACACAATAAAATTCGGGCTTACTCCTCCATTGCAGATAGCAGCATCCATGGACCAGTTTCGTGCTTATTATGTGTTCGTCAGCTTGGAACAGCCGATAACTGCAATGTCAAGAATAAAACTAGCTACGTGCCACAATTCATTAGGAAATTTCCTTGCTGCCATTGTAAATAGAGTTCTATTTATATCGAGCTCGAATGTAGCCAAGTATCGGTTATTACCATTTTCTTTTTCTGTCATCTCTCTTCAAAACTTTGACAATGATAAATGTATGTATATCGAACAATTAGATACCTGTACATCGAATATTGCGAATCTTTTATTGTGGGAGAGATAAAGAAAAAAAATATTTTCACGGAACTTCTTGGAATAAAAGCGAAATTCCAAAAGCAACAATTATTTGGTAACAAATATTTCTCTACAGATAAGTTGAATCTAAACACTTTCCTAAACACATCCTCAGATAACACATTATGTTTGCCTGCAAATTTTTAGGTGATGTTTGGCGTGATGTTTATCCTCAAATAGAGGAAAACCAGCCAGAGGCATGCTGGAGAAATACGTTACAACAATCCTTCCTCCCCAATCTTATGTATAAAAGACAGTTACAAGGAACAAGTTACAAGAAAAAGGAGTTTTATAGGAGATATTACTTTTGATGATCATTCTGCAAGGGATAATTGTGCTGCAATAAAAGCACGAGAGACCTATAATGCCATTATTGCTACAGTTGCTGATAATACGTTTGATGAATCCGAATCTGTCGAAACTGAAATTGATTTAAAAAGAAGGAGGATAACATAAAAAATTGCCGTGGATAGCCTACAAAATTCGAGTGACTATTTCGAAGTCCACAACACTAAGTGTAGTAACAATTTAGATGCAATAGGAAAGGTGCTACGTAAAATGTGTTATAAATTCAAATGTTCAAAGTTAATTGTTTTCAACGTAAAAAAAAAAAAAAAGCAATGCATTTCAACTTTGCTATAATAATTTTTTGTTTCACAATATGTAGTCAGATATGTAAACCATATTGTTTAACTTATCCCTAAACGTTTTATGGGTTATTGCAAATATCGGTTAAAACGAATATTTTTCTGTCCCTTACGACTTCGCTATATGTATAGGCTATTCCTTGGTGAAGTACTCACAATAAGCGCAAAACCGATTCATGGATGCTGTTACTTGCAATGGGAGCGAATTCTTAACTTTGGAAACGTCCCCCAGAACCGTGTTCTGTGACTTTGAGTTTGGCCGTTACAGCCTCATATAATCTGAGCTTAAAGTTTTAAGAAATCAGAAGCTGACTTCATAGTTAGGACTGAATTTGTCGGTTCACATAGATGGAGTTTCGCAGAATTGCAGCACATAACAAGTTTTCTTGCATAGTATTTTATGAAGAATGCCAAAATGTGCGAAACCGGTCCATGGATGCTGTTATCTATAGTGAGAGCGCCATACTAGTTTTGGAAACTTTACTCGTGTTCTGTGACTATAATACCAACAGAGTCGTTTTTAACCATAGACAAAATAAGCAAATGCTGGTGGTCCACGAAAATCTGGGGTCTCATCTTTTGTGATCAATATATTTCCCTTTTTAGTATAAAAGTTGTATGGACGGCACAAGAATGTACTTTTGCCTAGAGGTCCCGGCAAGAGCTAAAGAGATTCCAGTTGCTTGGCCAAAAAATAATTTGGCGAGGGGGGGGGGGGGGTTAGCAAAATAACTTGTTTCTCATTCCTTCAAATATCATTTCTACGAACTTCAATGGATTCATGGATGGGGTTGGCAATGTCGCTGGGTGGCTCGGGATACCAAATCTTGATTTGAATTTCACAGAGTGTTTCTACATTTACTCTTCCCACAAAAACTTTCAATTTGCATTTTGAAGAGCACAATTTCGATAATGAATATTCGACCACGTTACACTCCAAACCTGTACCAGATATAATCAATCCTATTACCACTCATTTTCAAATGTCAGAAGTAGCATTTAAATCAAAACCTTTCATGTCCTAGTCCCGTAGTGTACGTCCAATTATGGCGTACGGTTTCCAAATTTGGCGCACCGCAGACAAGTCTCACCCCAGAAAGCTTCAAGTTCTTCAACATAACGCATTTCGTTCGTTTATTAATTTTCTGAATTACGCCAGGGTGGAAGATCTCAACATTAGGCCACTTATGGAATATGTTCAAAACCTTTCTTTAAATTTCTTTAGTGGTCTCAATAGATTAAATAATTTCACGTTCGACAGTATCCTATGGCACCACCCAAGGAACTCCTAGGGCTGTAGAAGTAAAGAGCTAGGTCTTAGCGCGTTTTCCCCTGAAACCGGAAATGTTTTGGTGGGACGTCACGGCGCTGCATGAGGAGTAGAAGCACTCATAGAATCTAATGGAAAGTTTGCATTTCAAATTAAAAATGAGCTTGAAAAGAAGCAATAAACACGTTAAAACAAAAATAAAACTTTAACAGTGAGAACATTGCATCTAAAGCATTAGGGCACTTCCAGACAGGCAGCTTGGTGACGTCAAATATGCACGTCCAGTCACACCTTGGTTGGGTTCGACGCACCGAGTGTACTTTCAAAGGGATGATCCAGCCCTCCTCTGTTAGAGCCCTGCGGAACTCCAGGGCGCGAAAGCTCCGAAGAGCGTATCTTGAGGAATACCTTTCTCCGCCCTTCAAAGCGGAGGATTTCAGCATAGTTTTATAATTGCTCTCATTTCAACGATAATGCTTTAGTTATAGCCATACACCCTCCCTGGCATTTGAGGAATCGCGATTCCGCGACTATCCTTTATCCCCCCTCTCCCCATCTGTCTAATCCAATACCTTTACTCTGGCTCAAGGCTCTGTGTACCTCGGGTTGCCCCTCCATTCATCTTATATTTCTTTTACTCTACTAGGTGCCATTTTGGACCCTAGTTTTTTCCTTTTTGAAGACTTCGATTATGGATACGGATGAGCACGATTTCGATTATCGCCCCTCTCCCATCCCCTAAGCAACTCAAGAAGTAGCATTTAAATCAAAATATTTTATGTCCTCAATTTCCGCAAAGATTTGAACGAGAGGTCACTATCAACGCAAGTTCCATGTTACAAACCGAATGTTATCGAACGACACGATATCATTGATTAGGGCTTTTCTTTGCAACACTGCGGCCTCATTCCTTTTTACTCCACAATGGATCATGTAATGTTTATTTACTTTGAGCAAACATATCATTCGAAGAATACTAGAAAATCAAAGACACCGTCTTATAATAGAATAACGAGGAAAACCTCAAAAGAAGGGTGAAGGCGGGCTGCTATCTCCTTTCTTAAGATTACAATTGTATATTGTATGATCCAGAATGTTACCTCCTCCCCCTCTTCTCTTTAAACTTTGGCATCGTTGGATCACATGAATTGGAAACGTCTTGAAACTGTTAGTTTTTGTATATATAGGACTCGTAACAATTACGGAATGGGATCGGCGTGCAAACGGAAAAATTAAGTGAATAGTATTTCATCAAGAAATCCGCATTTTGATTGTCCCATGTAAGTTTTCTTTTATATAATATCCTTTTACAGTTTAAGTCTGTCTATCGAATCATATTCTTTGTAGTGGCTTAACAACCGCCAAGGGTGTACATGTAAGATGATTTTGAATTAAACTTATCGACTTTTACAGGAGGCTGAAATCTTATATCTGACCTAATTTAGCCTATTTTTAAAATTCTATATTTTAAGGAAAAATTCTATACTCGTGCCTTCTGACATTCGGGGCTCATGCGTGAGCTACTGGGAGACGATGCTGGTTAAGGTGATTGATAAGTTTATAAGTGCACAGTTAAGAGGCAATAGTAGTTCATAGCATTCAAAAAATCGATTTTTCAAAGTTAATTTTTAAATTTTAGGATTAGTTTAAAGCAAACTGCACCAAAATCGGACACGCAAAATAAGTATACAGTGGTAAAAAGTGAATTTGTACGCATTGTAATGAGCAACAATTTGATATTTCTTTAAATTTATATTCATTATATTCTTTTCTTCCCAGTTTCAAATATTTGTGTCTTTCCGCATGATTATTATAAAAAAAAGTATTATCCTATTTACATAGAAATTAATATACATTTTAAACTAATAAGTATAAATGCACAAAACCTAAACTTGCTCATTATTGAAAAAGAAATTATTATAAGAAATATTTTTGTCTGATTAAAAAAAAAATATATGAAAAAATTTCAAAAATACCTTCTTGCAAAATATTTTTTTGATGTTTTAGGTTTCGCACACAATATCTTCACTTTAATGTGTCCCAGAGTATCTTCACTTTAATGAAAAAAAAATGTTTCTGGAAGCTTTAATTAAAAAACAATCTTACGCACAATAAACTCTAATATTTATTTTTTTAGCTATGACTTATCTTCGAAATCATATATTTAAAAATTAGTCAAGGTATTAGTAAAACAGTAATATTTTCATATTAACATTATGCAAACATTATTATAACAACATTGTTATAACAATTAGTGTGCAAACATTGTTGTTGTAACATAGTATAAAAGTTATTTAAAAATATCAAAAATTTGTTCCTTTATTCAACAGCAAAGTCATAGCCAAATATGTCCCTATTATCTGCCTTTAACATAATTTCCGATTTTTCGTAACATGAAATGGCATCAGCAGTGTACTTTGATCAGACAATTGAAAAGCTTATATATTTATTTATTGTTTGAGGAAATATATTTACTTTGGAAGGGCTTTTTCTGGGGGTGGGATATTTATTTTTGAAGGTTTAATGGGGTCGAACATTGTTCTAAAATTTACTTAAAAGGCTGATCTGCAATTCCATCTTGAAACTTATGCCTGAAAATTGTTAGTTCCGGAGAAGTTACAATCCTCAATTCTCGATTTATACGCCCTGTGCTGCAATCAGATATTTACCGTAGGGTGTATGTAGTACTCATGCTAAGGTATTGCTTTTTGTTTCATGTCAATTAAGAAATCCTTGGTGCAAGATTACACGATCAAAACACGCCGGGTTTGGATTTTAGGGTCTGAATAACTGTCTGTACCAGTCCATAGCATGTTACATTCAGTGAATTTTCAACTATTAAAGAATGTAGATATTAATCTGATATTTTAGATTCTTTTATAGTGTGCGACATCGAATTTCATAACTTGTGTTCTACTGTAGTCGATCCCGTTATTTCTTCTTTTCTTTCCCATATCTGGCAATTAAATCAAATTAAAAAATCTGATGTGGGCAGCACATGGCTTTCCCTGCAGACTCATATTCATCTTCTCTTTATTTCTGCAATAATTCATTATATTGAGTTTAATTTCACAAAATAACGCCCATAATTATATGAAATGACACGGAATTGGCATTTTTAATTCAATTTCCGTTCTTATTTGGTAACTGGATTTTTTTTCAACGGTGGTGTAGCGAAAATGCGAAAAAACTAAAATATCTCGAGAACGGTGTAACGGGGTTGGTCTTATTTTTTTCATTAAATTAATTTTTTTCATTAATTTTTTTCATTATATCATTAAATTCAGTTTAATTGTACAAAATAACACTAAATTTGCATTTTTTATTCATTTTTTACTTTCCCTGCAATACATGGTAATGTATAGGGAAAGTATTGGAATCATGCCGAAAATCACAACTCGAGTTTTCGACGGATCTACGCGTTTCGAGACCTCTAGAATACGAAAAAACCATTTTTAGCGTGACGTCTATGTGTGTGTCTGTCTGTCTGTGCAGATTTTGTATCCACTCTAACGATAAAACTAATGGACCGAATTTCACAAAATTTGGTAGGTAAGTTACTTGTAAGCGAGTCTGGTGCTGATTAGTTTTGGGTACGATTCGGGATAAAAGAACCCGGCTTTTTTTGCGAAATGGCCCGCAAAAGCTTGTATCCACTCTAACTGAAAAACTAATTTACCGAATTTCACAAAATTCGGCAGATGAGTCACTTGTGGGTTACCCTGGTGCTGATTAGATTTTGGTACGATTCGGAAAATACTAACCTGCCTTTTTTTGCAAAGTGGCCCACAAAAATCGTCAAAATCTAAACTAAAGAACTAGGTATACTCAAATATATCCATTAAATGCTAGTTTAATACGTAATTTTTAACGACGAAAAGAATAAGACCAAGCCCATTACACTAGGGATTGCCGTTCTCGAGATATTTTAGTTTTTCGTATTTTCTCTACGCCACCTTTGAAAAAAATCTGATGTGGGCAGCACATGACTTTCCCTGCAGACCTATATTAACGTTCTCTTTATTTTAATTAAATTTATTTCACTTTTAATTCAATTTTCGTTCTCATTCGGTAACCGGGCTTATTTTCAAAGGTGGCGTAGGGAAAGTACGAAAAACTAAAATATCTCGAGAACGGCTAGTCCTAGTGTAATGGGGTTAGTCTTATTCTTTTCGTCGTTAAAAATTACGTATTAAATGAGCATTTAATGGATATATTTGAGTATACCTAGTTCTTTAGTTTAGATTTTGACGATTTTTGTGGGCCAATTTGCAAAAAAAAAGGCAGGTTATTTTTTTCTGAATCGTACCAAAATCTAATCAGCACCAGGGTGACCTATACCTGACTCATCTGCCGAATTTTGTGAAATTCGGTCCATTAGTTTTTCAGCTACAGTGGATACAAGCTTTTGCGGGCCATTTCACAGAAAAGGCGGGTTCTTTTATTCCGAATCGTACCCAAAACTAATCAGCACCAGCCCCGCCCACAAGTGACTTACCTACAAAATTTTGTGAAATTCGGTCCATTAGTTTTTTAGTTAGAGTGGATACAAAATCTGCACAGACAGACACACAGACACACACACAGACAGACACACACACAGACGTCACGCTAAAAATGGTTTTTTCGTATTCCAGAGGTCTTGAAACGTGTAGATCCGTCGAAAACTCGAGTTGCGATTTTCGGCATGATTCCAATACTTTCCCTATACATTACCATGTATTGCAGGGAAAGTAAGTCTGCAGGGAAAGTCATGTGCTGCCCACATCAGATTTTTGTTTTTATTTGGAAATTGAACATTTTTCCGAAAACGGCGTAACAAGAAATCTCAAATATCTTGAAAACGAACGGTAAGTCCTAAAATATAATGGAGTGTGTTATATTCTTTTCCTCGTCAAAAATTGCGTATAAAACAAGAATTTAATTGATACATTTGAGCATACACTACTTAGTCCCTTTTTTTAGATTTTGGCAATTTGAGCGGGCCATTTCGTAAAAAAAGGCAGGTTGTTCTTTTCCGAATCGTACCAAAATCTAATCAGTACCAGAGTATCTCACAAGTAACTTTGACACTAATACTAATGACCAAGTACTAATTGACCAAATTTTGTGAAATTTGGTCAATTAGTATTTTAGCTAGGATGGATACATGAAATTTTTTGAGGGCCATTTCCTAAAAAAAAGGCAGGTTGTTCTTTACCGAATCATACCAAAATCTAATCAGCACTAGAGCATCCTACAAGTAACTTATCTACCAAATTTTGTGAAATTTAGTCAATTTGTATTTCAGCTAGAGTAAATACATGAGATTTTTGCGGGCCATTTCGCAAAAAAAAGGGGAGTTCATTTTTTCCGAATTGTACCAAAAACTAATCAGCGCCAGGGTCACAACCAAGGGTCTTACCTACCAAATTTTATGAAATTCGGTCTATTAGTTTTTGAGTTAGGGTGGATACATACATTGCACAGACACACAGACAGGTAGACAGACAGACAGACAGACAGAAAGACACACACACACACACACAGACGTCAGGCTAAAAATAGTGTTTTCGTGTTCTAGAGGTCTCGAAACGTGTAGATCCGTCGAAAACTCGAGTTGCGATTTTCGGCATGATTCCAAAACTTTCCCTATACATTACCATGCATTGCAGGGAAAGTAAAAATCTGATGTGAGCAGCACATGACTTTCCCTGCAGACTTATATCCATGTTCTCTTTATTTTAATTAAATTTATTTCACTTTTAATTCAATTTTCGTTCTCATTCGGTAACCGGACTTATTTTCAAAGGTGGCGTAGAGAAAATACGAAAAACTAAAATATCTCGAGAACGGCTAGTCCTACTGTAATGGGGTTGGTCTTATTCTTTTCTTCGCTAAAAATTACGTATTAAACAAGCATTTAATGGATATATTTGAACATACGTAATTCTCTAGTTTAGATTTGGACGATTTTTGCGGGCCATTCTGCAAAAAAAGGCAGGTTATTTTTTTCTGAATCGTACCAAAATCTAATCAGCACCAGGGTGACCTATACGTGACTCATATACCGAATTTTGTGAAATTCGGTCCATTAGTTTTTCAGCTACAGTGGATACAAGATTTTGCGGGCCATTTCACAAAAAAAGGCGGGTTCTTTTATTCCGAATCGTACCCAAAACTAATCAGCACCAGCCCCGCCCACAAGTGACTTACCTACAAAATTTTGTGAAATTCGGTCCATTAGTTTTTTAGTTAGAGTGGATACAAAATCTGCACAGACAGACACACAGACACACAGACAGACACACAGACACACACACAGACGTCACGCTGAAAATAGTTTTTTCGTATTCTAGAGGTCTCGAAACGTATAGATCCGTCGAAAACTCGAGTTGTGATTTTCGGTATGATTCCAATACTTTCCCTATACATTACCATGTATTGCAGGGAAAGTAAAAATCTGATGTGGGCAGCACATGACTTTCCCTCCAGACTTATATTAACGTTCTCTATATTTTAATTAAATTTATTTCACTTTTAATTCAATTTTCGTTCTCATTCGGTAACCGGACTTATTTTCAAAGGTTGCGTAGAGAAAATACGGAAAACTAAAATATCTCGAGAACGGCTGATCCTAGTGTAATGGGGTTGGTCTTATTATTTTCGTCGTTAAAAATTACGTATTAAACGAGCGTTTAATGGATATATTTGAGTATACCTAATTCTTTAGTTTAGATTTTGAAGATTTTTGGGGGCCATATCGCAAAAGAAGGCGGGTTCTTTTATTCCAAATCGTACCCAAAACTAATCAGCACCAGACTCGCTCACAAGTGACTTACCTACCAAATTTTGTGAAATTCGGTCCATTAGTTTTTTAGTTAGAGTGGATACAATATCTGCACAGACAGACAGACACACAGACACACACACACAGACGTCACGCTAAAAATGGTTTTTTCGTATTCTAGAGGTCTTGAAACGTGTGGATCCGTCGAAAACTCGAGTTGCGATTTTCGACATGATTCCAATACTTTCCCTATACATTACCATGTATTGCAGGGAAAGTAAAAACATATGAAATAGAATTAACTATATCTTAAATGACCGGTTTTATTTAAGTAGAAGCATATTGTCAGTCATATACTTATGTGTAAAGTTAAAAAGGTATTGGCATAAAAAGCAAAAGTTCCTTCAAGAGATGCTTGATATTTTCTAATTATTCTTCCTCCTATTCAAATATAATATACAAGTTTGGAATTTTTCAAGTTTTAAGTATAATGCAACAATTTATATACTCCTAGTTTTCGCAGAAATCTTTTTAATTTCATTTTTTTTTTTCAGGAACTTCTCCCATTTTAAAATTAAAAAAAAAACGTAGTTATTTTACATTCAATGCAGTTTTTAAATTTATTTTCCATTAAGGCATTTTGTTCCTTTTTGATATTTTTAATAATATGTTTTTAAATAATACTTTAACTACTTTCTTTCAAACGAGTTTTCAATGATTTTGAAATTTCTCTGAAGAATTTTCAGATTATTTTATCTATTGCGTTGAATTTTCCCAGAATCTTTAAAAGTATTTTGGAGATATCTAAAACGGCACAAATTACTAAGGAACAAATACATAAATAAGAAAAAAACTTTTGATTATTTAATATAAATGATATTTTTAGGATTTTTGGGACTTGAGTTTCAGATACATTTCTTTGCTAGTTACATACGGGCATTTCTCAAAATGTCAGATCTCTTTACATTAAAAAATCCTTTAAGTACCTTCAAAACAGATGCATAAACTTCCCTACTAAACAATCATTATTGCACAGTTTAAAATTATCATAACACTGATTATTACATTTGTCGTATTGAATTTACCATGCTACTTTGTGTCTAGTGTTTTATTATATTTTATGGAAGCTCTAGACAGAACTAGAAGCGTGCACAAGAATGCGAAGCATATAGAAAGATTTTCGCAAAGTTGTAGAACTTTTTATATAGAATTTCTCTTTAATTGACATCGAGTACATCGTATCAACCCTTATTTATTTTGTTTAAGATCCTCTACCAAAAAATTGAACTTGTCAGCATTTTTTTTCGTAGATGATTTCCTTAGAAAGTTCGATCTTTGGGCAAAGCTGAACTGTTATTAGAGAGATGAACATTTTGTTCATTGACACAAATGTTTTCATCCAGCAATACTTAATCCGTTTAGTGTTGTCACACGGTTACTATGTGTATCCGAGACAATAAGAGAGAGACGCCAAAAATATAGTTGTGTGTCCAAAGACAGGAGGATGGAGAAGGGATGAATATATTAATATATGCTTTGAAGTTAAAGCCCCCTTCTAAGGATGCACACAGTTAAACCAGAAATATTAAGAAACTAGTAATTAACTTACATTGCTATTGTGTTACGAATAACCCAGGTAGGACTTACTCCGGCCTACAATATGCAAGCTGGACATAGGCATCATACAACAAAATATATAGAACACAGGTGTTAAGGATGGAAAAATATGACACTAATGAAATATAAAAACTCTTTTATTAATATGCATTATAGTAGGCAAATAAGTGAAGTAGTTAAGTAATTAGGCCTTTTCATTCATATTAATAATGCAATCTTTAAGTAATTTGGCCTTATCAATCATATTAACCATTATTATGATTATTAGCTTAGATCACACAGTTCTACATATATTAAAGTGTGCATAAAAATATAGATATAAAAATATAATGTAGATTTTCATGAAGTTGGCATAATTTTACACAAGTGTCAAGAAATTAAGAAATCTCATCGCCATAATGTCATCAATGAAGTTGTTTATGCTGACTCTATAGTATGAAACCTGGAAACTTTTAGGCTTTGACAAAATATTATTTTTATAAGCTAAGATAATTTTTTTTTACAATTATGCCAATTTTTTAAGACTACCACTTTGGAGTGTATCGCCATCTGATGGGCAATTTCTTTTATTTTGGATCAACTACGTAGCGGTTTATATGTACAATTTGTACTGTAAAATGTACAGTTTGTGCTGTAAAATATACAGTTTCTATGTACAGTTTGTGCTATGATAAACAGATGACACTAAATACGTTAAGGGTTTCTGGAAGACAATAATGTCTTTGAAAAAAGTGATGTAATATTTAAGTTGTTATCATCAAGATGCTGTTATCACTAATATAAATTCTTTAGAAGTTGATTTTTATGAGTTCAACGACATTTGTTGATCAGATTTCTTCTAAACTCTTTTTCTCGGAAACAAATTAACCGATTGAAATCAAAATTGAGGCAAAGATAAATTTTTGCATATAAAAAAATCTGACGTGGGCAGCACATGACTTTCCTTATATAATGCAATGAATTTACTACTTTTACAGTAAAAAAAATCTGATGTGGACAACACATGACTTTCCTTATATAATGTAAGGAATTTACTACTTTTACAGTAAAAAAATAGCTTTTTCTTATAGTTGATACTTACATTCTTTCCAAGATATTGAATTTTCGGCAATTAGTCGTCATTTTCATTGATTTAGCGTCATTTTCATTCATTTGGCGAGATTTTCGTTAATTTGGCAACTTTTCAAAAAGTCGCCAAGTTGGCGACATTCCGTCAAATTCGTCGCCAAAATCTCGCCAAGCCTTATGGACGAAGAAATAAGTTATTCTTACAGCAGACAAATGACTATTGGCGTTCAAATACAAACGTATTACTCAAAGTATCTTTTTTCATGAATGGAACGAGCTAGATCCACGAGAATGATGTCACCCAATGTATCGTATGGTATTACATATGAAAAGTGAACATGTGTTTCAATAGGAAATATATTTTTTTTATTTTATATGACTTTTTGATAATTTTTTTTGGAAAATGTGCAATATCTCAAGAACGGTTCATGTTAGCGTTATAACATTTATGCCAATTGTTTTCTAATGAAAAATTACATAAGAAATGTCTATTTGCCTAACTTTATTAGTGGTTTTGATTTTTTGACGATTTTTTCAAAATTTCATTTTAAAATTTAGGAGGGTTATGAACATTTGATTGCGTATAAAAACAATAGGCTTCCAGTGTTTACGGATTGTGATTTTTGTACCAAATTTGGTTCGAATCGGTCCATTCATTCGTCAGTTATAGTCTCCACAGACTCACTGACACACACACACACACACACACACACACACACACACACACACTTTCACACACACACATACACACACACACACACACACACACACACATACAGACATCATTTCAAAAATGTTTGATTTGTGATCAGGGATGCTTGAAACGTGCTCTCCCGTCGAAAACTCGAATTCGAATTTCACACACAATACTTTCCTTAAACATTATGTATATAAGGAAAGTAAAAATAGGTTAATCTTATAGTAGATACTTATATTCTTTCCAAGATATTGAATTTTTGTTAATTAGTCGTCAGTTTCATTGATTTAACGTCATTTTTATCCATTTGGCGAGATTTCCGTTAATTTGGCAACATTTAAAAAGTCGCCAAGTTGGCGACATTCCATCAAATTCGTCACCAAAATCTCGCCAAGCGTTATGGATGGAGAAATAAGTTATTCTTATAACAGATAAATAACTATTGGCGTTCAAATACAAAAGTATTATTCAAAGTATTTTTTCTCATGAGTGCAACGAACTAGATCCAAGAGAATGATGGCACCAAGTTTATAGCATGATATTACATATGAAAAGTGAACATGTTTCTCAACAGTTAAAATTTTTTTTAATTTATGAGATTTTTTGATAAATTTATTTGAATAATGTGCAATATCTCAAGGAGGTTCATGCTAGCGTTCTAAAGTTTATGTCAATCGTTTTCTAAGGAAAAATTACATACGAAATGTATATTTGTTTAACTTTATTAAAGGTTTTGATTTTTTGATGATTTTTTCAAAATTTTACTCGAAAATTTAGGGGGTTCTGAACATTCGATTGTGTTTAAAAACAATAGGCTTCCAGTATTCAAGGATTGTAATTTTGTACCAAATTTCATTCGAAATCGCTCCATTTGTTCGTGAGATATCGTCTCAACAGACTCACTGACACACACAGACATCACCTCAAAAACATTCGATTCGTAATCATGGATGCTTGAAACGTGCTCTCCCTTCGAAAAATCGAATTCGAATTTTCGACCCCGTCACAATACTTTCCTTATACATTATATTATGTATATAAGGAAAATATAAAGATGTACCCACACTTTTCTGGAGAATGTTTCTACGTCTGCCACAGTATGTGTATGAGTATTTTTACACACACAATTTTTATTAAAATTGCCCCAAATTCCATATTAAGATTACTTTGATATCGGAAATGCGAATATAAAGTTATATATTCAAATACCTGTAACGGCGTATGTGTAGATTTAAAAATTATAATTATTATGAGCACTGTGGAACTTAACATGTGTCAGCCAAGTAGAAGTTCCGCGAAATTTACTAAATATTTAAAGGGGTCTTCCAAACAAATAAGTTTGAGAATCATTGCTTTAACCCTTTAATAGATCACGTGGCAAACACCAAACCAAATAAGGTTGGGAATCACTGCTTCAACCCTTTAATAGCTCACGTGGCAAACACCAAAACAAATAAGGGTGGGAATCACTGCTTTAACCCTTTAATAGATCACGTGGCAAACACCAAAACATAATAAAATAATTTGACAACGGGAATCTGAAACTGAATTTATAAATTTTTTGTCTACTCTTTCGCAATATAAGCTTATTTTGAAAAATACATAATATACGAAATCAGATTTAAATCTGTTTCAATACTGTTAGATAATGTGATGTGAAGAACTGTAAAATGAAGTTCGTTTCATCTTCACACAACTGCATATCTTGCGTAAACGGCCCATGCGCAACCTGTGAAATTTTGGTTCGATTTACAACACATTTGGTGTATTAGAGTATTTGCACTGATAGTAAGTTGAAAAACAGCAGTGAATATAGTTAAACATGGTTGGTTAGTAAATTGAAAAGTTAGTAACAATTTTGTTTTCCGTCAGGTTATTATCAAATTGGTTATAACGAGCATTTTTAAAATATAGAGATCAAATTGAATGTTAAATGCGGTAAAATAGAAAGAAATTACACATACATTGAATAATAAAAGGCAAAGGAAGACGTCAAAATGCAAGAAAATATTTAAAAATATTTTTTGAAAATTTTATCATGTTATACATCGGGTCATCGGGTCACAACTTATTTAGTTTTATACTATCAGCATATTTTTCTATAAGATTATTTGTTTTCTTTCATTTTTAACACTTTACAACAAAGTTGAAAAGTGTTTATGACTTTGTTCATTCTGTCTGTCTGTCTGTCTGTCTGTCTGTCTGTCTGTCTGTCTTTCTGTCTGTCCGTTAGCACGATAACTGCCGTAAAAATGACTTTATCAAAATGAAATTTTAGTATGTTGTTCAGACGGTCTGTAGGACCTATGGGAATATAAATAAATAATATCACCCAATTAGTTTTTTATTGAACCCGGGTTGAAAAAATGAAATACATTGAACCCTATGGGACCTAATTTTTCAAACATTTTTTAAGTAAATTTAAAATTCACGAATTGCTTCGAAATTTTTAGAAAATATTCACATTATCCCATAGAATATATAAAAAAAAATTCAGTAAAATATGTTAAGTAGTTTTTTAATTAAAAATTATTTACTATAGGGAAAAAAACAAATTCAATTAAATTCTGACTTTGGGATATCTTCCAGAAAGAAAAGAGAGAGATATTATATAATAAATATCTCTCCATTTGTTTAAACGTTTTGCATATGGGAGTGGCTTCACATTTTAAAATAAATTTGGTAGATAACAATTTTTCATTTTTTTAAATTTTATATAACTCTTCATGATAAATTTATTTGATGGCATTTTTAATGCACTTTCCTACGTCCTAGAGAGTTAAAATTTGGTACACAGCTTAAATTTGTTGAACATTTTATTCGACAAAAATTTGATGGATCTTTAAATATAGATCATACATTTTTTTCGAAATGGCCTGAAAATAATCCCCGTTCACTTCTATAAATCATTGTTGTAATATTGTTAAAAATTCTGATGTGGACAGCACATGTCTTTCCCTGCAGACTCATATTCGTTCTTTTTATTTATTTTTTCTATGACGTCATTTGAATTAATTTCAGTTGTTTTCGATGAAGTTTTTAAATATAATAAATTATCGTAGTATTATGATAGTTTTAAAAATATTACCGTGGAATGTATCGCTTTTCAGATATATTTAAACCAGGCAATTTTTATTTCAATGCCGTCATTTGAATGAAGTTCATGTTTTTCAATGAAGGTTTAATTTTTCAAATATAATAAATTAATGTAGTATTATGATAAGTTTTAAAATATTACCGAGGAATGTATTGCATTTTCGACTGTTTTAAATAAAATTGCATTGAAGTTGGAAAGTGTTTCATAATCAATGCTTTAAGCATGATTGATCTTTCTTGTTATACATACTACTAGTATAGCCGTTCTTTGTACGGAATATATAGTATAAACAAACTTAAAATTTACAATTATATGCATATTCTTATACTGTTCAAAATGGCATTTTTCAAAACATTTTATTAAAATATTTAATTTAATTCTCCTCAAAAGAGGTTTAAGAATCTCTGTACTCGCTATACTAAATTACCTTCACATGCAGATCGGAAGAATAAAACATTCTGGTACCGATTGTAAATAAATTTACAAAAACTATGAAATGGGATCCACGGTAAAAGCACTGTGGGCATTATCCCAAAGACCGGTACGGTCTTGAATTTGGCGACTTTTCTGGCGGCCGATGTTGAGACAGTTGCCGTCACAGACTAATACTGTAGTATTCTGTGGTTGCCGTAGTATCCAACCAACTCGCAAGGTTACCATGATTATGAAGATTATCATAGCACTCCGCTTATCGCCGATTTGACGCGATAAAAAAAAAAAAAACGACCATACCGGTCTCTGGGATTTAGCCGTGCTATGAAATTGAATCAACATATGCTAAAATAAAAGGGCTAAAATGGTATTAGAAGATATACTCGTACCATCTTTATTCTGATTACAATCAACAATTGATTTTAATTTCATTCAACAATTGATTCTGATTTCATTCAACAATTAATTCTGATTTCCTTCAACAATTGATTCTGATTTCATTCAACAATTGATTCTGATTTCATTCAACAATTGATTTAACAATTAGCAATCAACAATTTATTCTGATTTCATTCAACAATTAATTCTGATTTCCTTCAACAATTGATTCTGATTTCATTCAACAATTGATTCTGATTTCATTCAACAATTGATTTAACAATTAGCAATCAACAATTTATTCTGATTCAACACACTATATGAATATGAAAAATTTCTGCCAAAATAAAACGGATGACTTAAGAAATCCCCGTAACTTACTTTTCAACCCGAAAGTCGTAATTGATATAATCCAGTCAAAAATGTAATTTCGATAAAATTTATTTTTATACACATTTCTTAATTATTTTAATCGGAAAAGATTTAATAAAAATTGTCCACTGTATAATTTCATTGGGTTTAATTCCATTGCTTAGTAACATAGTATCATTTTCTTCAAATAAATTTGAGGAAAAATTATCGTATGCATAATGCTATGTCTATGGAAGATTTAATTGTGCGTTTTTTATTAATATCTAAACATCCCCTGGTCCTATAGAAACTCGAAGCAGGGACTAACTTTTAAGTAGGGCTATTCCCAGGTTACCACACCAAATTTCATGAAATTCGGTGCAGCCGTTCTCCCGTGAGATTGAGACAAATAAATACACATACACACATACATACCCACAGGCAGATTTTCAATTTTATTTATATAGATTATTTGGAAGGAATTTGGACTTACCAAAATCTCAAGTAAGTGTCTCCCGTTATGAAGAAAGTTCCAAAACTATATTAAAGCTGTAAATCTCTCAATTTAAACCCAGTCTCAAAACTTAACCTCTTTGGGCTTAAAGTCAGCGATTTATCTTCTTATTTATATAATGTTGTTTTGTTAAAACATCTGTAGTTTTTCCTTATCACAAAATTGTCGCGCATTGTGTTCAAAAAACACCTGTCGATATTCACTAGTTTCGGGCAGTAACGTCAAACGCATTAGGAAAATGCGATAGGTGTGCTTTGAACCTTTAAAGTTCATTCCAGAAAAACGAACAATTGTAATCGAGTTATTTTGTTCTTTTTAAGGCGTGTTTTTCAGTGACATTACATAGTAACTAATTTCACGGCTGATCAAGGTTAACAACTGCTGTAAGGGCACTTACAACAATTGTTAACCTTGCATTTTTTTATATACAGCAGCTATTACCAAACTGTGAGTTGCGAACCGATTTTTGAGGGTCAAAGCAATTTTTTCGAAATGTGTCGATTTTAAAATTGTTTAAAAATGGAAATACATGAAAATTTTAAAATTAAAAAGTTGGTAGTGGCTCTAATTTGATTGAACCGAAATGGTTTTGAATAAATAACATATTTTCTTTGTGGGTCTTTTGTTTTCTTTAAACATTTTCAAAACAGTTCAATATATTAAAATACCGAAATTAACTATTAAATTAAAGACAACCAACATAGGTTTAAAAGTCATTTAATAAAATCACCGTCCTCTACGTACGTAAGTTTACAAAGCCAAAGCGCTTTTGGGCATCACACCATGCCTTTCATCAGTGGCCGCCACTGATAATGGGCATGGTGATGCCCGAAAGCGCTTTTTTATATTTATATACTTTTATATTTATTAATTTTATATTTATATTTAAGTATATTTTTTTATATTTATATACTTTTAATTGTGAATTTTGTATCCTTATATTCTTCTCTTCCCCCTTTCCTTTGTAGTGATATGTTACCTTCTATCTTTATCCTTAGTCTTAGTCTATAGTTACTCATTTGTAACAGATATGCTAGAGATGGGTTTTTTTGTACATACAGTAGTTTATGCATAATTTACGATTAAAATCTTTCATTTTTTAGTTATATAATATATATATATATATATATATATATATATATATATATATATATATATATATAAGATAGATTAACAGATATGGATCATTTTGTAACTTGGAACGCTTTCTATTTTTAACACTTTACAACAAAGTTGAAAAGTGTTTATGACTTTGTTCATTCTGTCTATCTGTCTGTCTGTCTGTCTGTCCGTTAGCACGATAACTGCCGTAAAAATGACTTAATCAAAATGAAATTTTAGTATGTTGTTCAGACGGTCTATAGGACCTATGGGAATATAAATGAATAATATTACCCAATTAGTTTTGGATTGAACCCGGGTTGAAAAAATGGAATACATTGAGCCCTATGGGACCTAATTTTTCAAGCATTTTTTAAGCGGATTTAAAATTCGCAAATTGCTTCGAAAATTTTAGGCAATATTCAAATTGTTCCATAAAATATATTAAAAAAAATTCAGCGAAATATATTCAGTTGTTTTTTAAATAAAAATTAAAATAATAATAACACCTCTTATATGAAGCGATCACGTGTCTATGATATGAAACGATCACATGACCCATTTCAAAATGATATATGGCATCCATCTTGTGTCAAAATCGTGATTTTTAAAGTTCTTTTTAATTCATATTGAGTGTTGTATCCGTCCTAAAACTACTTTATTTTTGCCTAAATTCTGTGCATCTACATACTGAAACAACGCAATGACAATATATTTCAGTTTAAATGCTCTTCCAAATTTGATTATTTCTACTATTAAGCCTATTTTTCACCTATGTAAAATGTAAACAGCAAAATATGTAGAATGAGTTGTATTAGAATCGCTGTAATTCTTTAACACAAAATCATTTAGTCCATGGAGTCTGCTTAGCTGATGTGAATGAAATATTCATTGATTTTAGAAAGAGACGGACGATATTTTTCGATGAAGTTTTACGCATAGAGTTTACTTACTTGTAGCTCAATGGTCTTAATTTTTAAATAAAATAAATTATTATAGTATTGTGATGAATGACATGAATAGGGGAATTATTTATGAATGAAATGTTGCTTTTATAGAGAGAGCCAGGCGTGTTATTTTTTTATGACGTCATTTGAATGAATTTCAGTTGTTTTCGATGAAGTTTTCAAATATAATAAATTATCGTAGAATTATGATAATTCTAAAATTATTACCGAGGAATGTATCACATTTTAGAGATGTTTAAACCAGGCAATTTATACTTTAATGCCGTCATTTGAATGAAGTTCATTTTTTTCGATGAAGGTTTAAGGTTTCAAATATAATAAATTAATGTAGTATTGTGATAAGTTTTAAAATATTACCGAGGAATGTATTGCATTTTAGACATGTTTAAATAACATTGCATTGAAGTTGTAAAGTGTTTCATAATCAATGCTTTAAGCATGATTGATCTTTCTTGTTTTTTTCTGCACTTACTTTTGTTTTCTTGTAGCTTTTCACACACACACTTACTCACTTTAATATTACATACATACATAATTCTCATTCCTTCCTTAATACCCACTAGCATTATGAAAAAGTTATTTCCATCATATGGCAACATCAATTTACACTTTTATTAAAACATTAAGAAAAAAAAACATTTACAACATAGAGAAGAGCGGTCAAAAAATTATAATTACTTCGCTGTCAATTCTTTTACACGTTCACTTTTTAGTTAATAATCTGCAGCTGCAGTAACCTAGTAACTAATATAAAATATTACTAGAAATATATATTTGGGGCAGGTAGCTTCGTTAGAAGGGCGAGGGAATTAAATTGATACCTTACACAATGTTAAGGGAATTTTTGACAATATAAAAGGAAATTTCATTTAAATAGTGTTTGATAAAACAAAGCGCCGTTTCTATTTTCTGGCGCGTACTTCAGGATACCTTCGCTTCGATCATTAGCTTCGATCATAGCATTTCGGTGGCCTTTCAACCGTAACTTTATATGATAATGGATTAAAAAAATCTGATGTGGGCAACACATGACTTTCCTTATGTAATGCAATGATATTACTACTTTTACAACAAAAAAAAAACCTTATTCTAATAGTAGATACTTATATTATTTCCAAGATATTGAATTTTCTTCAATGCGTCGTCATTTTCATTGATTTAGCGTCATTTTTATCAATTTGGTAAAAATTAAAAATGTCGCCAATTTGGCGACATTCCACCAAATTCGTAGCCAAAATATCGCCAACCGTTATGGACGGAGAAATAAGTTATTCTTACAGCAGATAAATAAATGACTATTGGCGTTCAAATATAAAAGTATTACTCAAAGTATCTTTTTTCATGAATGGAACGAGCTAGATCCACGAGAATGCTGTCACCAAATTTATCGTATGGTATTACATATGAAAAGTAAACATGTTTCTCAATAGGAAATATTTTTTTTATATAACTTTTTGATAATTTTTTGAAAAATGTTCAATATCTCGAGAACGGTTCATGTTAGCGTTCTAAAATTTATATCAATCGTTTTCTAATGAAAAATTACATAAGAAATATCTATTTGCGTAACTTTAATAGCGGTTTTGAGTTTTTGACGATTTTTTCAAAATTTCACTATAAAATTTAGGGGGGTTCTGAACATTCGATTGCATATAAAAACAATAGGCTTCCAATGTTTACGGATTGTGATTTTTGTACCAAATTTCGTTCGAATCGGTCCATTCGTTCGTCAGTTATCGTCTCCACACACACACACACACACATCACTTCAAAAATGTTTGATTCGTGATCAGGGACGCTTGAAACGTGCTCTCCCGTCGAAAACTCGAATTCGAATTTTCGACCCCGTTACAATACTTTCCTTATACATTATGTATATAAGGAAAGTAATAAGTAACGTCTGGTCCGTTTACACTAATAAAAAGCAAATTTGACGCGTGGTGTGTGGTTAAACTGCATCTTAAATCTGTTTTTATGGTGTTCATGACAGTAAAACCTCGCTCACATTCTGCAGTTGAACATGAAATGAATCGAATGAAAAAAAATAAGGCTGAACTTAGTTGAAAGTTGCCCCAAATCTAGCAAATGTAAAATCTTTCTTGAGACCTTGAGAGTACGCGGGGATACAGCGCGTAACCTATCGGGACAGACCTGATTGCTATAGAATAACAACAAAAAGAAAAATATGTACGTTTGGAAAATGAAGTAGTTTAGATATGTCGCTATGACGCTGACAAAAATATTTGAATTCGAAATTTTCGAGAGAATGTATAAATAATTTCGATACGATATAGATTTAGATTTTTGGCAAGCGGATAGGTCGTTCGACTACATAAATAGAAAAATAAAATATATAAATAAATAGTGAAATAAAATAAATAAATAAATAGTAAAATAAAATAAGTACATAAATAGTAAAATTAAAATATTCAAAATATTGAAAACACATTAGGAGTACTGTAAGAATTTTGCAATTAAATCAAAACGCATTTGCAAACGGATGGAAACTCAAAATATTTTACAGGGGCTATCGGAAAAAAAAAAATCACTGGTGTGTTGCTCAACTTTATCATACCAGAATTCATTTTTAAGTAGTATTTTATTATTTTTATTTTTTAAATTTTATTTATTTATTTATTTTGCAAGTTTTGCAAGAAAAAAAATTTGAAAAATCTGTATTGTTGGTCCAAATGTCCCAATTATAACATGTTACCCTTCATTTGAAAGGGCTTGAAAAAAATCTTCCGATTTATACTAAGTTAGATAATGTACCCCCTCAGGGAGAGGGGTAACTTGCCCCCCCCCCCTTCAGGGGACTAATGACATCACAAACACAAAAATTATATCGCTGCTATTTTTCACTGCAGTGATTGAAACAGTGACGGATCGTCATAACTTATGCATAAATAACCGCTTTTATGCATGTCTATGTCACATAATGCTGCCATGTTAAGAAAATATAAAATTTCGAAGTTTTTTCTCGAATTTCAGAAATTGCTATCTATTTCTAGATTTTGCGTTAACAAAGCCGGTTATAAAGTTTAAAAATCGATTAATATTTGTGGTAGCTATCGTATACACAAGAAATTAACCTCAGACATACGACAGACAGACAGACATTACTCTAAAAATAGTGTTCAGGAGCTTCTAAATCATATATTGGTATAAAAATTTCGAAATTGAAAAATTTCGTGAAGACAATACTTTCTCTATACTATATTTTATAGTGAGAAATTAATAACGGCAAAAATCAGTTTTGAAAGTATATTGTTTTAAGGAGTCACATATTAAAACACTCGAATTATAAATCAAACGCGAAACCCCTAATTTCAGACGGCATGTCTTGAAACTATTACGCATAACCTTGCTGTTTTCAAATGTTTGTATTTTAAGGCGTATTTAAACGAGATATATTTAAAATATGGTAATCAGATGGATCGTTCGATAACATAAATGGAAAAATAAAATATTGTTCGTCGAAATAAGAGTTGTGGAATAAATTTTTCCGCTTAAAACGTTCAGAAACGAACTGGACCTGTAAAATATTTATCTAAAAAAAATCTGATGTGGGCAGCGTATGACTTTCCGTATATAATACAATGAATTTACTACTTTCACAGTCACAAAATAATGTATAAGATCCACGATACTGTGTTTTTATAGTTGAATTGTATATTTGGCGATTTTTCAGATGATAACATGTAAAGCTATTTCAAAGTCCCAAATTAACTCATATTTTGCACAACTCTAAAGAATCAATTATCAATATTGATAGCATCCTCAATAAGCGATATAGTTCATTTATTAAAATATTTTAATAATTAATTCATCAATTTAGTGTCATTTTCATTAATTTAGCGTCATTTTTGCAATTTGGACGATACTTTTGCCAATCTGCGCCGAAATATCGCCAAGTTCGCTATAATTTGATAAATTATTCGCCAAGCTCTTCAAATGTATCCCCAAGTGTTACAGACAAACGGAGAGAAGAGCATTTCCTATATACTAGAAGGTATGCTAGTGGTCATATGATGGAAATCAGAATTTGCAAAACATTACTTCCCATATGGTGTCATTTTCATAATTTGGCGACATTTTTGTCACTTTGGCAACATTTAAAATAGTCGTCAAGTTGGCGATGTCCCGCAAAATTTCTCGCCAAACATAACGGACGGATGGACGGAGAAATGGATTATTCTTATAGTCTACTCTTGTGTTCTTTCCAAGATATTGAACTTTCATCAATTAAGTGTAATTTTCATTGATTTAGCGCCACTTTTATCAATTTAGCGAGAATTTCGTTAATTTGGAAAATATTTAAAAAGTCGCCAAGTTGACGACATTCCGCCAAATTCGTCCCCAAAATCTAGTCAAGCATTGTAGACGGATAAATATGTTAATCTTATAGCAGATAAATGACTATTGGCTTCCAAATACAAAAATATTACCGAAAGTAACTTTTCTCATGAATGGAACGAGCTAGATGCACTAGAATGAAGTCAACAAATTCATCGCATGATAGTAAATATGAAAATTAAACATATTTCACAATAGTTAATATTTTTTTTTATTTTGTGTGATTTTTTATTCATTTGTTTGAAAATGTGCAATATCTCTAGAACAGTTCATCCTAGCTTTCTAAAGTTTATGTCAATCGTTTTCTAATGAAAAATTACATACGAAATGACTATTTACCTAACTTTATTAAAGGTTTTGATTTTTTGATGATTTTTTTTTCAAAGTATCACTCAAAAATTTAGGGGGGTTCTAGATATTCGATTGCGTTTTAAAAGCAATAGGATTCCAGTATTCACAGATTGAAATTTTTATACTAAATTTCGTTCGAATCGCTCCATTCGTTCGTAATATATCGTCACCACAGACTCACACACACATCATCTCAAAAACATTTGATTCGTGTTCAGGGATACTTGAAACTTACTCTCCGACATTGAAAACTCGAATTCAAATTTTCAACTCCGCTACAATACTTTCCTTATACATTATACTATGTATATAAGGAAACTAAAAAACGGCGAAGTTTTGGAAGAGTTATTGCTGAACATAATATATCAATAAAAGTGCTGCAGCAGGTGCAATGTTTATACACTCATATTCAGCAACGAATTCTGCCTGCAAAACATTAATTTACGCCATATATCCAAATTATAAAAAAAAAGTTTCAGTTTTAGAGCAGAATGAGTATGTGGTGATCTACATTTACGGCAGAAATGTGGGATGCATTCTTAAGTTCTTTAAAGTTTCCAAAAAAGAAATGTTAACATAAGTATGATAACATTGATAAAACTAATTTAAAGTAAAATTCTCAACGCTAATGTATGAATAACGAATTTATAGCTGTTTTAATCAATGTCGTCTTCTAAAGCATATTTGGAGGAGAATTTTTATTGTCATTAAGTACCTTAAGAGGATGTAAACTGTCTTCCAAAAGGTAAGCATGCTTCACTAAATCAGACATTACTTAAAAAGTTCTGCTTTGATTGTCTCCAAACTTCGCAATAGTAAGTTCTATTTGTAATCAATTAATATATTCATGAGTATAATAATTAAAAAATCTGATGTGGGCAGCACATGACTTTCCTTATATAATGCAATGAATTTACTATTTTTACAGCAAAAAAAAAAAAAAAAAACTTATTCTTATAATAGATACTTATATTCTTTTCAAGATATTGAATTTTCGTCAATTAGTCGTCATTTTCATTGATTTAGCATCATTTTTAATCATTTGGCGAGATTTTTGTTAAGTTGGCAACAATTAAAAATGTCGCCAAGTTGGCGACATTCCACCAAATTCGTCGCTAAAATCTCGCCAAGCGTTATGGACGGAGAAACAAGTTATTCTTATAGCAGATAAATGACTATTGGCGTTCAAATACAAAAGTATTACTCAAAGTATCTTTTTTCATGAATGGAACGAGCTAGATCCACGAGAATGATGTCACCAAATTTATCGCGTGGTATTACATATGAAAAGTGAACATGTTTCTCAATAGGAAATATTTTTTTTTTATTTTATATAATTTTTTGATAATTTTTTTGAAAAATGCACAATATCTCAAGAACGGTTCATGTTAGCGTTCTAAAATCAATGTCAATCGTTTTCTAATGAAAAATTACATAAGAAATGTCTATTTGTGTGACTTTATTAGCGGTTTGATTTTTTGACGTTTTTTTCAAAATTTCACTCGAAAATTTAGGGGGGTTCTGAACATTCGATTGCGTATAAAAACAATAGGCTTCCAGTGTTTACAGATTGTGATTTTTGTACCAAATTTCGTTCGAATCCGTCCATTCGTTCGTCAGTTATCGTCTGCACAGTTTCACTGACACACACATACACACACACACAGACATCACTTCAAAAATGTTTGATTCGTGATCAGGGATGCTTGAAACGTGCTCTCCCGTCGAAAACTCGAATTCGAATATTCGACCCCGTCACAATACTTTCCTTATACATTATGTATATAAGGAAAGTAATTAAAGAAATATATTTAGGTAAATTTTTTGCTCTTTGACTTCTTATTTAACATTTAGTACATTCAAGTTTTGTATGCAATACAAATAAACCAAACAAGCTTTAATGTGAGATATAACCTCCCATGACTTGGTTTGACACAAGATTTGCATTTGCGTTCCATCCCTACAATCAGGTGATTAAGTACAACAGAAGGCAAACAACCGCTATTCCTGTAGAAGGCAGTTTTCAGCTCTTGGAGAGTAGGTGGAGTGGGTATACGGGCAGAGACAGTTACTTAATACGGGCAGAGACAGTTATTAAAGGCATCCCAAAAACTTTCGATAGGACTGAGGTCAGGTCCGGAGAGTACGTTGGCTACTGTATACGAGCTATACCTTTGTGCTAAAGGCACTCGTTCACAAACACTTCTCTGTGTGGACGAACGGTAAAGTACATCAAAAGAAATTTTGAACCCACTGCTGCATAGTCTCAAAAAGGGTTCAAGTACTTGATCCCGATACTTTTCTGCCGCGCAGTACCCCCTGTAAACATATGCAGGTCGGTGCGATATCCCAAAGAAAATTCAGCCCATACCACCACATTACCACGACCAAAGGTGTGGTGTTCACCGATGTTATTTGGCTAGTTGCTTGTTCCTAGTTTTCTCCAGACCATAATATGTTTATTGTCTAAATCTAGGGTACATTGGACCATTACGCTTCTATGCAAGTCTCATGCTGACGACACCACTTTAAGTGGCTTACCGCTCATAGTAGTGGTAGATATTGATTTTCCCATTATTATGGAGCCATCAATCGAATAGCTGTTGTGGTCGCTCGGCAATTATGTTCAGCAAGTAAAGTGGTGTGCTAGTCATCAGAGGACGTTGGAGTTTTAGGACGAACTGGCACAGGTCTCCGGATAATTGTCCCGCTTATTTAGAATTGTTTCGATAAACGAGAAATGACAAAATGGTCTACTTTAAAGAAATTGTTGACTTCCTTAATGGACTGTTTGCCTTGAGCTTCTCATGAGGAAGTCCCCGTTGAGAATCTTTTAAACGTATTCTTTGTGTCGTAGCAAAAGTAATCTAATACAAAATCAACCCTAGTATGTTTCGAAAAATGTTCTTTGAGCATCGAAACTCTTAGGCGAAAAGAATCGTTTATCGTTTTAACTCCACGTCTAATTTTCATATTGTTCGAAATCAAATTGCTATTGGACTCATCATTTGCTATTTGCATATCCCCATCGACGACAAGAGTAAGTTTCACCCAATAAAATTCACGAATGCGTTCGCTATTTAAGAATTTGCATCGCGTGCTTGATTTTTTGACGGCAATACTGCCAGAAAATAGAAAATAAATTGCCTGAGATGAGATAGATAATTAGGTTTTTTTCAAATTCTGCAATATCATGATTTTGAAATTAAGTCTTCGTGCTACAGACTGCTATAAGGACTCTTGTTTCAGCAGAGGTCGACGGTTGTCTAGACAACGATATATCCATCTTCTGATCAGTACAACTCCTTGATTTCTGTGCTTTTCTTTATTTTCCCTATATATGTGTAAAGGGAAAATAGGGTAACGGGTAGAGTTGAAAGACGGGGGAAAGGGAGGGGAAATCCCGGTTTATTCCCAGAAATATACCGGGTTTGGGGGGAAGGAAATTTTGAAAAACTGGGAATTTTGAAAGATTCCAAAAAGTGGGAATTTTTAGTCATTATATTTTACAATGTAAAAGAAACTTTTATAGCCCAAAACTATTTTTTTTACATTCGTAATTGTAAATAATTGAAGGCAGGAAAATTGATAGAGATTTGTTAGATAAAAAAAAAAAAAAAAAAAAAAAAGTTAAATTATGTATGTATATATAAAAATTAAAATTAATTCCACAAACAAATTATATTTCAATATTTTAAAAGTAAAGACTCCCGAACAATGAAATACTTATTATTAAGTGATTAATTCATTCATATTCATTTAATATTGACCGATAATAAGAAATCTATGTTAGTCTCAATAACATGTTAATAATTTTGTGACTAATATAATTTGCATAGTTTCAACAAAATTTTTGTAATTTCAAAATTTCAAAAATCGTATTTAAATAGACTTTATCTTTGTTTAAACTAATACAAGGATTTAGTAAATTTATCTAAATGTCAATCCATCATTAAGATTTAAATTGCGTAATGTGTTGGATTAGCTGGAGCTTAATAAGAAAAGCGTAAATTCATTTATTCCTACCAAAGTTTTCAATGCTTCCAAAATTCCCAGGTTTATGTATTTCTGCTCCTCAAAATTTCCGGCTCTTTTGCAACTTTAGTGACAGGGTCCACACTTTTTGATCCTTCCTGATTGAGAGTGAGACATTTTTCAACGATTTCTGTGTATCTGTTAGTGTGTGTGTGTGTGTGTGAGGGGGGGGGGAGTCTATCTTGAAAAAAAAACCCTCGAATTATCAGGATATAGATTATCACATTGATTATCATTAATTTGTTAAGGATTTTACTAGGATTTTCAAGGCTGGTTCATTGATTTTCAGGACTGTATATGCAGGATACAGGCCTACTGATTTTTTTTTAAAAATGACCAAACCTGCAAAGGTCCACAATTTTTCAAACACTAGAAAAGAAATATATAAAATTAATTGTTATATCTTTTTACAAGAAAGTAGTATTTTGTATAGCAATTTTATTTAAAAGTGAATAGAATCACTTGCAAAATGCTAAAATGCGCCATTCTCAAGACATTGAAATTATGTAATCTGGAATTAATAAAATATCATAATTACCTACAATATTTAAATTTGATAATCTGCAGAGAAAATCTTGTGTTGGACACATAAGATTTTTTAAATACAGTATTGTATCCTGTTTGATATAACTGTCTGCAAATTAAAAATATTGATATAGTATATTGTACACTGTAAAACATTCTACAACCTTTGCTCATTTTTTCAACTACTTTTGTTGATAATTTCGGTAAACTGGTAAGAAAAGCCACAATTACAGGCGTTCATGAAAATTCCAGCTTCATTTCTGAAATATTCAACTAATTATCGTCTGCCGAAGCGTTATTTTTGTATTTTTATACATATATATATTATCCAAAACTATCAGGAATAGTTCTCCCCATTAAGGACAGCTAATTCCCCTGAAACTCTCAGCAACATGCTTGCAAATGTTTTACAGTGATAGGGTCTTAGGGAAAATTTAAATTTCTTTACCATTCCTACCCCAATCTTTCACAGCATTTTAACTGTTGAGTTGCTGGAACGACATTGTAGAGAACTTTACTCCCAGCGGTGAATCGAACCATCGACCTCAGGCTGACCAGATGACCACTTATCTCTTGACCTACTGAGTAATATTCAAAGTGACCCAACATCAGCATTCTTCATGTTTTCAATCGAAATGCAATTTCTGATGAACACAATCTCCTTATTTATCTCATGTTTCATATATTAGGGCTGGTGTGTGCCAGTGAAAAATAACTGAAAATCTTTTATTCAGTGAAAATTAACTAAAAAAAGAGCCCAAATTTGAATTGACTCGTGCGGATATGAAGTGTGAGGGCAGTTAAAGATTTCAAATTAAAACTTAATTTAACAAATAATTATGAAATTAGAAGTATAAAAAATTAATTTCAATATTAGAGAATTCTAACACAAAGAGTATATCAGTTTTAAGAATTTGAATATTAAGCTAAGCAAATTGAAATTGTGTTTATAAAAGTCTGCTTGCAATTTCACGTATGTATACAAAATTTCATCTTCCTACCTATTGTAGTATCCGAGTAAAAAGGGATAACAAAATTCGGCAAATGTTGATTTCACTTTATTTGGAATGGATAATGGACATGCGGTTTGTTCGTCCATAATAAACGTAAAAGATCTGTAATCAAGATTGGTATCACGTCTGTATACAATAGATAAAACCAAGGACAAAACGTTTTTTAAAAAACGAAAGATCTTTTATTTAACATCCTAAAAGACGTACAAAATTTTGTTAAAAACTG
Organism: Amaurobius ferox; assembly: GCA_951213105.1. Classification (NCBI taxonomy): domain Eukaryota; kingdom Metazoa; phylum Arthropoda; class Arachnida; order Araneae; family Amaurobiidae; genus Amaurobius; species Amaurobius ferox. The sequence goes on along the minus strand of OX578149.1, from coordinate 93,302,640 downwards.
CCAGAGCGCTTTCGGACGTATATACGCCCTTCATCAGTGGCTACATTCAGTGGTCTTCATCAGTGGCTACATTCAGTGGCCTTCATCAGTGGCAAATTTTAAGTTATGCTTGGCGAGTCATTCTCGACTCTATGCTATTCAAATCCCTTAAAAGTTATTTGTGACGTCATTCTCAGGAATTTCATGCTTGACGTTTTTCTAAAATTTGTATTGGTTCTTTTCTTGTAATATTTTTAAATTCGTAAGCATTTAAACTTATTTTGTAACTAGCAGCATACCCGTTCTTCGTACGGAGTATATAATATAAAGAAACTTGAAATTCATAATCATGCCCAAATTCTTATAGTATACTAAATGACATGTTTAATCAAAATATTCTGTTAAAATATTTAATATAATGCTCCTAAAAAGAAGTTTAAGAATCTCTGTTTTTGCTATATAAAATTATCTTCATGGACATTCCTGAAGAATAAAACATCTTGGACCCCTTATGTAAGCAAATATAAAAAAAAATATGGAATTGAATCAATATATGCAAAATAAAAGCGTTAAAATTGTATGGGACCCGTACTAATTATATACGCGAATATTAGAAAATATAACCTGTATTAGTAGATTTCATGTATAAATTGAAAATACCAATAAACCCGTAATCTTTAAATCTGAAGACAGTCATTTATTCCAATATATGTCAAAATTAAAGTGCTAAAATTATATGGGAAGATATACACGTACTACTTATAATGTCCGATTATTAGTAGAAGATTATCCGTTTTGCAATATGAGTCACAAATGTTTTTTGGTAAAATACAACAGACGACGTAATAAATTGAATATATAATTAATCCCCTTAATCTTCATACCAGAAGACTGTACTTGATTCCAATATATATGCCAATATACGTCAAAATATATGCCAATATACCTGTACTACTTATATTCTCGTAGGTTAGAAGATATACCCGTGCATTCCTAGAAGATTACTCGTACAACGTACAATATGCGTGTGTCAGCAATTTTTGCCGCAATAAAACAATGGCGTAATAACTTAAAAATATCAATAATCCCTGAATCAATAATTCCGGAAAATATCAATAATAATTAATAATGTTTAAACCTGAAGAGTATAATTGATATTATCCAGTCCAAAATGAAATGGCAATGAAATTTATTTTATATACATATCTTCATTATTCAAATCGGAAAGGATTTAATAAAAATCGTCTGCCGCATAAACACATTGGATTTAAATCCGTTGCTAAGCGACATGATATCATTTGCTTCAAATAAATTGGTAGAAAAAATATCGTCTAAATAGTTATATTTCTATGGAACATTTGACGACAGTTTCGTCAAATTAGCGACATTTAAAAAAATCGCCAAATTTATCGCCAAGTGGGACTGTAGAACTGACAGTTCCACTTTGCGACAAATTGACGAAATATCATCACAATACTATCCCCTAACAAAAAACAATTAATATCATTTATGTAGCGCAATTTTATCAATTTCAAGATATTTTTATAGATTTGAAAACATTTTTATCAATTTGGTGACATTTTAAAAATTCGTTAAATGTATTACTAAGTAGGATGGTTGGTCTGACAGATAAATGCTAACCAAATATCATTTCAGTACTCTCTTCTAACAAAACAAAAAAAAATTTCATTGATATGTAGAAGACCCAAGCCACACGACCAACCCGAAGGTTTATGGCAGCTGTTTGTGTGTCGTTTATATCAATTTGGCGACATTTCCGTCAATTTGGCAAAGTTTAAGCAAAGTTGTCAAATTAGCGATATCCCTCCAAATTCGTAGCTTTGAATTTGCAGATCTGAATGAAACATTCTTATCCCGTTTCAATATACTAAATGAAAACACTACAATTGTATTAGAAGATATACCCGCTCTACTCTTTTTCTGTTTCAACAATCGGCTATATGAATTTATTGGCTAAACACAATATATGAGTTTAGTAGCTAAATACGATATAAGCTTGAAAACTCTTTGCTAAAATAAATGAAATTGATGTACGCAGTCAGCAATTAATATAATTAAAAGAAAAATCAAACCGTCCATTCATAAGATATACTTTTATATCCATTTATCCATTTATTTATTATTTAAATCGAAAAAAAATAATAAAAACACTAACAAACGCATTTAATTTAATTGCGATGCCGAGCAACATGATATATCCTCCTAAAATGTTAAAATTTATTAACCACTAACAGCACACCCGTTATTCGTACGAAGTGTATAATTTAAAGAAACTTAAAGTTCGCAATCATGTGCAAATTCTGTTAAAATATTAAATTTATTGCTCCTAAAGAGAAGTTTAAGAATATATGTTCTCACTATGCAAAATTATCTTCACGATCAGATCTGAAGAATAAAACATTCTGCCCCCTTTTGTAAGCAAATTTACAGAAGAAAAAATAGGAATTGAATGAATATATGCAACCCCGTACTAATTATATTGTCGCAGATCAGAAAATATGCCAATGTGTTAGTAGAAGATTACCCGTATTACAATATGCGTCTCAAAAATATTTGCCAAAATAAAAGAGATGACGTAATAAATTGAAAACATCAATAATATCCGTACTCTTTATACCAGAAGGTCGTAATTGATTCCAATATATGCCAATATATATCAAAACATATGTCAATATACCTGTACTACTTATATTCTCGTAGATTAAAAGATATACACGTGTATTTGTAGAAGATTCGTACAACATACAATATATGAGTTTAAACAATTTTTGTCATAATAAAATAATTGCATAATAACTTGAAAATATCAATAATCCTTGAATCAATAATCCCCGAAAATATAAATAATAATAATTTTTAAACCTGAAGACCGTAATTGATATTATCCAGTCAAAAATGCTATAAGAAAAATCAAATCGTTCTTTTCTAAAATATATTTTTATATCCATTTATTTATTATTCAAATCGAAAAAATAATTAATAAAATTAACAGACAGATTTAATTTAATTGCGTTTCTGAGTAACATGATATAAGATAGAATCTTATAACATGTTAAATATGTCATGTCTTATAACATAAACTGCGAAATTAAATAACGATTTTGATTTCTCTATACTTCTCATTGTTCCGTAAAAACTTGTTTTAAATAAACCATGAACCATGGAGATAGATTTCCCCTTTAAATCATGTTTCAAACAATTCATGTTTTCAGAAAGTGACTAATTAACGCAAAAAATCTCCCATCAAACTCAGAGATTAAATTTTAATTCACTTTCAAACGATTTTCAAGCTTTTCGTTTGGATAAACCACGGGGTTAGGGAGTAGAACTCCTAGGAAAAAGTTCCGTTTTCCATTAATATCTCGACAACCCCAGGTCTTATAAACTCGAAACTTGGACAAAATTTATGGGGGGATATTTCAAGGCTATTCACCAAATTTCATTAAATTCGGTTCAGCCGTTTTTCCGTGATGATGAGACAAACGAAAATTTTGTTTTTTACTAATATCTCGAGAACCACTGGTCGTAAAAACTCAAAACACAGATATAATTTTAAGTGGGGCTATTTTTGGGCTACCCACAAAATTTCATCAAATTCGGTTCAGCCGTTCTCCCGTGATGATGGGACAAAGAGACAGACAGACAGACAGACAGACAGACAGACAGATAGACAGACAGACAGACACACAGACTTTCATTTTTATTTATATAGATTTCAGTGTATATTTCTTGTATTATTTTAGCAAGTTCATTTACCATTTATATTTTATGCAAATTTGTTTTAAAATGGTCTTTCTCTATATAAACATTCCATGCTTTTACCACTCATGTAGCCACTGATGAAGGTCCGAAAGCGCTCTGGCAGTTTTTAACAAAATTTTGTACGTCTTTTAGGATGTTAAATAAAAGACCTTTCGTTTTTTAAAAAACGTTTTGTCCTTGGTTTTATCTACTGTAAAAGATCTACCTTTATGTTTGATTTATCTTTATGAGGGGGGGGGGGGGTCCTTTCGAACATTCGATTGCATTTAAAATTAATAGAGTTTCAGTATTCACTGATTTTGTAAAAATCGTACCAAATTTAGTTCGAAATGCACCATTAGTTCGTGAAATATCGCAACCCCATATGTGTGTGCCACACACATGCACATACGCACACATATACACATTCAAACATACCTACAGATACACACGTACACATCCAAACATACATACAGATACACACATGCACTCAAACATACATACAGTTACACACATACACACCTATACTATATACAGACACCACTTAAAAAAAGTTCGATTCGAGCTCAGGGATTCTTGAAACGTGCTCTTCCGCTAAGAACTCACGTTCATATTTTCGACTCCACCACAATATTTTCTTTTACATTATATTATGTATGTAGGGGAAGTAAAAATCCAAATATCTGCAATTTACTATTCACTAAATATTAAATTTACCAATAACATCTTATATCTGTTTCATGACCTTTAAAATTAGTATATTTCTTTAAAAATTTCTTCAAAAACAAAAATAAGTTAATTTTACAACTTTAGTAGTGTGCTCACAGATTTTGGAATATTTAAAAACTTATTCCAAAATTATTGCTTGCAGTTTATCCTTCATTCAGCAGCATGAATTGAATATTAACTAAGAAAGGATTTCATATTATTGTCGAACATGTAACAAGTTTGTTGTTTATTAAACCACACGGTCCACCATTAGAATTATGAAATCCATATTTTTACGTCCGAACTTGGTTGCACTCAAAAATACATAATTGATTCTGTATGGTCTGTATGGAAATTTGTATGATTCACCTGAACAGAATTTTTTTTTTTAATATTATTTTGGAGATTATGTCTCCGTTCTATACTTTTCTGATTTTTAAAATTTTGTGTCTTATATTTGAAATTTCCATTTAATGCTTATAAGCAAATGCTGAACAAGACTTGATTTATCTACTTTCGGAAATGAAAGAAACGTGGACAACAAATTTGTAGTTAATGGATGAATGTTCTGCTACAATATTTTTTAGTAATACTTCACTGGTACAGTGTACCACTGGCATCAATCGCATTAAAAAATTCACAGGAGTATATTTCGTTCATCTAGAGTATCTAGACTGTAAAATGTTATGCAAAAATATGTTTGCAATTTTGCAATCGTGTTCTTGAGTTGATTTACATTTTTATCTGGTACAATAATTATGTAAGTTCATACCTTTTTGCAGTAAGACTCTGCAAATGAACATAAGATTATGGACTTACGATGGTTGAAGTGCAAAGTTATAATACGTCTGCCAATGGTTGAAAATATAGATCAACTGAGGAGATTGCTGCACAATGACAAGGATTTGAGATGTAGTAGTAATGGCACTCGTTGTAGTTGCTGCATCATAATAACAATTGATGATGACGCAGTAATAATGCAACTTGACAGCTGTAAACAGAGACCTTTTAATTTGTCTTGGTATATCCTACTGCTGCGTTCTGTGCTTGCTTTCGCTGGGTGCTTATTGGTATTTGACATCTCAGAAGTTTACCAGCCTGTCTGTATCCATTCACTTTATTCCTACTGAATTTCCCTTCTAAGCTTTGGCTTCCTTTAAGCCCATGTTGGCGAGGAGCACGGTCTGGGTCGCGGAAGCTTTGGCATAGCAATTCACTTTTCTATAGCGAGCGGGGATTGCACTTGGAACTTGGATGACCTGAGTTCGATTCCTGCCTTTACCCAAACTGTCGCCGTGTTCACGAGGAGCACGATCACGCTAAACATGTGGGTCCCTGTGGATGCCTCCCCCACTGGGTTCCGGTCTAAATTGGGTGGCACTTCCTAGCCGTCCAAACAGTTAGTTTAGATTTTCAGGTAGGTCGGACTACCTGAATCGAAGAAGAAGAACTTTTCTATCTGTAATATCTATTAAATTTTTCGCACTTCTAATTATTAAGCTTTATTTATCGGGACTGATTTGATATTTCTGACTGGCCTTTTTTCTAACATTTCTTTCATGTTGCTAAAATATCCTGATATTTTCTTTACTGTGAAAATTCATGGCCAAGGGGGTTTGACTCTGCAAACTTTCATCTGCAAAAATGCGTTTAAATGCAATACACTTTTATAGGAAACACCAGATGTTTAAAAGATTATTTTAGCATCGTGGCAAAGTTCCGCAACACCAAGTTGTCATGCCCTAATCCATAGCTAGCTGGCAATTGTTATTATACGTGATATATTATGAAAATATATTATACTTGATGTGACAAAATCTGATTTTCCGGGGTCTGTATCTCAGTCCCAAGATAGCTGTAGACTTGATCTGTTATTTTCTATAATATGACCACGAAACTGAGAACAGCAAATCCAAACGAAATTGTAATTGGTGCTGTAGCACTCGAGAAAAAGGAACTTTAAAATGGCATCTTTTACGTTTTCCGGCACGGCATTTTTTTCTTAAATGTTGACGGATTCTGATAGAAGGTACATTAATTTTATTTTAAAATTTGAAGATCAATTTCATTTAGAATTTGAAACACTAAAAAAACCATGATTTTTCTACCATTTTCTTCAGTGTTGACGTAACTACAGCCTAAGTTATTAAATCGATTTTAATCGATAATTTTTCATTCTGTGTGTTCTGGTGAAGGGTATATACTTTTCTTTTAAAACTCAATCAATTTAATTTACACATTCAAAAATTGAAAAAAATATGAATTGATTTGTGATGTTTGGTGATAAAGTAAAATTTAAATAATCATGTTGCATTTGTTGCATAATCATGTTGATAAATATGGCTACAAAAAGTATTAAAATATCACAAAAATTCCACTTTATGGTAAGAAAAAAAATTCCTCTCCGCCACGTTGAAAACATAAAACAAAACCTTCCTTCCAGAATAGTTATGATATGTCAAAACGGCTTTTGCTAGGCTTCATCGGAATGGGAACTGTACTTTCAGGTCTACGGTACCCTGTATAAGGATCCAAACCCTCCTACAAATCAAACCCTCCTAACTTGTTTTAGTCGCAGTCAATTAAAAGAAATTAGTTACAACAAAAAAGAGCTACGCGTTATTACGTGGAGAGTTAAGATCTTTCAGCAGGGTACCCTTGATCTGAAAGTACCCCATTCTGGGGAAGATCCGGTTCAGAGGAAATTGGACGCAAATCATTTTGAGATTTCATAACTATTTTTGAAGAAGGTTTCTGTATTTTGTACTTGACGGGGTTTTATTTAATCATGAAATTCTTTTTTAACACTTTACAACAAAGTTGAAAAGTGTTTATGACTTTGTTCATTCTGTCTGTGTGTCTGTCCGTCTGTGTGTCTAGCACGATAACTGCCATAAAAATGACTTTATCAAAATGAAATTTTAGTATGATGTTCAGACGGTCTGTGGGACCTATGGGAATATAAATAAATAATATCACCCAATTAGTTTTTTATTGAACCCGGATTGAAAAAATGAAATACATTGAGCCCTATGGGACCTAATTTTTCAAACATTTTTTAAGCAAATTCAAAATTCACAAATTGCTTCGAAATTTTTAGGAAATATTTACATTATCCCATAAAATATATAAAAAAAATTTCAGTAAAATATATTAAGTAGTTTTTTAATTAAAAATTATTTAATATAGGAAAAATAACAAATTCAATTAAATTCTGACTTTTGGGATATCCTCCAGAAAGAAAAAAGAGATATATTATATAATAAATATCTTTCCAAAAGTTTAATCATTTTGTATATGAGAGAGGCTACATATTTTGAAATAAATTTGGTAGAAAACAATTTTTCAAATTTTTTTTAATTTCATATAACTCTTCATGATATACTTATTTGATGGCATTTTTAATGCACTTTCCTACGTCCTAGAGAGTTAAAATTTGGTACACAGCTTAAATTTGTTGAACATTTTATTTTACAAAAATTTGGTGGATCTTTAAATATAGATCATACATTTTTTTTAAATGGCCTGCAAATAATCCTCGTTCACTTCTATAAATCATTGTTGTAATATTGTTAAAAATTCTGATGTGGGCAGCACATGCCTTTCCCTGCAGACTCATATTCACATTCTCTTTATTTCTTCAATAATAATTTGAGTTTATCTGCACAAAATAACAGCCATAAGTATTTTAAATGACATTGAATTTGCACATTAAACTTAAATTTGGTTCTCATTTGATAGCTGGACTTATTGCCAAATGTGGCGTAGCGAAAACGCGAAAAAACTACGATATCTCAAGAACGGCTAGCCCTAGAGTAATGGGGTTAGTCTTATTCTTTTTGTTGTCAAAAATCACGTATAAAATAGGTATTTAATTGATATAATTGAGCACACGTAGTCTTTTATTTTTATATTTAACGATTTTTGCGGGCCATTTCGCAAAAATAGCCCGTTCCTTTTTCCCGAATCGTACTAGAATAACCTACAAATGATTTATATACCAAATTTTGTTAAATTTGGTATATAAATCACTTGTAGGTTATTGAAATATTATACACCAAATTTTGTTAAATTTGTTCCATTAGTTTTTAGCTAGAGTGGATAAAGGCAATTTCTGCCGGCCATTTCGCAAAGAATTCCGATTCTTTTATTACGAATCGTACTATAATCTAATGAACATCAGGTTTTCCCACAAAAAACATACCTACCAAATTTTATGAAATTCGGTCAATTAGTTTTTCAATAGAGTGGATGTAATATCTTCACAGACACACAGAAACATACACAGATACACCCTTACACACACAGACGTCTTCCTAAAAATAGGTTTTTCGTGTTCTAGAAGTCCCAAAACCTGTAGATCCTTCGAAAATTCGAGTTCCGATCTTCGGCACGATTCCAATACTTTGAATACATACACACACACATATATTTTCTGTGTATCTGTGTATTATCTGTGTATCTAAATTCCGTGCCTATGCAATTACAATAGTTGTGATTTTAAATGATCCCTAAACTTTTATTACTTCTTCAACAAAGCCTAATTTTAGCTTATGCAGAATGCAAATATCTCAAGCGATTGTAAGGTGAGTTACATAAGAATTGCTGAATTTTTTTCACACAAAATTATTTAGCTCTGGAGTCTAGAATAATAGTTATATGAATGAAATATTCATTGATTTTGCATAGAGAATCAGATGATTTATATTTCGATACAGTTTTAAATATTTACGTATAATAAATTACTGTAGCACTGTGATAATGTAAAAGATATCACCACTGAATGTATCACATTTTAGAAATTTTTAAATGAAATTGCATTTCAGTTGGAAAGTGTTTCATAATCAATGCTTATGCATGATTGATCTTTCTTGTTAATTCATATTGAGTGTTGTATCCGTTCTAAAATCACTTTATTTTTGTTTAAATTCTGTACATCTACATACTGAAACAACGCAATGACAATATATTTGAGTTTAAATGCTCATCTAAATTTGATTATTTCTACAATGAAGCCAATTTTTGTAAAATGTAAACAGCAAAATATGTAGAATGAGTTGTATTAGAATTGCTGTATTTCTTTAACACAGAATCATTTAGTTCATGGAGTCTCCGTAGCTGATATGAATGAAATATTCATTGATTTTATAAAGAGAAGGACGAGTTTTTTCGATGAAGTTTTACGCAAAGAGTTTAATTACTTGTAGCTCCATGGTCTTAATTTTTAAATAAAATAAATTATTATAGTATTGTGATGAATGACATGAATGGGAAATTATTTATGAATGAAATACGGCTTTTATAGAGAGAGCCAGGCGTGTTATTTTTTCTATAACGTCATTTGAATGAATTTCAGTTGTTTTCGATGAAGTTTTCAAATATAATAAATGATCGTAGTATTATGATAATTCTAAAATTATTACCGAGGAATGTATCACATTTTAGAAATGTTTAAACCAGGCAATTTATATTTCAATGCCGTCATTTGAATGAAGTTCATTTTTTTCGATGAAGGTTTAAGTTTTCAAATATAATAAATTAATGTAGTATTGTGATAAGTTTTAAAATATTACCGAGGAATGTATTGCATTTTAGACATGTTTAAATAAAATTGCATTGAAGTTGGAAAGTGCTTCATAATCAATGCTTTAGGCATGATTGATCTTTCTTGTTTTAAATATTTTTATATTTTTCAATAAATGCAAGTTTAAAAATGTTTTCATTTTCAAGTAAATTCTAAAATTTGAATATTAAATTGTTTTGTTTACTTTGAAATTAAAACCTTTTTTTTAATTTCAATATTTTTATATGTAGCCATGTAAATGGCTACATACAGAAGGAGCAATGTAGGTATATCTCCAAATACAGTCATTTAAATGGCTTCTCCAAATAATATATGACTAAAAATTTTATGATTTGCTTTTTGCATGTTTGCAGTTGATGGAATCATTCTATAATCCGTATGTACAGTCGGTCAAAAAATCATTACATTTAGACAAGTAATTACGTCATTATATGTATTACAACATAATTCATTACATTACTAAATTTAACGTCATCCAAGTATGTCAATAGTTATCTTCTTTTGGATATCTGAAAATATCCTAACTCAAATGTTAAATATAATTAAGAGTTAGGAAAGGAGGGGAGGTACTTGTACTTAAGACTTTTGATCCCCATTTGAACGATAATTAACTGTCGTATATATTTTTAACACTTTACAACAAAGTTGAAAAGTGTTTATGACATTCTATCTGTCTGTCTGTCTGTCCGTTAGCACGATAACTGCCGTAAAAATGACTTAATCAAAATGACATTTTAGTATGCTGTTTAGATGGTCTGTAGGACCTATGGGAATATAAATGAATAATATCACCCAATTAGTTTTGGATTGAACCCGGGTTGAAAAAATGAAATACATAGAGTCCTATGGGACCTAATTTTTCAAACATTTTCTAAGCGGATTTAAAATTCACAAATTGTTTCGAAAATTTTAGGTAATATTCAAATTGTTCCATAAAATATATAAAAAAAAATTCAGCGAAATATATTCAGTAGTTTTTTAAATAAAAATTAAAATAATAATTACACCTCTTATATGAAGCGATCACGTGACCATGATATGAAAAGATCACATGACCCACTTCAAAATGATATATGGCATCCATCTTGTCTCAAAATCGTGATTTTTAAAGTTCTTTTTAATTCATATTGAGTGTTGTATCTGTCCTAAAACCACTTTATTTTTGCTTAAATTATGTGAATCTACATACTGAAACAACGCAATTATAATATATTGAGTTTAAATGATCATCCAAATTAGATTATTTCTACAACGAAGCCTATTTTTCACTTATGTAAAATGTAAACAGCAAAATATGTAGAATGTGTTGTATTAGAATTGCTGTATTTCTTTAACACTAAATTATTTAGCTCATGGAGTCTGCATAGCTGATATGAATGAAATATTCATTGATTTTATAAAGAGAAGGACGATTTTTTTCGATGAAGTTTTCAGCATAGAGTTTAATTACTTGTAGCTCCATGGTCTTAATTTTTAAATAAAATAAATTATTATAGTATTGTGATGAATGAAATGAATGGGAAATTGTTTATGAATGAAATGCTGCTTTTATAGCGAGAGCCAGGCGTGTTATTTTTTCTATGACGCCATTTGAATGAATGTCAGTTGTTTTCAATGAAGTTTTCAAATATAATAAATTATCGTAGTATTATAATAGTTTTAAAAGTATTACCGAGGAGTGTATCGCATTTTAGAGATGTTTAAACCAGGCAATTTATATTTCAATGCCGTTATTTGAATGAAGTTCATTTTCTTCGATGAAGGTTTAAGTTTTCAAATATAATAAATTAATGCAGTATTGTGATAAGTTTTAAAATGTTACCGAGGAATGCATTGCATTTTAGACATGTTTAAATAAAATTGCATTGAAGTTGGAAAGTGTTTCATAATCAATGCTTTAAGCATGATTGATCTTTCTTGTTTTACTACGAAGAAGCCAATGTTGTATTTATGACCCGTAATCTCATCTCCTCAGTTTGCGTTGCTAATTACATTAGGACGAAGATAGAAGAAATCAACAACGAGAATATATACACAAATTTCAACAAAACATATAATCTTCAACAGTATTTACAGCATAATAATCATAATATATGGCAAAATTGTGTGGTGCTCGAAATTATTGCTAGGTGAGTTTAGAATGGCATGGTGATGGAGAGTGGTCTGGGGAGGGCGATCTTCCTGTACCTCTTGGCAGAGATCAACTGGTACTCCTTCGGTGCTTGCGTATCCCTTTCGTACTCCATGCATGTAATTTTTAGGAGTCTGAAACAGAAGAGTTCGTTAGAATATCTCAGAACATTTTTGAAGACTGAATCAACTATAGCTGTACCGATTGTTTCATGCAACCACATAGGAGCAATCACATTCAGCTTGTATGCAAGAAACTGTTCGCAAAGCAGCTTTAGGAAGTTTGTGACGTCACTGCATGCAGTAGAGCTCCTCTACTACAGGCTGACTTATCAAGTATATTGAAGCCCATAGGGTTCCATACTACAGTTACAGAAATTATAAAATAAGTGTTTAAAATAAATACTTTATAAAAAAAAATATGTTTCAATTAAAGTATTGTAAAACTTAGCTCGCACAAGTATGCTCCAGTACCTGGAATCCAATTATTTATTAGCCATTGTTTTCTTCTTTTTTTGTTTCTAGGAAAGCGAAATAGCCTAAAACCCTTTCTAGAATGATTACAACATTTCGGTGCAGAACAAACCACCTATAATTATTTCAATTATACTTCCTAAAGTGAAAATACGAATAAAGCTAATGCTAATGGATTGCGCTTCCAGCTAGGGTGGGCTTCAATATGCTTGATGAGTCAGCTCGTATATAGAGGAGCCTTAGCATGCAGCGAAGAACGAAAGTGACGTCACCCCAAGCAGCAAATGGGGAAGGTTTAGAGTTCTCTTACTGTAAAGAGTACTCTTAACACCCGAAAGGTTCCGTTTGGATTGGATAAGTTCAATAAGATCAACTTCCATTTCTGCATTCCAAAACAGTCTATCGCCCATCTTGGTCGCCATTAAAGTAAGAAATAAAATAACTCGAAAGCACGTGACCTGTGACGTTTCAGATTTACCCATTTCTGATTGGTCGATTTTCGCACAGTCGCTCCTTCAACAACAACATTTTCGGGTTAAACTTAAAATGCTGTGGCTAAATTTGCTGTCTGAGCTGTTTTGCGAACGGTTTGTTGTCCAAAATTACTGTCGTGTCGTATAATAGGGGCTTTATATGAAACAGTTATCTGCTGGACGATCCAAGAAAGACATAGATCTTGGAGTCGGTCAATGTGGATAGATTAAGTCTATAATGGAAAATATTGTTTGCCAATGCAGAATTGAGTAAGTGCCAATGTGTTGGCGTAGCCAATGGAGGATTTAGTCTAACAGTCTGAATTTGTTAAATTAAAATCAAAACCCATTGTAAAGTACGGCGGGAGTCCAATCTTTTGAAAAAATAATATATGGTGTCTCTGAAAATCCGTATCAGGGTAAATTTCTCGAAAACGAAGAGATCTGCCGCTATTTTTTTAATGCCACTATTTTTTTAATGCCCATTTTATGGGGGGGGGGGGGGAGGGGGTCTATCTCGCTCCCTTTTAAAGTTAGAGCAAAAGAAGAGCCAATTACAAAGTTCTAGAGCGTTGTAATAGCATCAAATTGGTACAAAAGTATTTATTTGATAAAAAATCTGCAAACAATTGTCTAAAAAGATATTTTTAAAAACATGTGATTCTTTAAATTGCAAAACCGTCTGGTTATAGTAAACAATTTAGAAAATTTGGTTTGGATTCCAACTGTTTTATTTGACAGACGATTTGTCGGTAAACAGCATCGTAATCGAGACAAAAATCAGTAAACTTATCTGAGGTTGGAAGAACATGCCATCTGCAGTATTGTATCCTTATGCTATATGTTTGTTACTTCATCTTATTTCTTTCCTTATATATATTGTATAATGTATAAGGAAAATATTGTGACGGGGTCGAAAATTCGAAATCGAGTTTTCGACGGGGGAGCACGTTTCAAGCATCCCTGATCACGAATCGAAAATCTTTTAGGTGATGTCTGTGTGTGTGTCAGTGAGTCTATGGAGACGATATCTCACGAACGAATGGAGCAATTCGAATGAAATTTAGTGCAAAAATTACAGTCCGTGAATACTAGAAGCCAATTGTTTTTAAACACAATCGAATGTTCAGAACCCCCCTAAATTTTCGAGTGAAATTTTGAAGAAAAAATCAAAACCTTTAATAAAGTTACGCAAATAGACATTTTTTATGTCATTTTTCCTTAAAAAGCGATTGACATAAACTTTATAACGCTAGACGAACCCTTCTCGAGATATTGCACATTTTTCAAACAAATTTATCAAAAAATTCCATAAGTTAAAAAAAATATTAACTGTTGAGAAACATGTTCACATTTTATATGTAATATCATGCGATAAATTTGGTGACATCATTCTCGAGAATCTAGCTCGTTTCATTTATGAGAAAAGATACTTTGAGTAATTCTTTTGTATTTGAACGGCAATCTGCTAAAAGAATAACTTATTTCTCTGTCTATAACGCTTGGCGAGATTTTGGTGGAAAGTCGCTAACTTGGCGACTTTTTTAAATGTTGCCAAATTAACGAAAATCTTGCCAAATGGACGAAAATGACTCTAAATCAATAAAAATGACGACTAATTGACGAAATGTCAATATCTTGGAAGAAATATAAGTATCTACTATAAGAATAACCTATTTTTTTTACTGTAAAAGTAGCAAATTCATTGCATTGTGTAAGGAAAGTCATGTGCTGCTCACATTAGATATTTTTTATTTCGATTTTATGAGCCATGTCAATTATGTTTACTATTGAAGAATTTTGGGAAATGATCCTTATTTTTGGAGAATGTAAACGGAGTGAACTATTATACGCACTGTTTAATGTTGTTTTATTTGGGGGAAGAGTGGTTTGCTTAGTTTTTAGGATGTTTTTTCTGCTTTTTCTGTCGGACAAACATATGTTTGTACTAATTTGGCAACATTCTACAAATTTGTAATATAATTTATTTTTATCTATCGCTAAAAGAGGGAGATATAGCACCGCCAACACATGAAAAGGGTTTATTCCCACTTCATCCCTTTCCATTTCGTCCCTTAAGCTACCCTTTTTTAAAATAGTTGCATTTCATCCCTTATCCAATGTACACCTGTTTCTCACCCTTTCTCCCAACTGAGGGGTGCAAATGACTCCCTAGGGAGTTCGAGGAGCTCCGTCCGTCACCCCCGGTAGAAGTCCGTCACCCCCGTCACACCCTCCGTCCGTCACCCCCGTCACACCCTGCTTTCGGAGGTGACGCTCCGTCCCTCTTGCGATAGCTTTGAACATTGTATTGTGATTGCAGGTGTCTCAGAAGTAGCATATCCAAACGAGCTTCGCCAGTCGTGATGTGATACTGGTTAACCGTGATACTAGCGTTGAGAACAAATTAAAAATATTGCTTGTAAATGTGTTGCTTGGCGTTATTTAAATATATTTAAATAATTTAGATAGAGTAAATCCTGTCTTGTCAGATATCCCTATGAAATGAATACTTATAATTGTTTTGTAGTACCATGAATATATATGTTTATGTAGTGGTTGTTGTGCAAACCCTTAATTGACGAACAGAATCCAGAACTTTTTAACGTATCACTTTCTCTAGTATTGGAAAGTACTCTCTAGTAGCAAAAGTATTATAACTTAGTCAAACATTATAATTCCAATTTTTGACCGCTTTACAAGTTTGAATATCAATATAACGTTTTTAGGGCCATATATTTGAATATATCAGTAAGTGTGTACAGTAGCATAGGCAAAGGGGGGGGGGGTTAAGAGTCATACCTCTTCTTGCTTGAAAAATTACATAAACGAAACTTAGTATTTTCAACATACCAAGATCCTGGCAATGTGTATGTGTGTGTAAAGACCGTACAAAAGGCCTTTACACACACATAGACACCCGGCCGTCCAAATAGGTGCTCTTAGTCCCCTGGACGAGTCGGACGGTCTGGGTCTTCTACACACATAGACATATTTCCCGACCATTCAATCGGTTACTCTAAGTCCTCGGACGAGTCGGGTGGTCTGGGCTTTCGACACACATAGACATACGTAAAGGCCGTGTGTCAAAGGTCTGCACGAGTCAAAAATTCAGTTTCACTTTCACCTCACCCGACAGAGTCAATGCTTAAACCCGGCCCGAGCTCGAAGAACTTTACAGGTGTAGAACCCGAGCTCGGCCTAACTATGTTCAAAGACCATAGAATCTCGGCCGGGTCCGGCCCGAAATAATTTATATTCAAATGTGCTAAACATCTGAATTTGAAAGGTTTGAAAAACGCAGAATTTTTTTAAAAAACACAACCCACCCGAATTTTATTGGGCTTTGTTGGGTTTTAGTGGGTATTTTCCAGAAACTCTTAAACTTTGATTTCCTCATATATGTTGCACCTAAATTGATCATTTACTAGCGAAAGCTGGGGAACATTTGTGGAAAATGTTGAGTGTACATTTGTAAAAGTAATTAATAATGTAACTAGTTTTCAAAATTTTCTTCAAACTCAGACCAAGTTCGGGAACTGGAACTTGCAAGCCAAACCGATAAAAATCTGAAATTTTGGCCCATGCGAGTAATTAAAAAAATATTACATCCGATTTTTTTAGCCATTTTTATACGAAATTCCATATTGAAACCTTTAATTTCAGAAAAGTAAAAAAATAAAGAATTTAGTAGTTATGAAATAATTAAATAATTTAGTAGTTATGAAAAAGAAAACATAATGATGAAATTTTAACATGAAAATGATGAGTTCATATTACTTGATAAAATAACTTAAAAAATGACCAAAATATTGCGATCAAGATAATTTAGAAATTGCTTATAAATAATTAAACAATAAAACAGAAATTTACATGAATAAAAAATCACCTAACGTTATCGCTTAAATTAAAGAAAAATTAGTAGCCTGTAGTCTTAATAATAATAAAAGCAAAATTTTATATCAAATGGTCATTCAACATAGAAATACAAAAAAATGAAATGCCAATATCAGAAAATTTGAAACAAAGAAAATGACACGCAAAATCGGAAATAATTGGTGATTTCAGTAAAAAATAAAACCTGAAAAATTCTAAAATGACCAAGTAGGGAAGGGAATTTAAAATTGCTTCAAAAGTATTTAAGTGCTTTAAGGTAAGTGACATTTTTAGGATGTCCTGAAAAACTGAAAAACAATTCGGTAATTGAAAATTGTTCGGTAGTTTTTATACATTATGAAATATTAAAACACATTCCATCATTCAAAAGCATTCAAGTTCTTAAAGCTCTTAAAACTCTTACTCAAGGTTCTTAAAACCTAAATGTCATCTGAAAATAAATCTGAAATTCATCTAACCTGAATCTGAAAAAGTTCTAAAGTTCCTCAAACCTAAAAATCATTCTTCTGAAAACTCTCAAAAATATCTGAAATTTGTAAAGTTCATCTAACCTGAAAACATTCTAGCAATAAATCTGAAAATATTTCTGAAAGTAAACTGAAAGTCTTAATTAAACAGAAAGTGGACCTATTGACCAGTTTCCCTACGTGTACAAATATGTACTCCTGTAATTAAATGGAACTTTCCTAAAAATAAAAACATTAAAAGTAAAAGAAAGAACACAGATTTTTAGGTTTTCAAAATCTAACGTTTATTAAAATTTAAACTTCATTTTTAAAAGAATTTTCAAAACTTTTTACATCTCATTAACTAACAAATCTAATAAACAACTTAAATAAATAAATAGAATGGCCGGTCGTATAGTGGTAGAAAAAACGTTAGAATAATAAATTTTAAAGTTAACAATATTAAACTTATTCAATTATTTATCAAAACTAGAATTTGGAATAAAAAGAACATAAGTTAGCCAAAAGGGAAATTTAGAACAAAAGTTAAACTTAACCTCAGGTTCAGGTGACCTAAAATATATAAGTCAAAAGGGGTCTTATTCTATGCTAGTTCAATTAAATTTTAAATAAATAGTCTAAACCGACAGAAGCAAATAAAAATCAGCATTTAAAAGATATCACCCGGATGTAGAGCCGTCATGGAACATGCTGGATGCATCAGATCCCAACAGATGAGACGAAGATGGAAAGGCAAAAGTCCAATCGCTTAATCACGAGGAAAAGCATCCATTCCTGTCCAAAAGAAGGACCGTTCACACGACAGCAAGCTCCTCAACGTCGAAAATTCGATCAGCACCAAACCTCAATCAACGATTTCTTCATCGGAAACAATGGACACTTCTTTACACATCAGTACTAAACGCCGAGCATATAGTCCAGTAATTTCATATGGAAATGCCGACTCAATACGTCATTTAAAGAATGCACACTGACAACGATAAACAACCGCCTAATTGGCGTCAGAGCACTTCTCAAATCCACATGGCAGGCGAGAGCTTGTAGACACAATAATTTCGGATGCTCCCAACTGTTTAGAATAAACCTCGCCTCCACGGCGGGAAAAACAGATTGAAGACGCTACAACTTCATAACAGATCAGACGTTTAATTAACCGGGATAAACATTTTATTTTATATGCAGCGTTAAGAGTACGCACTTAAGTCATAGCAGGAAACAAGAATCGTGGGCTGGACATCGTAAATTAAACACGAACAAACTTAAAAGTCGCGAAAAAAGACATTCCACAGAATGTGTGCCTAACGGCACAGGACAGCTTAATAGCTTACATCCCCTTGTTCTAATCCATAAGCAGAAGAAAAGTGAAAAAGAGAAAAGAGAGAGCGAAAAAGTGCGCGATTTGCTTATATACTGCGAAACATCGCTGCCACAGATTGTAAACAAAATTATCGATGAACGATAAAATAATTAATGACAGACGATTTTAATATTACGGTCAACCAATTAAAAACTCGAAATTTTAAAGAAGAGAAATGGAATTTCAGAGCAGACGAAAATTAAAAAGAAATGAAGAGAAACGATTTGGAAAATACGAATTCGGCAACAATTTAAATATGGACGATTCTGAAATATTTAAAAAGCTGAAAATAGAATAAAACTGAAAAATTGCAATGAATTAACGAATTTTTAACCGAGAACAATAAATTTGGAATCAAATTAAAGGGAATAAAAAGGGCAATAAATGAAATCACAAATTAGCCAATTTAAATAAATTTAAATTGCTAAAACCTAAAAAGAACGAACTTTCGCCGTTTTTAAAACAAAACCTATGGAATAGAATATATTTGAACAAAGAATATCAAAAACCTAAACAATTGGAAAATGGATAACTAAAAGAGAATGACTATGTAAATAAGACCCCTGAACACATTTAAACAAATAGCAAAACTCCTAAAATTGTTAAATATCCAAAAGTATAACCCAACAAAGGAAATTTAGGATGTCATGAAAAGCCTATAATGGAAAGCAGTTGTAAGATTTTAAACAAAGTTAGAAAATAATTAGTCATTATAAATGTTTAAAAATATTCAGAAAATGAACTGGAAATAAAATTTGGAAAACTCTAAAAGTTAAGAAAATAAAGGATACTGACAACGACTTAAAGAAACTTAAAATTAGAAAATGTTAAGAAAATACCTGAAATAAGAAAAACCAAATACCATAAACTAGAAGTTAGTACTAATAAATGCAACCAAAAACGAGAAAATAGTACTAATAAATGCATTAACAATATTACCTCTATAAAAAGTATAAATATTTGTGAATTTTTTCCAATATTTTCAGATGAAAACTTATAGTTTTGCATTTTGTGGGCAATCTTTTGAATCTCCATTGATAATATCTGCAAATAAGTCACCAAGTTTGCCAAATTGATCGCCAAGCGTTACACACAGACGAAGAGAGGAGCTTTTCTTATATATGAATGACTATTGGTGAATTTTTTATCCTTAAAATACAAAACTATTACACAAGTATCTTCTCTCGTGAATGGAACAAATTAGATCCACAAGAATGATGTTAGCAAATTTGTCGCATAATATTGTATGAAAAGTGAAAATATTTCCCGATAGTTTATACTTTTTTATTTTTATGTAATATTTTTTATAAATTTATTAGAAAAACGTGCAATATCCTGAGAATGGTTCATGCTGACCTTCTAAAGTTTATATCATTTTTTTAAATGAAACATTACATAAGAGATCATTACATTCACATAATATTATTAAATGTTCTGATATTTTAATGGTTTTTTCTATATTTCATTCGAAAACCTGGGGTCTTTCGAATATTTGGTTGCATTTAAAATCAATAGGCGTCCAGTATTCACAGATTATAACATTTGTACCATATTTAATTTAAAGTCCTCCATTTGTTCCTGAAATATCGAACACACACACAGAGACATTACCTCAAAAGCTCTCGACTCGAGTTCATGGATGTTTGAAGAGTGATCTTATGTTGAAAGTCGAATTTTCGACTCCCTTTACAATACTTTTCCTGTGCATTATACAATGTATATTGATAAGGTAATAACCTCGATGTTTCAAATTGTAAGAAAAACTTAAAATTCACAATTCGCGGTGAACTTTTAGTATTTGTAAACTTTCTCTTTGAAATGTTGTAATAGATTCTAACAAAAAGGAAAGAGGTGAGTTCTCCCATGCAGAGGTAATAAACAGATAGAAGTACAACTTACAATTTTATTTATATGAATAATAGCAGATATTGTATGTAGAATTTATTCTTCTGTTTTGTATATTAGTTGGTCATTTATTGCTGTTTCATTGTACCTGAGAGTTGTTTTGTAACTTTGTGAGATAGCTAGAGAGTTATTAGATGTATATTGTTTATGTTTACATTTTTTGGGGCTTTACATGAAAGCAACACAAATTCAGACTCATTCATCCTGATAATACACACACGATTTCAGAGAATACGCCGTAACACTATAAAAATGTATACATTTTGTAAAATGAGTTCGTTATAGGAGTGTTTGTTAAATAAAATTTAAAAAGTAAATAATTTTTTAATATTATGCATAAAACCATGTCTAGACTTTTTTAGGTTGAAATTTTGTCCTGGCACACTTATTTAAAAGGGATGCCCACTGGCCACGCCTGAATTGTGGCGGAGAGTGGTAAAAAATCTGATGTGGGCAGCACACGGCTTTCCTTATATAATGCAATGAATTTACTACTCTTACAGCAGAAAAAATAGGTTATTCTTATAGTAGATACTTATATTCTTTCCAAAATATTGAATTTTCGTTAATTAGTCGTCATTTTCATCAATTTGGCGTCATTTTTATCCATTTGGCGAGATTTTCGTTAATTTGGCAACATTTAAAATAGTCGTCAAGTTGCCGACATTTCACCAAATTCGTCGCCAAAATCCCGCCAAGCGTTATGGACGAAGAAATAAGTTATTCTTACAGCAGATAAATGACTATTGGCGTTCAAATACAAATGTATTACTCAGAGTATCTTTTCTTATGAATGGAACGAGCTAGATCCACGAGAAAGATGTCACCAAATTTATCGCATAATATTACATATGAAAAGTGAACATGTTTCTCAACAGTTAATATATTTTTTTTAATTTATGGGATTTTTTGATAAATTTACTTGAAAAATGTGCAATATCTCGAGAACGGTTCATATTAGCGTTCTAAAGTTTATGTCAATCGTTTTCTAAGGAAAAATTACATAAGAAATCTCTATTTATTAATGTCTATTTGCGCAACTTTATTAAAGGTTTTGATTTTTTTATGATTTTTTCAAAATTTCACTAGAAAATTTAGGAGGGTTCTGAACATTTGATTACGTTTAAAAACAATAGGCTTCCAGTGTTTACGGATTGTGATTTTTGTACCAAATTTCGTTCGAATCGGTGCATTCGTTCGTGAGATATCGTCTCCACAGACACACACATACTTTCACACACACACACAGACATCATCTCAAAAATGTTTGAT
Organism: Amaurobius ferox; assembly: GCA_951213105.1. NCBI lineage: Eukaryota > Metazoa > Arthropoda > Arachnida > Araneae > Amaurobiidae > Amaurobius > Amaurobius ferox. The sequence goes on along the minus strand of OX578149.1, from coordinate 93,280,632 downwards.
TCGTGATCAGAGAAGCTTGGAACGTGTTGTCCCGTCGAAAACTCGAATTCGAATTTTCGACCCCGTCACAATACTTTCCTTATACATTATGTATAAAAGGTAAGTAATAATTTGGGAAGATATGAAACCAGGTACCAAAATTCACAAAAAAAAAAAAAAAAGAAAAAAAAATACATGCTGTATATTTTAACAAGGTTTAAAATAAAGTGAAGTATAATAACAGAATTACAATGAAAATAAATGAATGACATTATGTTATTATCTAAACCATATGTGGCTTACGTTAAATACTTGGAGCACGTCTTCGTCAAAGGATATTCTTTTTTGTAGCACTGCCTCTTGAGAAGGTTGAAGTACATGTTGCCTACTGTGTTAGATGTGAAGCTGTTAACTGTGGCAAGACAGGCGTAAAAGTCATCGTCACATTGGCAGCTCAACCTAGAATTAAAATGTTTAGAATTAAACAAATAAGCCACATATAATAAGAAAAATCTGATGTGAGAAGCACATGACTTACCTTACAGACTCAAATTCATTTTCTTTTTTATTTTACGAGTATTTATAATTCATTAAATTGAGTTATTTGCACTAAATAACACGCTATTTGAAACTGCCGCCTTCGGTGAACAGCCTGTTCGCTACCCTTGAAAATTCAGACCGTGGCAAACTCGCTGGCGCGACCTACCAGAAAGGTGTAAGATAACTATTTGGACAGCCATTAAGACCCAGTTTAGACCAGAACACAGTGGGGGAGACATCCACAGGGACCATACCCTCCTTCCCCTACCACCAACCTCTCGGAAGGACCTACGGACACATATGTTTAACGTGATCGTACTCCGCGTGAACACGGCGGCGGTTTTGGCAGTGGCGGGAATCGAACCCGGGCCTTCCGAGTGCAACTCCCGCGCACTAACCACAGGGCTACCACGCCCACCATATGGTTCCTGTGAAGTTCTTGGAACTAATTTGTTCTATTTTCAAGATTTAGACTGCCTAATTGTCATAGATTATTATTTTCCCCCAAATTGCATCAAAATCTAATCAGCATTAGGGTAACTGATAAGTAACTCACCTGTAAAATTTTATGAAATTGAGTTCATCAGGTATTGAGTTACAGTGGATACATATATTGCACACACACACAGAGAGAGAGAGAGACGTCACGCTAAAAATAGTTTTTTCGTGTTCTAGAGGTCGTCGAATACTTGCCTTGCGATTTTCGATATGAATCCAATACTTTCTCTAAACATTACCATGTAATGCAGGGAAAGTGAAAATCTGATGTGTCCAGCACATGACTTTCCCCGCAGACTTATATTCACGTTCTCTTTATTTTGATTCAATTTAATTCACTTTTAATTCAATTTTCGTTCTCATTTGGTAATTGGACTTATTTTCAAATGGGGGCGTAGCGAAAATACGAAAAACTAAAATATCTCGAGAACGGCTAGTTCTAGTGTTATGGGGTTGATCTTATTCTTTTTATCGTTTAAAATTACGTATAAAACAAGCATTTAATTGATATATTTGAGAATACGTAGATTTTTATTTTAGATTTTGACGATTTTTGATGGCCATTTTGCAAAAAACGACAGATTATTTTTTTTCTGAATCGTACGAAAATCTAATCGACACCAGGGTAACCCGCAAGTGACTTATCTACCAACTTTTGTAAAATTTGATCTATTAAATTTTCAGCTAGAGTGGATACAGACAATTTTTGTGGGCCATTTTGTAAAAAGGGCGGGTGATTTTATCCCGAATCGTACCAAAAGCTAATCAGCACCAGGGTCACCCACAAGTGACTTACCAAATTTTACGAAATTTGGTCCATTAGTTTTTGAGTTGGAGTGGGTACATACATTGCACAGACAGGCAGACCGACAGACAGACACACAGACAGACAGGACCAACACACAGACGTCAAGCTAAAAATAGTGTTTTCGTGTTCTAGAAGTCCTAAAACATGTAAATCCGTCGAAAACTGAGTTGCGATTGAGTTCGACATGATTCCAATACTTTCCCTATACATTACCATATATTGCAAGGAAAGTAAAGAATGATTGAACCAGCTGCGAAGCGTTTGAAACTAGGAATAACTAATTAATTCAAAGGAGTATCTATATCATACAGTTGAGTGAGACTGACTGATTTATTAAGGGATAAATTACAAAGCCCAAACATCTGAAGGTAGAAACTTGCAACTTTGCATATACGTAAAACTTGACCTGTAAATAATGAGAAAAATCTGAAATCTTGGCATTTTGTGCGAAATATTTATGAATCGCGGAATTTTTTGTTTTAGCATCCTTTCAGCTATACCTCGAGAGCAACCGGTTACACAAAATTGGTTTTTATGCCACCCTGCTCAGAAAAAAAAATTCCAAATTTTCTTAATTAACTCTATTGGTGTACAATAATTCGTTCTTGCGATGTTTTGATTTATAGTTTCACCAGACAATTTCTTATTATGTTTTATCAGTTATACATCTCTTAAGTGCGATTTCAATTTTTCTTTTAAAATAGCAAGTGGCACAGTATCACCAAACACAGAATGTGATAAATATAGAACTACTTTTTGAAAGGCTTTAGCTTTAATCATCAGTTGGGGACAGAAGATGGTGTTATTATTCAAAATATAACAACGGTTAAAAATAAAATGATTCTCTTTTTTTAGGATTTCAGAGCAATTGAACTATCAAAGTTGCAGTCGATTCTGGCAAAATCTCTCCAAATGTCATTAACTGCTGCCTAATTGGAAGCTCGATGCTGTTTTTCCTATCGTGAAGAAGATAACTCGTTTTCTTTTCGAAACCTAATGAATTTTTGTTACGTGCTGTTTAATCGTAAAATTTCTTTTTTCCATACATATTTCATGCTGTAGTTTGTGCAATTTATAGGTTTTTGCAAGTGCCAAATTTTAATTTGTTGACAAAAAAACTGATACTGCAATACAGTTTTCTACAGCCTCTTTGAAGAAATCAGGCACAATCGAATCAAGTGACTGCAATTATTTCGAGGACGTTATGAATCCTCTTCCTCAGATCAAGATCAGAATGCTCTTAATATACGTTAAAATACAACTGAAGGTATTTGTAACTTAGCGTTTGTATCATATTTCTCTCTTAATAATCGAAGACAGTAGGCGTTAGCAAACATCTAATTTGCTTGTGCCTGCTTTATTTAAGGAAGCATTTGAAACTTAGTGTTTTGAAACTTAGTGTTTGTATTGCCCTCGAAACAATCGAAGAAAGGCCGACGCGGTAGTCGAGCGGTCAAGGAGAGCGCTTCCAAGCAATCGTTCGACCGCCGCGTCGTGGGTTCGAGTCCCACGTAAGGCATGGATGTTGTGTTGTTGGGCGCAGTGTGTTATGCCCTCCGCTGTTGCGCCTGGAGCAACGTCATAGGAGTTCACGTTCTGGCCGATGTATAGGCGAATGATGAGAGTCAAGTGCCTAGCCATTTGATAAAAAAAAAAATCGAAGAACGTATGCACAAGCAAATTCCTAGATTGCTTACGCCTGTTTTATTCAAGAAAACACTCTAACGTTATATTCTAATCTCACAAGCAGCAGCCTCATTTATTGTTACACTGTATTGCTGGCCGTTTCATCCTCGACGTTCAAGAAGAAGGAGGGCTAACAATTTTTAGAGGTCAAAGGTGTGACTCTTGAAACTTTTTAAATTGTTTATCAAATTTCTCTTTGATAAGAATAAAACCTGGGACTGTTTGGCATCCATACAAAAACTCTACCAACTTAGCTATCCAGGATGTGGGAGAACCTGAGCTTATGCTTCTAATTTTGAAACCAAGGTTTCAATGCTTGGCTTGAACAGAGTGTCCTATTTATTTATTTTTATACTTTGTCATATTTCTATTTCCATATTCTCCATTATTTTGTTTTCAAAGTTAAAAAAGGTTGTTTAAATACAGAATTTTTGCCCATAGAGAAACTCGATTTTGCGAACTCTCGATTGAAAGGCAAACAGTGGCATAGGGCAAACAGTTGGAGTCATACCCCTCAACAGTAGCTGATATTTTTGACTGGGGAGCCTGAGCGATTGGCCTTTTCAGTCGGAAAAAGTTTTTGGATTAGAAGGGAAATTTATATTAGAATTTGTACTTTCAAGAAGTTTTATTTCCTTGGTGAATAAAATAAAATAATTTTACATAAAAATGCTAAGAGTGAATAAATTTCACGATATTTTAAAATATGTTACCGATGTAAGATAAATACATACAAAATATAACATTTTAAATGTTTTCTTACTTCTAAATTAGCTGAACTTTTTCAACCATTTCATTAAATATGAAGCCATGGTCACTCATAGGGGAGGACCCCCCCCCCACCTTTGAATATTCAAGATAATAAAGGCGACCATCAAGTTAGACGACTTTGTACATTTTATTTTTGAGTTTATCCCCCACACCCCTCGGAAAATGTTCCATGTTCACCCATGTATGAAAGAGTGCACTGAAAATTGGTGAGAAATTTGGAACATAAACTTTGTTGAAAATCACTATAGTCAACAATGTCCTTAAACAATATTGCATATTAATTATTTGCAAATACTGTACTATGAAGACTTAAAAATATCTTATAATTACAATATGCTAAGAATCCGCTAGAAAATTATCAACCACTTTTATCTAACTGAGATTCTCCTCATGTAACATGGGATTTTTGAAGGGAAATTAGATTTATTCTTTCTAGAACTCCCAAATAAGCAAACGGATGTTTTGCTATATTGATGCCGATATAAAGCGCTAAGTCTACTTTGCTAACTACTTAAGTTTAATATACTACTTAAGTTTAATACAATAATCAGGTAGTCATTATTAGTATATTTCCTCGTCTTGCTAATGTTTAAAGTAGGTAAATGCTAGTTTATTCGTGAAAAATGGTTCAAATTCTTTAGTATTACAAATAATGATTATTTTCTGCGAATATTAATTAATAAAATCACATTTGACCCAAAATGGAGGATTCATTAGCCTTGCCCGAGAAACGTTCTTTCATCCAATTATTGACTGATTACAAACGGCTTAAAATGGGCGGAAACAATAGCCACGCCTTTCTAAAGGCTAGCTTTCATTTTAGTTAATCAGCTAGGGAGGAGTTTAAGAGATGGGCTGGTTTAATACCATGCTTCTCGTTATAGACCGCGAAGGCTGGATGATTTCAGCTTCTAAAATATTAAAATATGTGTTTTAATGCGAAAAATACTTTGAAACGCGTCACAAATAAAATGTAAAAATTTTCTAAATAGTACATAAATATTCGATAGTTATTTAAAAAAATTATAATAAATAGAAGTATGTTTAAATAATTCGTTAATCTAGATTTTAATTTAAGCAGGGAGGCACAGCTTTTTAGCCTCAATGGACGCTACGCTACTGCCCCTCAATCGATGGAACAATTATATCGATTTTCTATATCAGTGTTTCTCAACCGCAGGGCCGCGGCCTGGTAATAGAGAGATTCTCTTGGAATTTGTCGTTTAATTTCTAAGCATTTTTAAGGAATAAATATTTCATAGTGAAAATATTCTAAAGAGAATAATATTCATGAATGTGTCATGAAGCTCAGAACCAGAACGCTTAAATAATATCTGTGTAGAAAATGTCAGTGACCAGTATGAATGAATAAGAGACTGCTCAGCTGATTTCTATGGTGAATTACAATGGATAAATATTTTTCTCTCTCAATACCGTTTTTTTTTCAAACCAACATCAGTAAAATAAATTTAATAATACAATAATCCATTTTATACTGAAAAATATTATAGACGTTTGGTGATAAGAATGGGAAATATCAATGAAAATCAACAAATATTAATTTAATGATGTTAGTCTAAAGAAATTATTATATCTGACACGTTTTCATGAGTCCAGTAATCGATAACTTATTTAAATTTAATTTTATATTCGTCAACATGTCACACCGTATACATAAATGTACTAATACGCTTTATGATTATCTCATGATTAATTATTGAAACTAATGTTAATTTAATAAATGAACTTTAAAAAAAAAGCTTAGAAAAGTAATTACGTGTAAATTTGTTGGCACCGAGCGCTCGTCGTATTAGAAAGAATTTACATGGCCGCGGTCTCACAAAGGTTGAGAAGCACTGCTTTATAGTATTGGAAAATAAAATCTAGCACGCTCCCTCTCCTCCCATTCGGTCATCAACCTTACAAGATCTGGCTACAGTACTGTTGACAGAGCTAATTAACCTTTGCCATTAATCTGAACCATCCAGGCTATGAGATAACTTCAACGTTGCCTTTACATTTCTAAATTGTTAACGTTGCGAAATTGGAAATTATTTTGCCTTAATTAACTTATTCTTTATTGAAAAGCCAGGGAGCAAAATTGCACAAAATTTACTATGCAGATCTCGAAAAATACGGGTTTTTTTTTTTTTCGTATGCTTGCAAAGGGAACTAGTATTGATCAAGATTATCCTTCTATAAAAAAATAGTGCAATTTACAACGACTCAAATTTGTATCTTGAGATTCTACTGTAGCAATTTCTATTAAAATAACTACACTTAAATTTAGATGATATCACGTGGAATAAAAATAAAAATTTGGAAAGATGGAAATATTTTTAACCCCTTCCTTAAAATGCTATTTTCATTTGCTTATAATAATTTTTGGATTTCTTTGATCTAAAATAACGTTCGTAACCTTATCAATCTCACACTTTGTTTTTTGTGTTTATATCTCGCTTCTGTCCCAAAATTTATCGATAAACAATCGATAAATTTATTTTATAAATTTTTGGAGAGCCACTTCATACTCACCAGAATTTTTTTTTTTTTTTACATCTCCTTTGGTAAGGCCAACGGCCGTACCGTGCTGAAAACACCGGTTCTCGTTAGATCACCGAAGTCAAGCAGCATCGGGCGCAGTTAGTACTTGGTGGGTGACCACCTCGGAACGCCGCGTGCTGTTGGCCATCTCGGGTGCGGTATCCCCGTGGTTTGCGCGCTAGATTTGCACGCTACCACAAATGCCGCCGTGTTCATGCGGAGTACGATCACGTTAAACATGTGGGTCCGTAAGTCCTTCCGAGAGGTTGGTGGTAGGGGAAGGAGGGTACGGTCCCTGTGGATGCCTCCCCCACTGGGTTCCGGTCTAAATTGGGTGGCACTTCCCGGCCGTCCATACAGTTACCTTACACCTTTCTGGTAGGTCGGACGGTCTGGGTCTCAACAACATCTCTTTTGGAGAGGCGCGTTTTACATTAATTACCCTAGATTTAAATATGCAAAACATAAAATTCAGATTTCTAAAGTTCTGAACTAATAAAGATGTTTAACACGTCATCCACCATGTATTTTCTATTTGTCCTACGGACCTTAATTTCTATACGTAAATGCCATATCTCTATTAAAATGTAGACTTAAAGAGCACAAGTGTAGGATGAATAATAAATAAAGAATTCCTAAAGCGTTTTTTACACCTGAAGACGGTAATGTAAACCACAGAAAGTGATAATTACACTTATACGTATGAAAGCTGACAGTAACAGCATTTCCCTTTGAAGTTTTCTATGAATGTGTTCTTTCATTGGACAGTATAGCCACGTTAGATATAGAGTCTGATCATAATTAAAGCACACAGTTTTAAATCCCTCAAGAAAGAGTACCACAGGTCATAGAGCTTTCAAATTTTATAATATAATAGCAAAGAAAGTTATGGTAGTTTAGTTTCTGCAATAAAAATGAATAGTTCACAAAATCTCCGTCAGGGGAAATAGCTCTTTAATCAGAGTACGTAAGCATCATTTTCTTTTATAGTTCTAATTGCTATCCATGAATTGTATTGTACAAGGATATAGTAGTTATGGCATCAGCAATTCATCGTAGCTTAAAGATACCTTAAACCAATATGTTATAACATTCACCAACATGTAACATGTTAGTTTGACATGGTGCAAGCAACTGTAGAAAACGCCGCAATACTCCACTTTCAACATGTTACAGAAAATGGTTGAAACAACTTTGAGCATTTGTCAGAATAAGTATTAAATGTAAAATAATTTATAAAGTTTATTTCTGTCAGCAAAAAGCCCTTTTCTTTCTGGTGATGGATTTTTGTTCGAATTACATGGTCTACTTTATCCCATTACCGAGTCTGGATGCTGAAATGAATAGTACAGAATAAAGTATGTAGAGTCAATCAAGCAAATCTTACTATTCTCAAACAGCTTCCTCCAAATGAATATACTTTAAATATGACGAAGATGAATCTTTCAAAATGATCAAAAAGTAGGTAAAACGAAAAATTTGCGTAAATTCTGACTTTGATATTCTTGATTTAATAGAATTTTTGTTCTAAATGTATCAAAACATATGATGAATCTACTTCATTTGAAATTAAAATTTTCGGGGAAGAGGGCACTGAGGGAGCTAAAGAAATTTTTAAGGAAGTCATGTCGCCCGATACCTCCCTGGCTACATCCCTGGCAAATAGGATATGTGATCATAAGCTAAAATCATTGATTTAATACTTTACGTCGTAAAAGAACTCTTATTGGTGAGATTGTGCCTTGTCTCTCCCGGCGCTAAAGTATCATTGCATAGATCATGGGAGCGGCAGCATTTATCTGTATCTTCATGCTTTCCTAGGTCATTATAATCTTTAGCGATGTCTCCAGCTCCGCACCACTTCGTACCTAGAACGAATCAAGAGTTTTGTTAGTTAGTGCCTGCTGTAAATGCACCCTCAACAGGAGCATTGGTAAATAAATGCTTAACATTAAAGGAGACAACAGTTAAATCTGGAGAGTTTAAATTACAAATTTTCTTTACCAATTGAGAATAATTTTGGTAAGTACAAACATTATTGCTAAGTAGGGGAGAAAACCTAGAAACTAAATGTTTGACTAATTTATAGGAAAAGTATCAATGCTAGAAAGAATGGACAGAGCCTGGTGTTAATTCGAGGCCCCATCACCGTTACGGCATATCAAACACATGCAAAACATCAACATATAACAAATTTGGAGTCTCAGGATCATGGCCCTGAAGGCCATTTTATACATTCAGAAAACTTCCAAACTTTTTACATTAAAGTAATATCGGTACAATATTTAAAAACTATTAACATATTTTATAAATTAAAATAACAACTAATATTACCAGTTTTCAATTAATTAAAAATATTTCTGTTTAAATTATCTTGACGCATACGAAACTTAAGGGTCCTTTAAAATTTGGGGCACAGGGCCGTGGCCTCGGAGGCCCGTGCGTTAATCAGATCGTGGCAATGGATCTGAAAGGAACACTTGCTTCATGAACTTTGAGGAAAGCGTACAATCTATCACAATTTGCAAGAAATGGATTAGTTTTCTTTTAAAACAATTTTCATTAATTACACGTGAAGATTTAATGGCATATCGAATTTTATTCAAATCAGAAGTATGAGGATCCTTGCTAATAGCGCAGTACGGACCTTCACTGATTAAATTTCTAACACGTTTTTATCCAAAATAGGAATTATCAGCTAGCCACCCTTATCAGCTTCAGTGATGACTAAATCAGTATTGTTGTGTAATGAATTATAGCTAACTGCTTTAAATTTATTAATATTTGATTTAGAGTTATTGTCATCTATAATTAAATGTCTAATTGACTCCTTTTGGGTGTGCTAGATTAAGTGCTGAATTTGAAAGATGTTTCAACAGGAGCTTTAAGACTAAGAACATACGATTTAGGATAATTAAGTAATTGTTATTTAACTTTAAGGCATCCATTTCAGTTTACTTAAGGAATATTTTAGATTAAAATTTCAACAGCCTTTATTAATAATGCTAAAAGCATCGACACAATAAGGATCTAATTATTGGCAAAGTTTTAAATAAATTTTACCCAAAGAAGCTTTGTAAAGCATTAGCTACCCTATGCCAAGAATTATGTTATGAAGCAGAAAAATTTGAGTGAGAGACAGAAATTTCCAAACGAAGTTTAAACAACTCTTTCTCAATCACATGGCTGCGAGGGTCTTGAATGGGTGCACTAAGGAGGAACAAACGAAAATTGGATACAGATTTAAGAACGTTATCTAAAAGCTTAAGATTATAATAAAAAGAAATTAATTTTGAAATACTTTTACGACGCATACAATTTAAAAGAACATTTCAATAATTTAATATCTTTTACCTTTCAAACGCAAATTGCAAAAACAATTGAATCTTATAATCATGAGCAAATTAACCATGAACACGTTTATTGCAAAATATGAGATAAATAATCACAAAGAAAATAGAACCCAAATATCCTCTTTACTTTCCTAATTTCGTATGCATAGTCAGGATCTTCTTTGACCCAAACCGTCCGACTTACCCGAATATGTAAGGTATCTGTTTGGACGGCCGGAAAGTGCCACCCAATTTAGATTGAAACCCAGTGGGAGCGGCATACCGGGCATACCACCGGGACGGTACCGTCCTTCTCATGCCACTAACCTCTCTGAAAAACTTACGGACCCACATACACTCATGTCCAAAAGTTAAGCATAGTTGCTGTTTACGTGAAAATTTCAGTAAATCTACATCGGAATGGAAGAAAATACGGCATACGGGTCTAATAGGGTTAAAGAAGAAGAAATCAATGAAAAACAAGGATAATAATGACTTTTTTATCCAAAGAAATGGGTTGAAAGTAAAAGGGTCACAATAAGAGTGTCAACCTCAGTGAAACAGAATGATTAAAACAATGTGATGCTGCAGTTTAATACGGTGTGTGGGAACCTCGGGTAGCCACACATGCTGCACAACGATTTTCGTCGACCAAGGCCGCACGGTGAGGAGGCGCTTTATAATCCATGAATATGAAATCAGGATCAACCTCGAAGCAATCAAACGGTAGGCTCAAGGACTTCGTCTCTGTATCTTTGACAGGTAACAGACCCCGTGTCAAAGATGTGGAGATCTGTGCGGCAGTCCAACATGATGCCTGCCCGGACCATAACTCCCCCAAACGGAAAACAATGTATTTCTGTGATGTTCCCGGGTAAAAACGTGTTCCACGTTCTCCCCAGATAGTGATACGACGAGAATAAGTTTGCAGGCTAACCTAAACTCATTACTGAACATGATATTGCCCCACTGTTGTCCACTCCACTGTCGATGTTCCAAACTCCTGTAAACGCGCGCGTTTCTGTGCAGACTTCAGGGGCATGTAATCTGCTGGTCATCTGGCATAGAGACCAACGCATCTGAGTCTCCTGTAAACAGTTTGTCTCGAAACAGTGTCTCCTGTGGCGGCTGTCAGGGCTGAACCCAGTTGTCTGGCAGAATGGTACTTCTGACGTCGCACAGTTATCACCACATATTGGGCTTGCCAAGCGATTGTTACCCTTGGTCGACCTAGTACTGGTCTTCAGGTAACATTTCCAGTAGTTTGGAACCTCTGCCACAGTCTGGAGATCACACACATTGAGGCACATTCAGAATTCTAGACACTTCGGTTTGGGATCGATCGGATTCCAGCATTCCAATAATTCGTCCCTTCAAAAACATGTCCAGTTGGCATCTTTGTGACATCTTTCGTCCTTTTTAATTGTTAACAACGCTCCGTATCGCAGCAATTGCGAAATTCTGTCTCAACTGGTCATGTCGCTCGAGATCGCTTTATACTAATTCCGACATGCCGCGCTGCTTTGCGCATGTCGACGTTGACTGAACTGTTTTGCATATGCACAATGATTTACCTTCGTCCCACGATTCTACACAACTGATTGTGAACTATTGCATCCATATTAACTCCGAATTTTTTGCATTTTACGAATAATGCTTAACTTTTGGACATGAGTGCATTTAACATGCCTGTACTCCGCGTGAGCACGGGGACAGTTTGGGCAGAGGCAAAATCGAACTCGGGTTGTCCGACTGCAATCCTTTCGCTAACCACAGCCGGGATCTTGGAAAGAGAAAGGTTGATGGAATGAAGAGTTGAAATTATAGATATCAGTTAGCCAACGGCGAACCAATAGAGACTTTGGGTCGCCAATGAGGGGTTATGACCCGGATTCCCCCCCCTTCTTAGCTACCTTATTGTCTCAATTAGGACAATGTTTTAGCCTGTGCCATTGAATGTCTCTATTGTCCACAGACAGAGTCACACATTTTATTAAGGAAAGTTCACATTGCCGATTTGTATGTTGCAACTCCTATACATAACCAATTTCTGTTTTACAAAAATGTTTACAAATTTACATGTGGAATACATATGTAATACAAATTGCAGTGTCTTGTTTCAAGATTTATGTGAGAAAACTTCTGATTTGTATAAGATCACGTTCATTTTTGTATTATAATGTGTCCAGATTTGTATTTGAATATAAGATTTAATATGATAATATTTTTATTACGTATAAGGTTTGCGTCCAATATACATATGTAAGCCGTGATTATACCAATATACTAGAACTATACCTGGGAAAATAACAGGCAGCCCATCGTATCCCATCGTTGTAGGTGGCTCGGTTGTGATTGCATCTACCGTGGTATCTATCGCATTTATGTTGCTAGTGGTAGATGTCCTGCTAGCTTGCCTGTCTTCTTGGGGAGCTTTGGTAACTTCGCCATTATTTCTTCTACCTCCTTCAGTACTTGTGGCCCCGCCATTTTCTCTACTACGTCCTTGGGGAGTTCTGGGGGTGTTGCCATTTCTTCTTCGACCTTCTTGAGGAGTCCTGGGACCTTCGCCATTTCTTCTTCTGCCTCCTTCAGGAGTATTGGGAGTTTCACCATTTCCCCTTCTACCTCCTTGAGAAGCCTCGGGAGCTTCGCCATTTCTTCTTCTTCCTTCTTCAGAAGTATTGGGTGTTTCACCATTTCCCCTTCTACCTCCTTGAGGAGTTCTGGGAGCGTCGTCATTTCCTCTTCTATCTTTCGGATTTCTGGGAGGTTCGGTATTTCTTCTTCCCCCATTTTGAGGAGTCCTTCGTGCTTCGTCATTTCCTCTGCTACGTTCTTGAGGCCCCTCTCTATTATTCCCCTGTCTGTTATCATTTCTTCTCAACGCTTTAGAGTCGTCGTCGATGTCTTCGATGAACAGCGGTGCTGATGTTGAATCGTCAGATTCTCGTCGTTTTCGTCGTCGTTTTCGCAGTGTAAATTCTGTGCAGTCTCCGAGGAGGTCTGTCATTTCGTTTTCAGAAAGAGTGCGGATGTGAAAATCATCCGAATACATTAAAACTTCATCGATCAGTTCCCTGTAGAGGAAAAATAAACAGTAGTTTGAGATTCCGATGGTTACTATAAAAGCACATTTACATTTTATTTAAAATTACAAAACCTACCCGGCGTTTCCCGGGATATAATATGCAAATTTTTGAGATTAAAATGACATCGGAATTCACAACGAATTCTCGAAAACCAAACACCGAAAAAGAAGCCGTTGTGTTGATGGTGTTATGATGGAAACTCTGCGAGAATATCATCTCAAGAGATACCATTTCAATGCATGAAAAGTATATATTTTTTAAAAATTCACGAAAATTTGGCTAATAATAGTATGGTTTCCATTCAAAGTTTGATTGGAAGACAATTTTCCAATATTTCCGATGGTGGAAAAATCTAATAATATTTTTTGCCGCTAAAGAAACGATTATTGTAAAAAATGACTCAAAATCGAGCTAAATCGTGGTAAAATATAAAATAATTAAAAATTATAATAAAAATACAATATAAAATAACTAAAAATTACAATAAAAGTTACAATAAACCCAGTTTTCATCTGCTTATATCAAGGAAGTACGGAGAATTTGTATGTACATATAGACGTAGTTGATCCGTCTTAGCTCTCACAAAGTCCTAGCTTAAGTGTCACTTTGGGAAAATACTCACTTGTCAGTGAAAATCTCGCAGCCAACTGAAAGTTCTTCCATCCAGGTCACTACTAGGATGGTTTCATTTCTTTCTGTCGATGATTTTTCGAGAAAAAATAACTTATCCCTTTTGTAGCTACATTCAACAGATGCCCATGCTAGAATGATAATGACAATGTTGACTAGAACGGTCATAATTATAGGTCTTGGCTCTTGTGAAATGTTCCACCTAGAAAATAAATACAATTAAATTTTAGTATATATAATTGAAAGTTTGTTTAATCTTTATATAGTCTACATTTTGCGATCGAACTTCTTCAGATTTTGTGCGGTTGCTTTGCTTTCTTGTGCGTAATCTTGTTGTACAGTTTCGTATGTAACAAAATAAGGGCGCCAATAAGTTTCAGAAGTAAGAAATAACCATTGAACAATTGAAATAATATCCTGAACAAGTGAAGTAAAAGCAAAGTGTCTGGACAAATAATGCCAACCACTGATCAAATTAAATACATTAAAGTAATACTCTGCATCCTCAACTGGTTTCAAAGTAGCTTCTTCTGGGGTAGATTTCAAATAGTCTTGCTTTAAAGAGTTTTGGTGCGCGGTGACCATTTTTCATCGCCTGCTCCGAGAAACAATGGACCACAGCTAGTGAGGTTAGTTTATGGGTGGTGATAGCCAGTTGATCACTTTTCTTGCTGCTGTGCGATGTCTTGAGAATAAAAATTGTAACACTGTTTGTAGCTCTGAACAAGTACTTTAAACCCTTCTGCTGTTTGTTCACATTCCACTTTCCTTTTTACTTTTCGTTCACTTCCATCTTGAGTTTTACCTTTCTCCCTTAGTCACCAGAGACTGTGACATAGGCAGTGAGTTTCAGGGATCAATCATCGTCTTTCTTCGGGGAGGATGATTGACCCCCAAACTTACCCAAATTGTCGGGGAAATTACATTAGTTCCTCATAGTGTCCATATTTGAGAATCAAATCCCCCCCCCCCCCCCATCATTGTAAATCCCCCCTGACACTCTTTTCTGTAATGTTGGCTATGCTTATGACATGAGCTACTATGTATCGTCAAAAGTTAGTTTTGTACTGGAGTTGCTGTATCTTATTGACTTGAAGAAAGAGGATGGTTTTCATCACTGAAACGTCGCCTTTGAAAATATGTCCAGTTGGAAAATGAAACCGAAATGCAAATGAAACTGAAATGCGCCTGCAAATTCAGCATATTTAAAAAAATACGTATGTATATGTGTGTGTGTGTTATTTTGTGCTATTAAATTCAATTTAATGAATTATAAAAGAAGGAAATTGAAAATGAATTTGAGCCGGTAGGGAAAGTCATGTGATGCCCATATTAGATTTTTTATTTCGTGATACATTAAAATGAATTTAATTGCAGAAAATAACATAGACACTTTTCTGACATATCCAATTTGCATTTTTAATGCATCTTCGTTTCACTTGGTAACTTAATGTATTTTATTTTATTACTTTCCTTATATACATAATGTATAAGGAAAGTATTGTGACGGGGTCGAAAATTCGAATTCGAGTTTTCGACGGGAGAGCACGTTTCAAGCATCTCTGATCACGAAACAGACATTTTTGAAGATGTCTGTGTGTGTGTATGTGTGTGTGTGAAAGTATGTGTGTGTGTGCGTGTGTCAGTGAGCCTGAGGAGACAATAACTGACGAATGAATGGACTGATTCGAACGAAATTTGATACAAAAATCACAATCCGTAAACACTGGAAGCTTATTGTTTTTATACGCAATCGAATGTTCAGAATCCCCCTAAATTTTCGAGTGAAATTTTGAAAAAATCGTCAAAAAATCAAAACCATTAATAAAGTTACGCAAATAGACATTTCTTATGTAATTTTTCATTAGAAAACGATTGACATAAATTATAAAACGCTAACATGAACCGTTCTCGAGATATTGCACATTTTTGAAAAAAATTATCAAAAAGTCATATAAAATAAAAAAATATATTTCCTATTGAGAAACATGTTCACTTTTCATATGTAATATCATGCAATAAATTTGGTGACATCATTCTCGTGGAACTAGCTCGTTCCATTCATGAAAAAAGATACTTTTAGTAATACTTTTGTATTTTAACGCCAATAGTCATTTATCTGCTATAAGAATAACTTATTTCTCCGTCCATAACGCTTGGCGATATTTGGGCGACGAATTTTGCGGAATGTCGCCAACTTGGCGACATTTTTAACTTTAGCCAAATTAACAAAAATCTCGCCAAATGGATAAAAATGACGCTAAATCACTGAAAATGACGACTAATTGAAGAAAATTCAATATCTTGGAAAGAATATAAGTATCTACTATAAGAATAATATTTTTTTTAACTGTAAAAGTAGTAAATTCATTGCATTATATAAGGAAAGTCATGTGTTGCCCACATCAGATTTTTTTACTAAATGTCTTCAGCTCCTGAAAATTCCAAAACTCTAAAATATCTCGAGAACGGTTCATCCTAGAGTCTAGAGGCCAGGCTTTGTTGGTAAAAATTACACGAAGACCAAGTATATAATTAATACATTTCAGCAATTTTAGTCCTCCATTTCAGATTTTCAAGAACTTCGCTGGCCATTTCGCAAGAAAATTATATTTTCGGATCATGATTTTATTCGGATCATGATATTTTAGATTATATTTTTCGGATCATGCCAAAATCTATTCAGAATCAGAATAACCCTCACGGGACATAGCTACTAAATCTTAAGAAAATTCATGTAATAGATTTTAACTACAGTGAAAAACGTCTTCAACTCATCAAAATTAAAAACAACCTAAATATCTTGAGGATGGTCCGTCTTAGAGTAATGGGTTTGATCTTATTCTTTACATCGTCAAGAATTACGTATGAAATAAGCATGCAATTGATACATTTGAGAATATGTGGTTTTTTATATTAGATGTTGACGATTTTTGCGGGTCATTTCGCAGAACAAGGTAGATTCTTTTCTTCAGAATCGTACTAAAATCTAATCAGCGCCACAATAACCCACAAGTGACTTATCATCCCAATTTTAGGAAATTTGGTTAATTAGTTTCTCAGCTGGACTGGATACGTGCGATTTTTTCGGGCCATTTCGCAAAAAATAGCAGGTTCCCTTTTCCCGAATCATACAAAATCTAATCAGTACCAGTATAACTTATAAGTGACTTATTTATCAAATTTTATGAAATTTGGTCAATTAGTTTTTTAATTAAAGTGGATACATACATTTCACAGACAGACAAACAGACGTCACGCTAAAAATAGTTTTATAATTTTTAGAATTTTGAAGAGCTCGTGAATTTAAAAATGCATTAAAACTGAAAAGTAAATGTAATTTCAAACAAGTATCCCCATGGATTTGTACAATTAAATCAATTTAATGAATTATGAAAGAGAAAATAAATTTAAATCTGTAGGGAAAGTTATGTGCTGATAACATTAGATTTTATTAGATTTTATGTCATTCTTTTTATTTCGTTAATGGATGTATTTTCGGTTGTGTTTAACTTGCTAATGCAATATGATCAAACGGTTTGGGAATATCTTCCTCTATTATTTTAGCGTCTTAATTCAGTCATATATTAAACACTTCACACTCTTGTAAATTGGTTTGCAAACAAAACGTTGTTATTTAGTTTCATTTAGATATGCTTATAAGGCTAATTTTGAATCCCGTAAACAGAGATTATTATATTTTTTAAGTTTTATAGGGATAATTAAATAAAGTATTTAAATGGAATGTTTGAAAGAACTATATTTTTACTCTCCTTATATACATAGCATAATGTATAAAGAAAGTATTGTGACGATATCTAAATTTCGAATTCGAGTTTTCGACGGGAGAGCACGTTTCAAGCATCCCTGATCACGAATCGAATATTTTTGAGGTGATGTCTCTCTCTCTGCTCTCTCTCTCTCTCTCTCTCGCACACACATACACACACACACACACACACACAGAGAGAGAGAGAGAGAGAGAGAGAGAGAGAACCTTTAATAAAGTTACGCAAATAGACATTTCTTATGTAATTTTTCCTTAGAAAACGATTGACATGAACTTTAGAACGATAGCATGATCAGTTCTCGAGATATTGCACATTTTCAAACAAATTTATCAAAGAATTCTATAAATAAAAAAAATTATTAACCGTTGAGAAACATGTTCACTTTCATATGTAATATCATGCGATGAATTTGGTGACATCATTCTCGTGGATCTAGCTCGTTCCATTCATGAGAAAACATACTTTGAGTAATACTTTTGTATTTGAACGCCAATAGTTATTTATCTGCTATAAGAATAACTTATTTCTCCGTCCATAACGCTTGGCGAGATTTTGGCGACGAATTTGGAGGAATGTCGCCAACTTGGCGACTTTTTAAATGTTGCCAAATTAATGAAAATTTCTCCAAATGGATCAAAATGACGCTAAATAAATGAATATGATGATTAATTGACGAAAATTCAATATCTTAGAAAGAATATAAGTATCTATTGTAAGAATAACCTACTTTTTTCCTTAAGTTAAAAGTAGTAAATTCATTGCATTATATAAGGAAAGTCATGTGCTGCCCACATCAGCTTTTTCAGAATGCTATCAGAATTTACACATATTCCGTTGGTCTACAAGTAAAATTAATTAAGCAAACTTATGTGTGATTTTGGGTATATGCAGATCCCTGATTTCAAATCTACTATTAATTTTTCTCCAACACTTCTACTTTTTGTGGTGATGGAGGAGGTATCATACTCTTACGTTTACTGAAATACAGTTAGAGAAACATTGTTACCTACTTTAAACCCTACTTTAATTTATTTTTTTAAGATAAATTAAATTAAAATGAAAATACAGTTGCAAACAAAATATAAATAAACAAATAAAATTTCATAAAAATATAATTAAGATGCTTGTATTTAGGCATTTATTTTACATTTCTTTAAAAAATTACAAGCATAAGTTTTAAAACAATTTTCTTAATAACTACCACTAATATAAAAATATGAAAGTGTATCTATGAAAGAAAATGAGGCCGCATTCTGTCATTTCTTTGTTATTTGAAGGTTACGCTATAGTATAGAGTCATAATGTTGCGAAAATTTATGTGGATCTTTCACAACGAAATCGCAACAATGTATAATCACTGCAGATTTAAAGAAACTATATTTGTTATACTTTAGATATCCTTTAGGTGACCAAGATAAAAACTGGCACCTCACGTTATATGTACGTCTAGTTCAAATAGGGTACGTGACTGGATAAAAAGAAGAAAACCAATGCCATTTGCAGTCCGCATGATACCGTGAGAGGCAACAAATCATGCAAACGATTGTTATTTTTTGCGTGTCCATGTTTTTGGCTTTTCATCCAAAAATAAGCATAAAAGTGTTTATCCAAGCTTAAACTCGGTAATGAAACTATTCTATCACGATGACACTTTATTAGTTCTAGACCATCTAGTGAACGGTCCTGCATTTTTAGAAGAAATGATATGTGGCGATGTCTCTATACCGGAGAAGGCGCAACAAGCTCATGAGGAGGACTGTGTAGCTCAGGAAAACAATGCAGAACCAAGAAAGATTCAATTAACAGGACTTAAATGATCTTATTCGAGATTTCTCTCTTTCAAAAACCAAAGCAGAACTTTATGCCTCAAGGGTGGAAAAAAAGAAACTTTTATGAGGCTAATGTTACAATTTGTCATTTCCAAAGATGGAATCAGACTTTGAAAATGTTTTTCACTATGGATGGTCCCATGGAGCCGTTAGAATGGGAAAATTTCATAGATTCTTCGTAGAGAATTCTAAAAACTGCCCACCTCCGTTATGGAAATTCTGAACCATCCATTCCGATTGCTTATTCTGTACACCTGAAAGAAACTTACTAAAACATGAAATTTCTATTTGAGGCAATTAAATATGATGTCTACCAGTGGAATATCTATAGTGGTTTAAAAACCCTGGGTATGCAAGGATATTTTACCAAGTTCTGCTGCTTTTTATGGCATTGGGATATTATGGGTGTCACTAAAGATTCGTTTTGCAGAGGCTGCAATTACAGCGAAGAAACTGCTGCTCACATTCTCTGTGAATGTGAGGTTTACTCTGCTCACAGATTCGAACATATTTGTCGTCATGTGATTGAACCCTGGGAGCTGAATGACATTCCTGTCAAGTGCCTGCTTATTTTCGCATCGGATACTGGTCTCTTTTCTTAGAGATCTTTCTCTTTTGGGGTAGTACAATAGACCTCTGGTCGATGTGCTGGGCCCTTCTGGAGCCACCCACCTTCATATCATTCATTCATGGCATTGGGATAGCTCTGCACTTCTGAGCATTTTAAGAGACGTCATTGGGAACCAAGGAAAACATATGAACCTGGGAAAAAGTGTTCAAGGCATTCAAGACATTGCTGGATGTTTTTTCCATTATACACGAAACTTGGATTGATAAAAAAACTTAGTAAAAGCTGTGGCTAAAACAAATTCAAAAGAATTTGAATACCTTTGCAAAAAATTTCCAAGACTTAGTTCTAGCAAAACTAAAGCAAAGGATCTTTGTTAGCCCGCAAATATGTGAAATTGTGAAAGATACAATTTTTTTAAAATCCTGACAGAAAAAGATCGAGAAACTTGGGAAATCTTTACCTGGAGTGCCTGATTTTAATCATGATGTTCGAAAATTGTTGGCTGCATACCAGGAAATGGGATGTCGAATGTCCTTAGAGATGCATTTCTGCATTCCCATGTAGATTTCTTTCCCGACAATCAAGAACACAACTTTGTGCTGCCAATCAATATTTGATTTATTTGTGTTAATATAAACTATTTCGAGACAAGTAACATTCACAGAGAATCGCCAATTAAAAATTTCCCCTATATGCTATACAGCGTTCCTAGGAAATTTCTCAAACACCCCGATAACTTTGTTAGGAAAGGTCCATCAGTGTACACGTTAGATCTAGCTATAGTAAAGGGATCGTGACCGATCGAATAAAAGTGATTGCAGCGACCCTAGCGGATAATTTAAAATGGTATATTACGAACAAATCGAGATAGACAAGAACAGCCAATTATAAAATTGTAGAGCATTGTCTCATTAGCAGAAATTAACACGAAGAATGAACGAAACGCTTATATAGAATGCAATAAATATCTGTCAAAAAGTCGTATCCGCAGGGTCTGTAGCACGGTGATACCTACAATACTTATCAAAGTGCTGTAATATTTTTTTTCGCATTCAAATTCGTATAAAAGCTAACGAGGGATATTTTTAACAGGATGTACATTTGATTTCTGAGCTTATAAATATTGTTGAGCTTATAAATATTGTTTATTTTGGCATTCTTGGATATGACAGTCATTCGCGAACCATATTGTGTTGTTGTTGAGACCCAGACCGTCCGACCTACCAGAAAGGTGTAAGGTAACTGTATGGACGGCCGGGAAGTGCCACCCAATTTAGACCGGAACCCAGTGGGGGAGGCATCCACAGGGACCGTACCCTCCTTCCCCTACCACCAACCTCTCGGAAGGACTTACGGACCCACATGTTTAACGTGATCGTACTCCGCATGAACACGGCGGCATTTGTGGTAGCGTGCAAATCTAGCTGTTCTAGCAAATCTAGCGCGCAAACCACGGGGATACCGCACCCGAGATGGCCAACAGCACGCGGTGTTCCGAGGTGGTCACCCACCAAGTACTAACCGCCCCCGATGCTGCTTGACTTCGGTGATCTAACGAGAACCGGTGAACCATATTGTGTGAAATAAATGACTTTTGTACCAGTTTTATTGTTAATTCCTATGCATTAGACAACGCTCTACAATTTTTTAATTGGATATTTTCGTCTATCTCGCTTTGTTACTGATTTCGTATCCTAACTTTTAAATTCGCCGTTGGGGGCGCTGCAATGCGCTCTTTTATCCAATCGCATGGTCACTTTTTTATAGACAGGCTTGAAACGAATGAAATGCGTATACGGAAGGCAAAAAATATCTATCGAAAGATCGTATTATTAAGGCTTCTAACAAGGTGGTGCCTGCAATGCGCGGAAAGGTGCGCTGTAATATTTTTTCTCGAATTCAAATGTGCATTATTGCTGACGGAAGACATATTGGATTGTTATGGATCCTTATGGACTCTTATAACTTTTCCTTACCAAGTTATTTCGGTGCAGAAGAACTTTTATTATCATTTCTTTGCCATTACTATCATTATTCCGAGAATTGTCAATCTTTTCCATAGTAAGTTAATTGGAGTGTGACTCAATTCGACTTTTTCATATCAGATTCCATTTATAAGCAGCTTGTATTTATTTATTTATTTATTTATTTGCAATTTTTGCAAGAAAAATTTGGAAAAATCTGTATTCTTGGTTCAAATTACCATAATTATAGCATTCTACCCTTCATTTTAAAGCGCTTAAAAAGATATTTCGATTGATACCAGGTTTGACAGCGTACCCCTCGAGGGATGGTAACCCACTAGGAGGCTAATGACATCAAGAACACAAAAATCATATCGAGGCTATTTTTCACTATACTGATTGAAACTGTTAAGTTTCGTGATTATTGAACCATAAATGATACCTTTTGTGTATATTTATGTCACATTTTGTCTTATGCTGCTATTTTAAGAAAATATAAATAAATTTCGATGTTTTCCATCGAATTTATAAAAATTCTATCTAGTTATAGATTTTAAAAGTTTCGTGAAAACCCATTGATATTTGTGGTAGCTATTGTGTACACAAGAAATCGACCACAGACAAAGAACAGACGACAGTTTTTCAGTCGGACATCACTCTAAAAATAGTCAAAACGTATTGAAAATGTCCTGAAACATATATTGGCATCAAAATATCGAAATCAAAAATTTTCGTGGAAATAATACATTTTCTATACTATATTCTATAATATGAGAAAGTAAGAAATGATACGTAAATTTTCAAAGTCGAACAATTCAAATTTTATTTATGAGAATAACTAAGATTTTCACCTAGTTCTAGTTTATCGCATTCTGTATCGATACATAGAAATTAATAGCGATGGGTACATTTGTTCGTGAGTTATCGTTGCATATTTCGCACACACACGCGCAGACACTTTTTCCAAAAGTGGAATTTTTCCATTTCTTTCCAAATGGGTTTAGGAGGTCAACGGTGTTAACTCAATAACCCACAGGAATTACAGCAATTGCAGTACATCTTTGATATGTGGGTCTGAATTTTTACGCCAAGTCTGTATTGTGTCAAAACCTTTTTTTACAAATAATATGTGCATTGTTTTCTTAAACACCTGCAGCACTTCCTTATCATAAAACTGTGGGTTATTGAGTTAAATAGCATGTGTTGCTGTTCTCTACCGCTTTGGATAGTAATGCCGAACAAATTCACCAGGAAAAGGGTTTTCGTTGCATAACACCTTTCAAGATCATTCTCGAACATTTGTGATTGATAATAAAATCCATTGTTGCTTTATGGTGTGTGTTTTCTACTGAAATTCCACAACATTTTACAGTTAATCGTGACACTTACACATTTAACAAGGTTGCCGCATTTTATTATGGAGTGTTTACATTATAGTAAACGTATTTAGCTGGTATTTGAGAAACCCATACAAATTGTGGACCACTAAATTTTTTCTTATAGGCCACCATCCATATTTAATTACCTCTTCTTTGTAAATTTTTCATATCTTTACCGGCCTAAAAAAATATTAAGGGCGCTCTCCCCCTTTGGAGCCGGAGCGGGCCCCAATTCGGGAAAAAGAACCTGCTTCTGTTTTTCTTTTTTCAAAATAGCCCGCAAAAATCATTAAAATCTAAAATTAAAGACTACGTATGCTTAGTTATATCAATTAAATGCTTGTTTTGTACTTAATTTTTTAACGATAAAAGGAATAAGACCAGCCCCATTACTCTTAAGACTAGCCGTTTTCGAGATATTTTAGTTTTTTCGCATTTTCGCCACGCCACTTTTGGAAATAACTCGAGTGACTAAAGGCAAACGGAAATTGAATTAAAAGTGCAAATTCATTGTAATTTAAAATAATTATGGGTGTTATCTTGTGCAATTAAACTCAATTTAAGGAATTATTGAAGAAATAAAGAGACAGTGAATATGGGTGTGCTGGGAAAGTCATGGGCTGCCCACATCAGATTTTTATAGCTGTCATGGGGCATGCCTAAAAACGAAATTTAAAGAAATATTCAAGTTAGTAGAATACAAGTAGAGAAAAATACTTTTAAAAGCTGTCATTTTGAACAATTTTTTTGAACGATTTTTGTTCTTGTTGTCGTTGTATTTTGAGTTTACAGGCCTACAGACCAAACCAATTAATCGATTGAGATTTTTTTTTTCACTTATGATTCTAGGATGTATCTTTGAAAAAAAAATTTAATATTCGTTCTTCTTTTTCGTGGTTACACATTAACACACTTTTTTTGCCTACCTATAATTAAGGTCATTTCTCATATGAAATCAATCGCGAAAATAACCACTTTTATGCATAATTATGCCAAACTTTGTTCTATACTACCTTGTTAAGGAAATATAAAATTTTAAATAAATTTCGATGTTTTCTCTTGAATTTTCAAAAAGTTCTATGTAGTTCTAGATTTTTCGTTAACAAATCAGGATAAAAAGTTTCATGAAAATTCATTAATATTGTTAGCTATCGTGTATTTCAGAAATCGTCGACAGACACACAGAAGGAGATCACTCTAAAAATAGTTAAAACGTGTTCAGGAGATTCTAATTGTTTTCACATTATATATGGCTTACTGGTTAAACTTTGAGTATATATTACTTTCCTTATGTCATTGGATAAAGATTCCTATAAGTATACAAATTTCTTATATACATAGCAGAATGTCGCCAATTTGACTACTTTTTTAAATATTTCCAAAATAACGAAAATGTCTCCTAATTGATAAAAAAAATGACGCTAAATCAATGAAAATAACGACTAATTGACGAAAATCCAATATATTGGAAAGAATATAAGAATGTACGAGTATTATAAGAATAATAAAAATTTGTATCACATCTGCATTCAACAAATAAAATTAAGGACAAAACGTCTTCAAAACGAAAGGTCATTTATTAAAACATCTTAAAAGACGTACATTTTAAACATCTTAAAAGACGTATCTTTTTTAAAACCGCCAGAGCTCTTTCGGGTGTAAATATGCACTTCATCAGTGGCTACATGAATGCTAAAACATGGAATGTTCATATATAGAGACCAGTTATACAGAAAATTTGCATAAAAATATAAAAAGGTAAATGAACTTGCTATTAATTAATACAAAATAATCCAGGAAATATACACGGAAAATACAAAAATTACTTTAAATGCTTTCAAATTGTAATAATATTACAAGAAAAGTACTATCAATACATTATTTAGTTACAGGAAAAACAAAATTTCGGAAGAACCGCCAAACTTAATTTTCATGAGAATGACGTCATAAATAACTATTAAGAGATTTGAATTGCGTAGAGTCGAGAATGGTTGGCAAGCATAACTTAAAATTTGAACTGTCATGAATTTGGTTTCAAACCTGCTCATACCACTTTATTTAATCGTATTCGTTCTGATAAACTTGGGAATATTGATGACTTTAAAAGCTTTGCTGGGGTGTACGTAGTTCCTCTGTTATCTCCTGATGGTGGCTATAAATTTTACATTGGTAGTACAAAACGTACTGTTGGCATCCGTTTAGCGGAACACGCTCGCGATGTCAAATATGGTAAACTTTCTACGGTTCTTGCTCAATATGTGGTTAATGATAAATTTCTGCCCATTTTTGAAAAAAAACTTTCCTTTTAGTTCGTTTTAACAATCCACGTAATATTCTCCTTTATGAATTCCTCTTTACTTATATTTACCATGAGTCGATTTGTAATTTTGATCCCGTTCAAATTTTAAGTTATGCTTGATGATTCATTCTCGACTCCAATTCTCTCTCTTCGCAATGCAAATCTCTTATTAGTTATTTATGACGTCATTCTCATGAAAATTACGTTTGATGGTTTTTTCGAAATTTTGCGTTTCCTGTAACTAAATACTGTATTGATAGTACTTTTCTTGTAATATTTTTACAATTTGAAAGCGTTTAAAGTAATTTTTGTATTTTCCTTGTATATTTCTTGGATTATTTTGTATTAATTAATAGTAGGTTCATTTACCATTTTATATTTTTATGCAAATTTGCTGTATATCTGGTCTCTATACGTGAACATGCCATGTTTTACTATTCATGTAGCCAATGATGAAGTGCGTATTAACCCCGAAAGCGCTCTGACGGTTTTAAAAATGTTTTGTACTTCTTTTGAGATGTTTTAATAAATGACCTTTCATTTTAAAGACGTTTTGTCCTTAATTTTATTATAAGAATAAACTATTTTTCAGTTCGTAACATTCGGATAAAAATTTGGTGACGAATTTTTCAGAATATCTCTAACTTGGTGACTTTTCATATGGTGCCAAATTGACGAAAATGTCACCCAATTGATAAAAATTCGACAAATTGATGAAATTGACGCTGAATAAATGAAATGACGACTAATTGATGAAAGTTAAAAATTAAATTCAAAGTTCAACGTACAATTCAACGTTACAAACACAGTACCGTAGATCTTATACATTATTTTTTGACAGTTAAAGGAGTAAATATATTGCATTTTATAAGGAAAGTCATGTGTTGTCCACATCAGATTTTTTTGTAATGAGTTTGTGTAAATATGATTGTTGAGTCAAAAACTGGATAATTCAAGTATTTTTACTCAATTGCAATAGAGATGGTAAGTTGTACTTTTCTTTTATTTGCAAGTTTTTACAAAATCTCACAGATTCCTGATACGGAGCTCGCGTAGTTCCAAAGTTCGGAATCACTGACTCAGATTATAACTAATATTTATTCAGCATCAAATTCTGGAGGAGGTTGGAGGGTTTACCAAGGATTTCCACTTCCACTTCTGGTTCTTTCTTCACTTTCGATTCATATATATGTATTTTAAACATCTATTTTTCGATATCGACTATAGACAGAGTTTATGTGACAGGACAGGAAGGAATTCAACATGAGATTTCAGATGGAGGTGGGTAGGGAGTGGGGGTCACAAATGATTTCAACTTCTGATTCCTATTCCCTTTCCAGTTTAAAATTTTTAATTTTCCTTCAAATTTCGAAGAAGATAGGTTGTCTACAAAGGATTTTCACTTCCGGTTCTGGGAATGTTACTTCCGATTTTCGTATGACTGTACGAAATACATTTGCAAGAGAGTATAAAAATGCTTAACAGTTCTGTCGAAAATGAAGTGTACGCACTACTTGTCACTGTAGAAAGGTCCTTCAAAAATGCATTATTGTTATTATCTTACCATGTTTAATTAGATAATTTAAAGCTATTTCCTTTATATATAAGCAGTATAAGCCTCGTTTTCTTTTTTAAATTTTCTCCTATTTTTACCACAAGTAAAGTGTTAATATTTGAAAAGAAATACGTATATCAGTAGCTGTATCCCAGTTTCGAAATTTAAAAATACCAAAATGCATGTTTTGAAATTTGTTCCGGTATTGTATGAGGAACACTATTGAAAAAAAAATTCAATATTTTTCAAAAGTGTTTCTTATTCAGTAACCTTTGAAACGCGTTTTCATCATTTTTGGAAATAATATTGAAAAAAATCTGATGTGGGCAGCACATGGCTTTTCTTATATAATGCAATGAATTTACTACTTTTATAGTAAAAAAAAAATAGGTTATTCTTATAGTAGATACTTTCATTCTTTCCAAGATATTGAATTTTCGTCAATTAGTCGTCATTTTCATTGATTTAGCGTCATTTTTATCCATTTGGTGAGATTTTCGTTAATTTGACAACAAAAAAGTCTCTAAGTTGGCGACATTTCGCCAAATTCGTCGCCAAAATCTCGCCAAACGTTATGGATGGAGAAATAAGTTATTATAACAGATAAATGACTATTGGCGTTCAAATACAAAAGTATTACTCAAATTATCTTTTCTTATGAATGGAACGAACTAGATCCACGAGAATGATGTCACCAAATTTATCGCATGATATTACATATGAAAAGTGAACATTTTTCTTAACAGTTAATATTTTTTTTTAATTTATAGGATTTTTTGATAAATTTATCTAAAAAATGTGCAATATCTCGAGAACGGTTTATGCTAGAGTTTTAAAGTTTATGTCAATCGTTTTCTAAGGAAAAATTACATTAGAAATATTTATTTGTGTAACTTTATTAAAATTTTTGATTTTTTGATGATTTTTTCAAAATTTTACTCGAAAATTTAGAAGGGTTCTGTACATTCGATTCTGTTTAAAAACAATAGATTTCCAGTATTCACGGATTGTAATTTTTGTACCAAATGTAATTCGAATCGCTCCATTCATTCGTGAGATATCGTCTCCACAGACTCACTGACATACACACACACACACATACTTTCACACACACGCACACACACACACACACTTACACACACACACACATACTTTCACACACACACACACACACACACACACACGGACATCAGCTCGAAAATGTTCAATTCGTGACCAGGGATGCTTGAAACGTGCTCTCCCGTCAAAAACTCGAATTAGATTTTTCGACCCCGTCACAATGCTTTCTTCATACATTATACTATGCATATAAGGAAAGTAAAAATGAGGCAAAGACATTTTTTGGAATATTTCAATGATGTACATCAATAAACACTTTTAATGGCGTAGCCTCTACTTCAGGAAAATGTTTCAACGCCATTCAGTTACAAATAAAACGGGAAACCTGGAATATTCTTTATTTTAATTATTCGGTCGACACCGTTCGAATTGCCTTACTTTTAGTTTAGAAATATCTACTTGGTATACAATAATTTGCTACGACTTCTTACAACCTTCTTGAAGAAAGCAGATATAAGAAAAATCAGTGACTATAAGAATTGTTGCCTTCTTCAAGGGAATACTAAGAAGCATTATTCTCAGAAGCAGTCTTTACATTCATTTATTGTTACTTTCCTGATATACATAGTATAATGTATAAGGAAAGTATTGTGCGGGGTCGAAAAATCTAATTCGAGTTTTTGACGGGAAAGCACGTTTCAAGCATCCCTGGTCACGAATTGAACATTTTGGAGGTGATGTTCGTGTGTGTGTGTGTGTGTGCGTGTGAGTATTCACGGTAGTATGCATGGTGAGTATTCACGGTGAGTAGCACGTTTCAAGCATTACTGAACACGAATCAGACGTTTTTGAGGTGATGTCTGTGTGTGTGTCAGTGAGTCTGTGAAGACGATATCTCACGAACGAATGGAGCGATTCGAATGAAATTTGGTACAAAAATTACAATCCGTGAATACTGGAAGCCTATTGTTTTTAAATACAATCGAATGTTCAGAACTCCCCTAAACTTTGAAGTGAATTTTTGAAAAAATCACCAAAAAAATCCAAACCTTTAATAAAGTTAAGAAAACTGACATTCCTTATGTAACTTTTCCTTAGAAAACAATTACCTTAGAACCAATTTCCTGAGAAAACAATTTCCTTAGAAAACATTCTGCATCCATTAAAATTAGGCTGCGTTGTAAAAATAATAAAAGTTTGATGATTATTTAAACTCAAAAATATTGTAATTGCGTCAGCACAGAATATTGCTGCACAGAAAATATTCTAAAATAAAGCGGTTTTAGGACGAACACAACACTAAATATTAATTTAAAAGAACTTTAAAAATCACGATTTTTACACCAGGGAAAAAGGTGGATGCTATATTTTATTTTGAAGTGGATCACGTGATCTCTTCATACAATATGGGTGCAATTACTATTTTTATTTTTATTTTAAAAACTACCAAACTACCAACTTACAACATATTTTGCTGAAATTTCTTTTTATATATTTTATAGGATAATTTGAAAATTTCCTAAAATTTTCGAAACAATTTGTGAATTTCAAATTCGCTTAAACATGTTTGAAAAATTAGATTCCATAGGGTTCAATGCATTGTCACTTTTTCAACCCGGGTTCAATCCAAAACTAATTGGGTGAAATTATTTATTTACATTCCCATATGTCCCACAGACCGTCTCAGCAACATACTAAAATTTCATTTCGATAAATTCACTTTTACGGAAGTTATCGTGCGAACGGACAGACAGACAGAACGAACAAAGTCATAAATACTTTTCAACTAGTATGTTGGAAAGTGTTACAAAGAGGTGCAGTTTAAATTATTTTGCACTAGCCGCCAGTTGCTGCTACTTTGTTGCAGTTACTGCGGCACTGGTTGAGCTGTTTATTCCGTGAAATCGATCAATGTGAATTTCTACATACATTGTACTATGAGGAAAAGTAATTAGTAAGCTTTTTGAGAGCAAGAAGCTTCTGACTCAGATTAAGAGGAGGGAGTTGTGAAATTCAGTCGTGATAACTCATTAGTGTTTATCTCGATTTTAAGAGATTGAAGGTTCGAATACTATAGTTAAGACGTAATACTAATTTGAATCAAACAGTCTTTAATCTGTCCAAATTGGATGAAATTTCTTTCATCATTTCCTAGTAGATCAAAGTGTTATTATTATTAATTTATCCAGAAAAGTACATGCATAATTTCGGATCCATATATAGGACGACATGTGCAGTGAGTATGCTAATGTCCTCTACTATTCGCAGTTAACGTTTTTAGAGCCATATTTGGCGCCATTTAAATGTTCACAAAATTTTTACTTTCCTTATATACATGTAATGTGTAAGGAAAATATTGTGACGGGGTCGAAAATGCGAATTCGAGTTTTCGACGGGAGAGCACGTTTCCAGCATCCCTGAACACGAATCAGGCGTTTTTAAGATGATATCTGTGTGTGTGTGTGTGTGTGTGTGTGTGTGTGTGTGTGTGTGTGTGTGTGTGTGTGTGTGTGTATTTGAGTGAGTCTGTGGCGACGATAACTGACGAACGAATGGGGCGATTCGAACAAAGTTTGGTACAAAAATTACAATCCATGTATACTGGAAGTCTATTGTTTTTATACGCAATTTGATGTTCAGAACCCTCTCCCTCCTAAATTTTCGAGAGAAATTTTGAAAAAATGGCAAATAAATTAAAACCTTTAAAAAAGTTACGTAAATAGTCATTTCTGATGTAATTTTTCATTAGAAAATGATTGACTGAAATTTTAGAACGCTAGCATGAACCGTTATCGAGATATTGCACATTTTTCAAATAAATTTATCAAAAAATCCCATAAATTAAAAATAAATATTAACTGTTGAGAAACATGTTCACTTTTCATATGTAATTTTTATTTTATTTTTTTTTCCAATGGCCAGGCACTAGACTTACCTTTTTTTTGTTCTATGTACGGCCGAAATCGTGAACGATTTAGCCGTCCAGGGACGTTGCCCCAGGCGCACCAGAGGGGGGCGGAGCACACTGCGCCCACAACACACAAAATCCATGTCTTACGTGGGACTCGAACCCACAGCGTGACGGCCGATCAATCGCTAGAAACGCTCGCCTTGACCGTTTGGCCACCACGTCGACTCATATGTAATATCATGCGATAAATTTGATGACACCACTCTCGTGGATCTAGTTCGTTCCATTCATGAATATAGATACTTTGAGTAAAACTTTTGTATTTGAACATCAATAGTCATTTTTCTACTACAAGAAGAACTTATTTCTCCGTCCATAACGCTTGGCGAGATTTTGGCGACGATTTGGGGGGGAATGTCGCGAACTTGGCGTCTTTTTTAAATGTTGCCAAATTAATGAAAATCTCGCCAAATGAATAACAATGACGGTAAATCAATGGAAATGACGACTAATTGACGAAAATTTAATATCTTGTAATGAATATATGTAGTATCTACTATAAGAATAACCTATTACTTTCCTTATATACATAATGTATAAGGACAGTATTGTGACGGGGTCGAAAATTCGAATTCGAGTTTTTGACGGGAGAGCACTTTTCAAGCATACCTGATCACGCATCAAACATTTTTGAAGTGATGTCTGTGTGTGTGTGTGTGTGTGTGTGTGTGTGTGTGCGCGTGTGTGTGAAAGTATGTGTATGTGTGTGAAAGTATGTGTGTGTGTGTGAAAGTGTGTGTGTGTGTTAGTGAGTCTGTTTAGACGATAACTGACGATCTTGGACGCCGATGTGGAGACGATAATGGATCGATTCGAACGAAATTTGGTACAAATATCACAATCCATAAACACTGGAAGCCTATTGTTTTTATACACAATCGAATGTTCAGAACTCCCCTAAATTTTCGAGTGAAATTTTGAAAAAATATCAAAATAATAAAATATCAAAACCGCTAATAAAGTTACGCAAATATACATTTCTTTATGTAATTTTTCATTAGAAAACGATTGCCATAAATTTTAGAACGCTAACAGGAACCGTTCTTGAGATATTGCACATTCTTCAAAAAATTATCAAAAAGTCATATAAAATAAAAAAAATATTTCCTATTGAGGAACATGTTCACTCATCATATGTAATACCATGCGATAAATTTGGTGACATCAATCTTGTGGATCTAGTTTGTTCCATTCATGAAAAAAGATACTTTGAGTAATATTTTTGTATTTTAACGCCAATAGTCATTTATCTGCTGTAAGGATAACTTATTTCTTCTTACGTAGCCCTTGGCGAGATTTTGGGGACGAATTTAGTGGAATGTTGCCAACTCAGTGACTTTTTTAAATGTTGCTAAATTAATGAAAAACTCGGTAAAAGGGATAAAAATGACCTTAAATCAATGATGACTCTTGGATAATGACGACATGGAAAATGACGACTCATTGACGAAAATTCAATATCTTGGAAAAAATATAAATAACAACTATAAAAATAATCTATTTTTTTTACTGTAAAGGTAGTAAATTTTTTGCATTATATAAGGAAAGTCATGTGCTGCTCACATCAGATTTTTTTTACTGTAACAGTAGTAAATTCGTTGCATTATATACTGAAAGTCATGTGCTGCCCACATCAGATTTTTAGTTATAAATTCAAACAAATATTTAAAATTTAAAGATTTGATTCAGTTAAAAGTAATTTAGATATGTTAAAATATAAATATTTAAATTATATAAAGATATTTAGTTCATGGAAATACATTGACAAACATATTTTAAAGTTTCAATACTGATTTTAAATTACTAGAAAGTGAATAAAAATACTTTGAAATTTAAATTACGCGTGAACAAAAGCTCTTTAGTATTTTAAACTAGTTAGAAATTAACAAAATAATCAAAGATTTAATTAATCAGACTGTAAGTTAAAACATTTGTGCATTTAAATTATTCAAAAAGCAACATAGCATGACTCAAAATCAGATTTTACGCAATTACGTAATCGTGAGATTTGATGATGAGAACGTAACATTCATAAAGTATTCTTTGGCCAAAAAAAAAAGAAAAATCATTTAAAATGTGATAAGAAATAAGAGTTCCAGAATAAGAAGTTCTATTCTTTGTATTTCTCTTTTATCTAAATTTAATCGCATCTTGAAATAAGCTTTTACGTTGAACAACCTTTTGCGCATTATTTAATATTTTTTTTTCTGTTTCGTTATCAGATATTTCTAGATCTTATATAATAAAGGAAAATGTTTGTCTTGTGTCGTCTATAGCGGGAAACCTAAGCGTCGGACAGCGACGAAATTTGGTACAGAGGTACTTCAGAACCCGTATGAAATAAAAAAAAAAATCGAATTAGTGTTTTAGTTATTTCATGTTTTAGCATGATTTTGAGCGATTTTTATGCAGATTGGTTCCTTAGCGACGAAAATATTATCACTGAGTTTTCATCTTCACATCATCGGAAAGATCTCTTTTAAACGAGCTTTAAACGGAATACGAAGGAGAATTCCTTTATATTTCATTTTTAAACACATTGAAATTTGCATTTTTTTTAGGTTATCTGATACTTATTTCGCTGCATTTAAACAAGGAAGAATAATACAATTCTATAGTTTGGTAAAACATTGTGTCTATCTTCGCATTCTAACAAGACATTTTTTGAACTACTACGTTATTTTATTTTTTATGTTATTTAAACGAACTCATGGAAATTGAAATTTTTGATTCCACTCGAGGAATGGCTTCTTCCTCTTCGTTAGCCGGTGGATTTTTCTGCGCATGCCCGCCTTGGAACTCAGGGTGAGTTTTAAGCCACGCCTTCTCTCCTGTAGAAATGATCATTGCTTTTCTTTTATTTATTTTTACATTTTTATTTATTTATTTATTTGCTTTCCACGTTTGCGGGAGATTTGGTTTGAAATCAGAAAATGATTTGACGGCGGTTTGAACAGACAATTCTGTAAATGTGTTATTTGAGTATATGACGCTTATTGAGAACCTGAGCAGCACCAAGTTATTCATTCTAGCAAAACATATAAAAGTGCATATTTATATAATTGGTTACTTCTTGCCGTATTTTGCGTAAGCATAATCCATGTTAATAAAAATACTAAATACAAGAAGCATAAGTCTGTCATATAAAGGAATGCATAAAATTACAAAAAGTAACTTTCCATTCGCCTGGTTTCAGCAGTTGCGCTTCTATTATCCTAGAATTCATGCTAGCCACGCAACTGTTGCATTATAAAATCTCATGTAGCTAACTCTCCATCAAAACATAATTACCATATTACCCCTTACGAAATCATAGACCCCCCAAACAAAACATGTCTGTTGCACAAATAGTGAAACTCACTATATTTTGAATCTACAATATTAGTTTCCTCAAAGAGACTGGGATTACCAAAGTAATTGAAGTTAATTTATGAAGATCTTGCATTTTCATCAGTTTCGAGTCATTTTCGTTAATTAAGCTTTAGTTTTTTGAATTTGGCAGCATTTTCAACAACTCGCAAAGTTTTATCAAATTCGTATCCAAGGTCACCAAATTATTGCCAAATATTTCGCCAAGTGTTACATATAGACACAGAGGAGTATTTTTATATGGTATAGAAATTATAGTACTTATGGTAGACTGTAATGGTTCTATTCAATTTAAATGTATAAATTTTATATGAGTTTTCTGGACCTTTCTTTTAATCATTGCACGCAACTTTAATTTTGAAAATGTATAAATTTAGTAATATACAGGGAGTCCCAAAAAGATTGAAAAGCGCTTTTATTCTTTACCTGTTGGAGATAAGTGGGCAATGTAAATTACAAAAATATTAAAACTAAGGTAGGAAATAAAACTATGCTAATGAAATAGTCCTCCCATTCATTTTCAAAAAGTAACACTTTTTAAATTTTTATACGACCCCCTTAGACAAATTCGGTCAATCAGAAATTTTTTATTTTTAATGCAACAAGATCATTAAAAAAAAACCCCGCATATTTGTATCTTTAAAATTGAGCGAGTTATATTTAATTGAAAATTGAACATTGTGAATGGAGACCCTATATCAAATTAGAAATGTAGATTTGTGACATATCACAAAAAAAATAAATCTGGATGATAATACATAGGATACCCAACCGCGTCGTGAGTACCATTGTTTTATATGATCTCTGTATGTGTAATGCTTTATTTAGATGCATTTGTGCTAAAGAAAATTTGTCACAAAATAACGTATTTTTGATCTAAACAATTTCCATCGTCAATTGGTGTATGATCCCTATTTTCACTGATGAAACAGCCTTTCACATGGTACGGAAAAGTAGCATAAGTCAGATTTTTTTCTTTTATCATATTTCAGTTGATTTTAAAGATACAGATATGCGGTTTTTTTTAATGATCTTGTTGCATTAAAAATAAAAATTTTTTTAATTGACCCAATTTGTCTAAGGGGATCGTATAAAAACTTAAAAAGTATAAATTTTTGAAAATTAATGAGAGAACAGTTTCATTAACATAGTCTTATTTCCTACCTTACTTTCAACATTTTTGCAATTTACATGGCCTACTTATCTCCAACAGGTAAAGAATTAAAGCGCGTTTCAATCTTTTTGGGACACCCTGTATATATCTTACTTAATATAAAAAAGATGTTTGTCTATCTGTGCCGTCTGTAGCGAAAACTCGACGCTTTGGACAACCGCGAAATTTGATACAGAGGTACTTCAGGATCCTGGATGATATGCTTTGTCAAGATTTTTTTAAAGTTCGAATTAGTTTAAAAATTATCTTAAAAGTCCAAATTTGGCCAAAATTTGGCCATTTAAAAATAAATTTACTTTCTTCCTAGATTTGATAAAAGAACAGCAAAAATATTATAACTTAAATAAACACTACAAATTTGAAAAAAATTATTATTTTTATTTTAATTTTGATTGTAAAACTGTTATTTCTTGAATAGTTTTGATACAAATCCTCTATAGACTATCATGATGTCAATTGCTTCAATTAAAATTTTAATTCGCTAATTTTTACTTTCTCATACATAGTATTAAGAAAGTATTGTTTCCCCCAAAATTTTTGATTTCGAGATGTTGATGCTAATATATATTTTAAGACCTTCTAAACACATTTTGACTATTTTTGAAGTGATGCCAGTCTGTGGTCGATTTCTTGTGTATTCAGCAGCAGCCACAAATGATAATGGATTTTCACGAAACTTTATATCCGGCTTTGTTATAAAAAGATCCAGAACTAGATGAAAAATTTTTAAATTCGAGCGAGAACTTAAAATTTTATTCTGAATTTTATATTTTTTTAGCATGGCAGCATAGAACAAAATTTAACATAATCATGCATAAAAGTGTTTATTTCGGCTCAATGATCACGAGACTTAATGGTTCAATCATTGTTGTGATAAAAGGCCGCAATACAATTTTTTCTTGTTCATGACGTCATTAGCTCCCTTAGGTGGGGGGGGGGGGCGGAGTTACCCCCAGGGTTCATTACGATTCATATGATACATTATCGAGTATCGTATCAATCGTAAAATTTTT
This sequence comes from Amaurobius ferox, assembly GCA_951213105.1. NCBI lineage: Eukaryota > Metazoa > Arthropoda > Arachnida > Araneae > Amaurobiidae > Amaurobius > Amaurobius ferox. The sequence continues at coordinate 93,243,778 of OX578149.1, read as the reverse complement.
CCAAGCCCTTTAAAGTGAAGGGTAACATGCTATAGTTGTAATCATTTGAAGGTACCTACGGTATCAATTTTTCCAAAAAGTTTCTGGTAAAATTTGAGAAAATAAATAAATTTGAGTATGAGAAAGTGGAGTTGAGCTACACTGCAGTGAATTCTTTAACTGCATTTTTAGTCGAATCACAATCGAATTCTGAATCATATATTTTTACTTTCCTTATATACATAATGTATAAGGAAAGTATTGTGAAGGTGTCGAAAATTCGAATTCGAGTTTTCGACGGGAGAGCACGTTTCAAGCATCCCTGATCACGAATCCAACATTTTTGAAGTGATGTCTGTGTGTGTGTGTGTGTCAGTGAGCCTGTGGAGACGATATCTCACGAACGAATGGAGCGATTCGAATGAAATTGGGTACAAAAATCACAATCCGTGAATACTGGAATCCCATTGTTTTTAAATGTAATCGAATGTTCAGAACCCCCTAAATTGTCGAGTGAAATTTTAAAAAAATCACCAGAAAATCAAAACCTTTAATAAAGTTACGCAAATAGACATTTCTAATGTAATTTTCCCTTAGTTAGTACGATTCATATAAACTTTAGAATGCTAGCATGAACTGTTCTCGAGGTATTGAACATTTTCAAATAAATTTATCAAAAAATCCCATAAATTAAAAAAAAATATTAATTGTTGATAAACATGTTCACTTTTCATATATAATATCATGCGATAAATTGGGTGACATCATTCTCGTGGATCTAGCTCGTTCCTTCCATGAGAAAGTATAGTTTGAGTAATACTTTTGTATTTCAACGCCAATAGTCATTTATTTGCTATAAGAATAACTTATTTCTCCATCCATAACGCTTGACGAGATTTTGGCGACGAATTTGGCGGAATGTCGCCAACTTGGCGACTTTTTCAAATGTTGCCAAATTGACGAAAATCTCACTAAATGGATAAAACTGACGCTAAATCAATGAAAATGACGACTAATTGTCGGAAATTCAATATCTTGGAAAGAAAATTAGTATCCACTATAAGAAAAACCTATTTTGTTTTTACTGTAAAAGTAGTAAATTCATTGCATTATATAAAGAAAATCATGTGTTGCCCACATCAGATTTTTTTTTTCATATTTTTAGTTCTCAAATCACTGCTTTTTCCGTAAACCTATAAAGAAGAAAAATTATCCACGTTTCATAATTTCCTTTGCTAATTTTGAATCATTTTCTAAAGTAATCGTCCCGCATCAAATCGTCATCGATATATGTTCTCTAGCCGATGTGGTGGCCGAGCGGTCAAAGAGGCAGGCGTTTCCTCATGATGGCTCGGCTGCCAGATTGCGGGTTCGAGTCCCGCCTGCGGGCATGGATGTTGTGATGTCTTATTGGGGCAGAAGTCAGACTTCTACCTTCGGGTGCCCCGGGTCTTTAGACTAAACAGAAGCAGTGCACTCATTCTTCCTTAAATGTAATGTTAGGGACACGACAACAACAACAACAACATATGTTCTCTACCATTCATTCACAAAGAAGCAGTTTCCTGGGTCTTGTAATTGAAGACTGAACTGAATGCAGATACAAAAGGTTGCGAACTATTGTTTTAATGAATGTGTTTTTCTATTCGAAAAGGGAAAAACGATTGAAACAACTGGCGGAAAATATTAGGAACAATGGCAATTCAGGTTTTTCTGGATTATATAAGCACTTTTCTACATCAGTGATGGTATTGCTGTTTACCCCCATTCCCTTGAAAACACTCAAAATTTTAACAATTGAATACATTTTGTAAACTGTATAAAATTAACAGGCGTGTGGGTTAACTCGACTTTCTCCTATCAGATTTCGTTTTTTCTTTTAAATTTTACAAGAAAAATTTTGAGAAATCGGTATCATGAGTCCAAATTATAACAACTATAGCATGTTACTATTCGCTTTAAAGGGCTTAAAAGACCTTTCGATTGATATAATACTTTACAAAGTACCCAGTTTGTCCCCCAAAGAGGGACTAATGACGTCACAAACAAAAAAAGTCTAATGTGGGCAACACATGACTTTCCATATATAATGCAATAAATTTACAACATTTACAGTAAAAAAAATAGCTCATTCTTATAGTAGCTATTTATATTCTTTTCAAGATATTGAATTTTCGTGAATTAGTCGTCATTTTCATTGATTTAGCAACATTTTTATCCATTTGGCGAGATTTTGTTAATTTGGCAACATTTAAAAAAGTCGCCAAGTTGGCGACATTTCACCAAATTCGCCGCCAAAATATCGCCAAGCGTTATGGATGGAAAAATAAGTTATTCTTATAGCAGATAAATGACTATTGGTGTTCAAATACAAAAGTATTACTCAAAGTATCTTTTGTCATGAATGCAACGAGCTAGATCCACGAGAATGATGTCACCCAATTTATCGCATGATATTACATATGAAAAGTGAACAGGTTTCTCAACAGTTAATATATATTTTTTAGTTTAGGGAATATTTGATAAATTTATTTTAAAAATGTGCAATATCTTGAGAACGGTTCATGCTAGCGTTCTAAAATTTATGTCAATCGTTTTCTAAGGAAAAATTACATAAGAAATGTCTATTTGCTTAACTTTATTAAAGGTTTTGATTTTATGATTTTTTCAAAATTTCACTCGAAAATTTAGGGGGGTTCTGAACATTCGATAACATTTAAAAACAATAGACTTCTAGTATTTGCGGATTGTGATTTTTGTACCAAATTTCATTTGAATCGCTCCATTCGTTCGTGAGATATCGTCTCCACAGTCTCACTGACACACACACACACACACACTTTCACACACACACACAGACATCACCTCAAAAATGTTTGGTTCGTGATCAGGGGTGCTTGAAACATGCTCTCCCGTCGAAAACTCGAATTCGAATTTTCGACACCGTCACAATACTTTCCTTATACATTATGTATATAAGGAAAGTAAAAATTGTATCGCGCCTATTTCTCACAACACTGGTTGAAGCTATTAAGTCTCGTGATCATTGAACCATAAATAAACCCTTTTAAGCATGATTATGTCAAATTTTTCCTATGCTGCCATGTTGAAAAAATATAAAATTTTGAATGCATTTCGAAGTTTTCGCTCGAATTTTAAAATAAATGCTATCTAGTTCTAGATTTTTTGATAACAAAGCCGGATATAAAGTTTTGTGAAAATCCATTAATATTTATGGCTGCTATCGTGTACATAAAAAATGACCACAGACATCAGACAGATGGACGGACATCACTGAAAAAATAGTCGAAACGTGTGCAGGAGGTATTAAGACATATATTCGCATCAAAATCTCGAAATCAAAAATTTTCGTGAAAACAATACTCCCTCAGTACTACGTGTGAAAAAGCAAATATTCATAATGTGAAAAATTGACCGTCTTGAATATGCAAGTTACCTAACTTTATAAAAGAATTTATCCGTTTGTATGTCTCTACATCTTTTGGCTGCTTAACGGAAAAGCTGACCGACCCATTGCTCAGCCATTCGATGCAGTGATAGTATGGGTCATGTCCCAAGACACCTTGAAACGGTTCTTTTTAAAAATCGAATTGCTTTTTCAGTTATTTTATGCTAAAGTTCAATTTTGAACGAATTTTATACAAATCAGCTCCTTGGTGATCGAAAATACCAGAGTTTCCATCTTGATATCATCAAAACGATCAAAGAACGTTCTTTCAAACAAACATTGAACCGAGAGCGCAATTTAATTCCTTCATATTTATTTATTTACTAGCAGCATACCCGTTCTTCGTACGGAGTATATAATATAAAGAAACTTAAAATTCACACTCATGTGCAAATTCCTATAGTATACTAAATGACATTTTTAATCAAAATATTCTGCTAAAGTATTTAACATAATGCTCCTAAAAAGAAGTTTAGGAATGTCTGTTCTCGCTATTCAAAATGATCTTCACGGGTAGATCTGAAGAATAAAACATCCTGGCTTCTTTTGTAAGCAAATTTACAAAAAATAAGGAATTGAACCAATATATGCAAAATAAGAGCGTTAAAATTGTATGGGACCCGTACTACTTATATACGCGAATATTAGAAGATATAACCTGTATTAGTAGATGACATGTATAAATTGAAAATATCAATAAACCCGTAATCTTTAAACCAGAAGGCAGTAATTGATTCCAATATGTGCCGAAATGAAAGTGCTAAAATTATATTGGTAGATATACCCAAACTACTTATAACGTCTTAGATTAGAAGATATGTCCTAGTGTTAGTAAAATATTACCCGCATTATAATATGAGTCTTAAAAATCTTTGCCAAAATAAAACAGATTGATTAATAAATTAAAAATATCAATAATCCCCGAAATCTTCATACCAGAAGGCCGTACTTGATTCCAATATATGCCAATAAATGTCAAAATATATGCCAATACACCTGTACTATTTATATTCTCATAGATTAGAAGATATAGCCGTGCATTTGTAGAAGATTACTCGTACAACGTACAACATATGAGTTTCAACCATTTTTTCCGCAATAAAACAATGGCATAAGAAATTGAAAATATCAATAATCTCTGAATCAATAATCCCCGAAAACATCAATAATAATAATGTTTAAATCTGAAGATCGTAATTGATATTATCCAGTCAAAAATACGATGGCAATGAAATTTATTTTATATACATATCTTCATTATTAAAATCGGAAAATATTTAATAAAAATCTTCTTCCTCATAAACACACTGAATTTAAATCCGTTGCTAAGCGACATGTTATGATTTGCTTCAAATAAATTGGTGGTCAAAATATCGTCTGAATAAAACGATCACCAATGAAGGTTTGGCGGCATTTAAAAAAATCGCCAAATTTATAGCCAAGTGGCACTGTAGAAATTACAGTCCCACTTGGCGATAAGTTGACGAACCATCATCAAAATATTATCCCCTACAAAACACAATTTCATTTATTTAGCGCAATTTTATCAATTTCAAGATATTTTTATAGATTTACAAACATTTTTATCAATTTGGTGATATTTTAAAAATTCGCTAAATGTGTTACTAAGTAAGACGGTTGGACTGACAGACAAATGCTAACGAAACACCAGTTCAGTACTTTCTTCTAGCAAAACAAAATAAATTTCATTGGTTTACATCGTTTTTATCAATTTGGAGACATTTCAATCAATTTGGCAACGTTTAAGAAATTTGCCAGGTTAGCGATATCCAGGCAAATTCGTAGCTCTAAATTTGCAGATCTGAATAAAATATCTTGTTCCAGTTTGTATATAATAAATGAAACCACTAAAATATTATTAGAAGATATAACCGTTCTACTCTTTTCTGTTTCAACAATCGGTAAATGCATTTATTGGGTAGACAAAATATATGAGTTTATTAGCTAAACACAATATATAAGCTTGAAACCTCTTTGTCAAAATAAATGAAAGTGATGTACGCAGTTCGCAATTAATATAATTAAAAGAAAAATCAAACCGTTTTTTTCTAAAATATGATTTTATATCCATTTATTTATTATTCAACTAAAAAAATAATAATAATTAACAAACACATTTAATTTTATTGCGTTGCCGAGCAACATGATATAAGAATCTTCCTCATAAAATGCGAAATTAAATAACCATTTTGATTTCTTTATACTTTTCATCGTTGAGTAAAAGCTTGTGAAAAATATAAGCCATGGAGGTAGATCTTTCCATTTAAATTCGTGTTTCAAACAATTCATGCTTTCAGATAGTGACTAATTAGCGCAAAAAATCTCCAAACTCAGAAATAAAGTTTTATTTCTTTTTGACGTTTTAACCAAACGATTTTCATCATTCCCGTTTGGATAAACCACGGAGTTAGAGAGTAGAAGTCCTAGGAAAAAGATCCGTTTTTCATTAATATCTCGACAACCCCTGGTCTTAGAAACCCAAAACTTGGACAAAATTTATGGGGGGCTATTTCAGGGCTACCTACAAAATTTGATTCAATTCGGTTCAGCCGTTCTCTTGTGATGATGAGACAAACGAAAGTTTTGTTTTCTATTAATATCTCGAGAACCATTGGTCGTAGAAATTCCAAACATAGACTAAATTTTAAGTGGGGCTATTTCCAGGCTACTCACGAAATTTCATCAAATTCGGTTCAGCCATCCTCTCGTGATGATGGGACAAACAGACAGACAGACAGACAGACAGATTTTCAATTTTATATATATAGACTAGCAGCATACCCGTTCTTCGTACGGAGTATATAATATAAAGAAACTTGAAATTCATAATCATGCCCAAATTCTTATAGTATACTAAATGACATGTTTAATCAAAATATTCTGTTAAAATATTTAATATAATGCTCCTAAAAAGAAGTTTAAGAATCTCTGTTCTCGCTATATAAAATTATCTTCATGGACATATCTGAAGAATAAAACATCTTGGACCCCTTATGTAAGCAAATATAAAAAAAAAATGGAATTGAATCAATATATGCAAAATAAAAGCGTTAAAATTGTATGGGACCCGTACTAATTATATACGCGAATATTAGAAAATATAACCTGTATTAGTAGATTACATGTATAAATTGAAAATACCAATAAACCCGTAATCTTTAAATCTGAAGACAGTCATTTATTCCAATATATGTCAAAATTAAAGTGCTAAAATTATATGGGAAGATATACACGTACTACTTATAATGTCCGATTATTAGTAGAAGATTACCCGTTTTGCAATATGAGTCACAAATGTTTTTTGGTAAAATACAACAGACGACGTAATAAATTGAAAATATAATTAAACCCCTTAATCTTCATACCAGAAGACTGTACTTGATTCCAATATATATGCCAATATATGTCAAAATATATGCCAATATACCTCTACTTCTTATATTCTCGTAGGTTAGAAGATATACCCGTGCATTCCTAGAAGATTACTCGTACAACGTACAATATGCGTGTGTCAGCAATTTTTGCCGCAATAAAACAATGGCGTAATAACTTAAAAATATCAATAATCCCTGAATCAATAATTCCGGAAAATATCAATAATAATAATGTTTAAACCTGAAGAGTATAATTGATATTATCCAGTCCAAAATGAAATGGCAATGAAATTTATTTTATATACATATCTTCATTATTCAAATCGGAAAGGATTTAATAAAAATCGTCTGCCGCATAAACACATTGGATTTAAATCCGTTGCTAAGCGACATGATATCATTTGCTTCAAATAAATTGGTAGAAAAAATATCGTCTAAATAGTTATATTTCTATGGAACATTTGGCGACAGTTTCGTCAAATTAGCGACATTTTAAAAAATCGCCAAATTTATCGCCAAGTGGGACTGTAGAAGTGACAGTTCCACTTTGCGACAAATTGACGAAATATCATCACAATACTATCCCCTAACAAAAAACAATTAATATCATTTATGTAGCGCAATTTTATCAATTTCAAGATATTTTTATAGATTTGAAAACATTTTTATCAATTTGGTGACATTTTAAAAATTCGCTAAATGTATTACTAAGTAGGATGGTTGGTCTGACAGAGAAATGCTAACCAAACATCATTTCAGTACTCTCTTCTAACAAAACAAAAAAAAATTTCGTTGATATGTAGAAGACCCAAGCCACACGACCAACCCGAAGGTTTATGGCAGCTGTTTGTGTGTCGTTTATATCAATTTGGCGACATTTCCGTCAATTTGGCAAAGTTTAAGAAAAGTTGTCAAATTAGCGATATCCCTCCAAATTCGTAGCTTTGAATTTGCAGATCTGAATGAAACTTTCCTATCCCGTTTCAATATACTAAATGAAAACACTACAATTGTATTAGAAGATATACCCGCTCTACTCTTTTTCTGTTTCAACAATCGGCTATATGAATTTATTGGCTAAACACAATGAGTTTAGTAGCTAAATACGATATAAGCTTGAAAACTCTTTGCCAAAATAAATGAAATTGATGTACGCAGTCAGCAATTAATATAATTAAAAGAAAAATCAAACCGTCCATTCATAAGATATACTTTTATATCCATTTAACCATTTATTTATTATTTAAATCGAAAAAAAATAATAAAAACATTAACAAACCCATTTAATTTAATTGTGATGCCGAGCAACATGATATATCCTCCTAAAATGTTAAAATTTATTAACCACTAACAGCACACCCGTTATTCGTACGGAGTGTATAATTTAAAGAAACTTATAGTTCGCAATCATGCCCAAATTCTGTTAAAATATTAAATTTATTGCTCCTAAAGAGAAGTTTAAGAATATATGTTCTCACTATGCAAAATTATATTCACGATCAGATCTGAAGAATAAAACATCCTGCCCCCTTTTGTAAGCAAATTTACAGAAGAAAAAATAGGAATTGAATGAATATATGCAACCCCGTACTAATTATATTGTCGCAGATCAGAAAATATGCCAATGTGTTAGTAGAAGATTACCCGTATTACAATATGCGTCTCAAAAATATTTGCCAAAATAAAAGAGATGATGTAATAAATTGAAAACATCAATAATATCCGTACTCTTTATACCAGAAGGTCGTAATTGATTCCAATATATATCAAAACATATGTCAATATACCTGTACTACTTATATTCTCGTAGATTAAAAGATATACACGTGTATTTGTAGAAGATTCGTACAACATACAATATATGAGTTTAAACAATTTTTGTCATAATAAAATAATTGCATAATAAATTGAAAATATCAGTAATCCTTGAATCAATAATCCCCGAAAATATAAATAATAATAATTTTTAAACCTGAAGACCGTAATTGATATTATCCAGTCAAAAATGCTATAAGAAAAATCAAATCGTTCTTTTCTAAAATATATTTTTATATCCATTTATTTATTATTCAAATCGAAAAAATAATTATTAAAATTAACAGACAGATTTAATTTAATTGCGTTTCTGAGTAACATGATATAAGATAGAATCTTATAACATGTTAAATATGTCATGTCTTATAACATAAACTGCGAAATTAAATAACGATTTTGATTTCTCTATACTTCTCATTGTTCCGTAAAAGCTTGTTTTAAATAAACCATGAACCATGGAGATAGATTTCCCCTTTAAATCATGTTTCAAACAATACATGTTTTCAGAAAGTGACTAATTAACGCAAACAATCTCCCATCAAACTCAGAGATTAAATTTTAATTCACTTTCAAACGATTTTCAAGCTTTTCGTTTGGATAAACCACGGAGTTAGGGAGTAGAACTCCTAGGAAAAAGTTCCGTTTTTCATTAATATCTCGACAACCCCAGGTCTTAGAAACTCGAAACTTAGACAAAATTTATGGGGGGATATTTCAAGGCTATCCACCAAATTTCATTAAATTCGGTTCAGCCGTTTTTCCGTGATGATGAGACAAACGAAAATGTCGTTTTTTACTAATATCTCGAGAACCACTGGTCGTAAAAACTCAAAACACGGATATAATTTTAAGTGGGGCTATTTCTGGGCTACCCACAAAATTTCATCAAATTCTGTTCAGCCGTTCTCCCGTGATGATGGGACAAACAGACAGACAGACAGACAGACAGACAGACAGACAGACAGACAGACAGATTTTCATTTTTATTTATATAGACTAGCAGCATACCCGTTCTTCGTACGGAGAATAAAATATAAAGAAACTTATAATTCAGATTCATATGCAAATTATGTTAAAATATTAAATTTATTGCTCCTAAAGAGAAGTTTATGAATATCTGTTCTCATCATGCAAAATTATCGTCACGGGCAGATCTGCAGAATAAAACATCCTGGCCCCTTTCGAAAGCAAATTTACAAAAAAAAAAAAAAGAATTGAATCAATATATGCAAAATGAAAGCATTAAAATTGTATAGGACCCGTACTACTTATATATGCGAATATTAGAAGATATAACCTGTATTAGTAGATTACATGTATAAATTGAAAATATCAATAAACCCGTAACTGATTCCAATATATGCCAGAATGAAAGCACTAAAATTATATGGGAATATATATATATATATATATATACTACTTATATGGTCGAAGATTAGAAAATATGCCTGTATGTTAGTAGAAGATTACCCTTATTACAATATGAGTCTAAAAAATCTTTGCCGAAATAAAACAGATGACATTATAAATTGAAAATTTCAATTATCCCCGTAATCTTTATACCAGAAGGTCGTAATTGATTCCAATATATGCTAATATATATCAAAATATATGCCTATATACCTGTACTACTTATATTTCCGTAGATTAGAAGATAACACGTGCATTTATAGAAGATTACTCGCACAACGTACAATATGTGAGTTTCAACAATTTTTGTCATAATAAAACAATGGTATAATAATTTGAAAATATCAATAATCCCTGAATCAATAATCCCCGAAAATATCAATAATAATAATGTGTAACCTGAAGACCGTAATCGATATTTCCCAGTCAAAAATGCAATGCCAATGAAATTTATTTTATATACATATCTTTATTATTCAAATCGGAAAAGATTTAATTAAAATCGTATGCCACATAACACATTGGATTTACATCCATTGCTAAACGACATGATATCAGTTGCTTCAAATAAATTGATGGAAATCATATCGTCTGAATAATGCTATCTCCATGAAAGGTTTGGCGATATTTTCTTCAATTTAGCAATAACTTAAAAAATCGCCAAATTTATCGCCAAGTGGGACTGTAAAACTGATAGTCCCATTTTGCGACAAATTGACGAAACATCATCATAATATTATCCCCTAACAAAACACAATTAATTTCATTTATTAAGCGCAATTTTATCAATTTCATGACATTTTTATAGATTCACAAACATTTTTATCAACTTGGTGATATTTTTAAAATTCGATAAATGTGTTACTAAGTAGGATGGATAGACTGACCCACCAATGTAACCGAAACATCATTTCAGTACTGTCTTCTAAAAAAACGAATTTAATCTCATTGATTTGCGTCGTTTTTAGCAATTTGGCGATATTTCCGTCAATTTGGGAAAGTTTAAGAAAAGTTGCCAAGTTAGCGATATTCCGCAAAATTCGTAGCTCTGAAATTGCAGATCTGAAGAACAAAACATCCTGATCCCGTTTGTATATACTAAATGCAAACACTAAAATTGTATTAGAAGATATACCCTTTCTACTCTTTTTCTGTTTCAACAATCGGATAAATGACTTTATTGGTAAACACAATATGAGTTTATTAGCTAAACACAATATAAAAGCTTAAAAACTCCTTGTCAAATGAAAGTGATGAACGCAGTCCGTAATTAATATAATTAAAAGAAAAATCAAACCGTTCATTTACAAAATATATTTATACCTCTATTTATTTATTATTCAAATAGAAAAAATAATAACAAATATTAAGACACACATTTAATTTAATTGCGTTGCTGAGCAACATAGTATAATAAAGAATCTTCCTCATAAACTGCGAAATTAAATAACCATTTTGATCTCTTCCCCATAAAATGCAAAAATAATAACTATTTTGATTTCTTTATACTTTCCATTGTTTAGTAAATGCTTGACCATGGAGTTAGATTTTCCATTTAAATTCATGTTTCAAACAATTCATGCTTTCAGATGGTGACTAATTAATGCAAAAATCCTGCACTAAGCTCAGAAATGAAGTTTTAATTCACGTTGACGTTTTAAACAAACGATTTTCATCCTTTCCGTTTGGATAAACCACGGAGTTAGAGAGTAGATCTCCTAGGATAAAGTTCCGTTTTTCATTAATATCTCGACAACCCCTGGTATTAGAAACTCGAAACTTGGGCAAAATTTATGGGGGGCTATTTTAAGGCTACTCACAAAATTTCATTAAATTCGATTCAGCCGTTCTCTCGTGATGATGAGACAAACGAAATATTCGTTTTTCACTAATATCTCGAGAACCACTGGTTATGGAAACTCCAAACATGGACTAAATTTTAAGTGGGGCTATTTCTAGGCTACCCACAAAATTTCATCAAATTCGGTTCAGCCGTTCTCCCGTGATGATGGGACAAACAGACAGACAGACAGACAGATTTTCAATTTTATTTATATAGATAGACTAGCAGCATATCCGTTCTTCGTACGGAATATATAATATAAAGAAACTTATAATTCGCAATCATGTGCAAATTCTGTTAAAATATTAAATTTATTGCTCCTAAAGAGAAGTTTAAGAATATCAGTTCTCACTATGCAAAATTATCTTCACGGGCAGATCTGAAGAATAAAACTTCCTGGCCCCTTTTGTAAGCAAATTTACAAAAAAAAAAAAGGAATTGAATCACTTATCCCGTACTACTTATATTGTCGCAGATTAGAAAATATGCCAGTGTGTTAGTAGAAGATTACCCGTATTACAATATGAGTCTCAAAAATATTTGCCAAAATAAAAGAGATGGCGTAATAAATTGGAAATATCAATAATCAATTGGAAATATAATAATCTTTATACCAAAAGGCGTAATTGATTCCAATATATGCCAATATATATCAAAATATATTCCAATATACCTGTACTACTTATATTCTCGTAGATTAGAAGATATAATGCATTTGTAGAAGATTACTTGTACAACGTACTATATATGAGTTTCAACAATTTTCGTCATAATAAAGCAATGGCATAATAACTTGAAAATATCAATAATCCCTGAATCAACAGTCCCCGAAAATATCAATAATAATAATGTTTAAACCTGGGGACCGTAAGTGATATTATCCAGTCAAAAATGCAATGCCAATGAAATTTATTTTATATACATATCTTTATTATTCAAATCGGAAAAGATTTAATATAAAATCATATGCGGCATAACACATTGGATCCGTTGCTAAGCGACATGATATCATTTGCTTCAAATAAATTGATGGAAATCATATCGTCTGAATAATGCGATCTCCATGGAAGGTTTGGCGACATGTTAGTCAATTTAGCGATAACTTAAAAAATCGCCAAATTTATCGCCAAGTGGGACTGTAGAACGGATAGTCCCATTTTGCGACAAATTGACGAAACATCATCACATTACTATCCCCTAACAAAACACAATTATTTTCATTTATTAAGCCCGATTTTATCAATTCCAGGATATTTTTATGGACTTACAAATACTTTTATCAATTTCGTGATATTAAAAAAATATGTTAAATGTGTTACTAAGTAGGATGGAAGGATTGATCGACAAATGCTACCGAAACATTATTTCAGTACTCTATTCTAAAAAACAAACCATTGATTTGCGTCAATTTTATAAATTTGGAAACATTTCCGCTAATTTAGTAAAGTTTAAGAGAAGTTACCAAGTTATTTAGAGATATTCCGCTAAATTCGTAGCTCTGAGTTTGCAGATCTGAAGAATAAAATATCCTGATCCCGTTTGTATATACTAAATGAAAACACTAAAATTGTATTATAAGATACAACCGTTCCACTCTTTTTCTGCTTCAGCAATCGGCTAAATAAATTTATTGGGTAAACACAATATATGAGTTTATTAGCTAAACACAATATATGAGTTGGAAACCTCTTTGCTAAAATAAATGAAAGTGATGTACGCAGTCCGCAATTTATATAATTAAAAGAACAATCAAACCGTTCATTTAAAAAATATATTTTACATCCATTTATTTATCATTCAAATAGAAAAAATAATAATAAATATTAACAACACATTTAATTTCATTCCGTTGCCGAGCAACATGATATAAGATAGAATATTCCCCATAAAATGTAATATTTAATAGCCATTTTTATTTCTTTATACTTTTCATTGTTCAGTAAAAGCTTGTGAAATATAAACCAAGGAGATAGATTTCCCATTTAAATCATGTTTCAAACAATTCATGTTTTCAGAAATTGACTATTTAGTGCAAAAAATCTCCCCTCAAACTCAGAGATACAGTTTTAATTCACTTTCAAACAACTTTCAAGCTTTTCGTTTGGATAAACCACGGAGTTAGAGAGTAGAACTCCTAGGAAAAAGTTTCGTGTTTCATTAATATCTCGACTACCCCTGGTCTTAGATACTCGAAACTTGGGCTAAATTTATGGGGGGCTATTTAAAGGATATCCCCAAAATTTCATCAAATTTGATTCAGCCGTTCTCCCGTGATGATGAGACAAACGAAAATATCGTTTTTTACTAATATCTCGAGAACTACCGATTGTAGAAACTCCATACATGGACTAAATTTTAAGTGGGACTATTTCTAGGTTACCCACAAAATTTCATCAAATTCGGTTCAGCCGTTCTCCCGTGATGACGGAACAAACAGACAGACAGACAGACAGACAGACAGATTTTCATTTTTATTTATATAGATTTTAAATACTTCGAAATAAGAGTATTTCACGTAATGTTCGTTGCATCGCAAAATTGAAGATTCGCACAATTCTAATTAGTTTCCTTATATACATATAATGTATAAGGAAAGTATGTGACGGGGTCGAAAATTCGAATTCGAGTTTCCGACGGGAGAGCACGTTTCAAGCATCCCTGAACACGAATCAGACGTTTTTGAGATGATGTCTGTGTGTGTGTGTGTGTGTGTGAAAGTATGTGCGTGTGTGTGTGTCAGTGAGTCTGTAGAGACTGATTCGAACGAAATTTCGTACAAAAATTACAATCTATGAATGCTGGAATTTATTGTTTTAATACGCAATCGAATGTTTGGTACTCCCTAAATTTTCGAAAGAAATTAAAAAAAAAATCATCAAAAATTAAGACATTTAATAAAGTTACGCAAATAGTCATTGACTACGTTATTTTTCATTAGAAAACGATTGAGATAAATTTTAGAACGCTAGCATGAACCGTTCTCGACATATTGCACATTTTTCAAAAAATTATCAAAAAATCATATAAAATAAAAAAAATTACCTATTGTGAAATATATTCACTTTACATAAGTAATATCATGCGATAAATTTGGTGACATTATTCTCAAGAATCTAGCTAGTTCCATTCATGTGAAAAGATACTTTAGGTAATACTTTTGTATTTGGACGCTAATAGTCATTTTTCTGCTACAAGAATAACTTATATCAATATCTTGAAAAGACCATAAACGTAGACTATAAGGATAACACATTTCTCCGTCCGTCCGTAACGTTTGGCGAGAAATTTAGAGGGCATGTCGCCAACCTGGCGACTATTTTAAATAACAAAAATGTCACCAAATTTCTAAAAATGACGCCAAATGGTAAGTAAGTTGTCCCAAATTCTGATTTCCGTCATATGACGGGCATACCTTCTAGTATATAAGAAGTACTCTTCTCTCCGTTTGTCTGTAACACTTGGTGATGCATTTGGCAAACTCAGCTAATAATTTAGCAATGTATTTCCAACTTGGCGATAGTTCGCACCAGATTGACAAAAATATCGTCAAAATTGCAAAAATGACGTTAAATTAATGAAAATTCGCCTAATTGATGACGTAATTATTAAGGTATTTTAATATATGGACTATATCGCTTATTGAGGATGCTATCAATTTTGATGACTATTTATTTAGAGTTGCGCGAAGTAAAAGGTAATTGAGTATTTTGAAATAGTTTTACATGTTGTCATCCAGGAATTCGCCAAATGTACAATTCAATTATAAAAACACAGCGCCGTGGATCTTATACATTATTTTTTGCCCGTAAAACTAGTAAATTCATTCCGTTATATAAGGAAAGTCATGTGTTGTCCACATCAGATTTTTTATTTGTGGCATAGCGTGGTATTAAAATTTTTAATATTTTCCTAAATAAAGCAGGCATATAAAAATTAGGAGACGACAATTGTTTCGATAGTGTTTTATAGCACTCTTCTTCTGTTTTATAGCACTCTTCTTCTGTTTTATAGCCCCCTTCTTCTGTTTTATAGTCCTCTTCTTCTGTTTTATAGCCCTCTTCTAGTGTCTTTTCTTAGCAATTGCTAAAGAAGAACTGCAATGTGCTAGGCAGACAAGCAATCGGGTAGATAGATAAGGAATACCTAACGCGAGAGTGTATTGTAGGGGGTAACAAACATTGAAATCGAGAACCTGGCCATAAACATATTAACACAGGCTCATAAGGCGGTCTAACCCACCCATTACGCCAAGCGAAAAAATGGAATAGGCCGCAGTGGTATGAAATTTGAAATAAAACTGAGAGAGAAATAAAACCTTTAATTTACTAGCAAAGAACAGAAAATGGTGAGAAATTAGAGGAGAAAGAAATAGACAAATCCATAGAAAAAGAGAAAGATAGCAAAATTGCAAGCTAGTAACTAGTACTTGGAAGACTCCTCCGAGGAAGGACAAGGCACACAGTGAGCTGTCGTGCCACTGATTATGATATAATACAAAAGTGTGATGGCTTGCTCAGATGCGCCATTTCAAGAATTTCTTGAAGGGGGACAAAATTATGTCTTAAGAGAAGGCAAAAGTTGATGGATTATAATTTTAATAATAGAAATATAATTCGGTAAGGAAAATTATATAAGAAAATAATAATCTTTGGGATATTCGACACCTTCCCATCCCTCCTTAATGACGCCCTTGGGTTTACTATATTTCATTTAAAGAAAAAATCCGATGCTCGAAGCAAATTGTACTTGGCACGGATTAACAAATTTCTGTACTGTGTGGAAGCAGTAGCACAAATTGAAAATTTCTTCTAATGTTCTCGCTGGAAATCAATCCCCTTTTTGTTGTTACTGATTAAAATAATGAAACCCAAATTTCGTAGAAATCCTCTATTCTTTCTAGAAATATTGCGTTCTCTTATAGGAAAAAATGAAATTTCTAAAGCGCGGTTCATGATAATCGGTATCCATTTATTTCTGGTTACAGGTGCAAAATTATTCATTTTATTTGATAATGGTGAATAATTTAGAGTGGAGTGAATTTTTTTTTCACCTACGGCTGAATACTAGTTGCCAAAAGTTAGTTGTATATCAAGTAAATAAATTTCGTCGATTAAAAAAAATTTAAGACATTATCTTTCTTTGCTGCAAGGAACTTAAACATTTGAATTTGTTTTCTCTGAAACATAACTTTTTAAAATTACAAGCAACATTTTATGAATGCATCTTACAGTTTAACACTAGCTGCCAAAAGTTGTCTGTCAAATAGATTGAGTTTACCGATTTGTTTTTAAGTCTGAAACTGTATTTTTCGCTAGAGAGCTTAAAAATTGCCATTTTTTCTCAAAAGTTTTTAGAAAAATTCTGTTTCTCTTTTGCAAAAGCAAGATTATTAAAACTTCTAAAAAATATATTGAAAAAAATAAAAAATTCTGGTGTATTTTTCATTAACAATAGTAGTGAAGTAATTGAGAAACTTAAAGACATATCTAACGATTTACAGTATAGAAGTTGTGATTTCAACGACCTTTTTTGCAATATAGATATAAATGATCTGTTTAGCATATTGACGGAGATGTATGAAAAGTATGAGATGGAAAACCTCATTAAAAACATATATACAAATGTCTTGTCGAAATGGTTTTGTTTGAAACTATGCTTTATGATGGAACTGATTTCTACAAACAGCGTAATAGCATTCTGATGGGGGGTGCATGTTCCCCTATTCTGGCTGATATATACTTGAACAAATACGAGGAAGGAACACATATTTTAAATGAGATTGTATACATACGTTATGTGGATGACATATTATATGCATGCCACGATGACCGGGATCACTTAGATTTTACTTTTTTTCCTTCAAATTTGACATTAACAGAAACTTCCCGTAACATTGATAATAGTATTAATTTTTTGGATTTGCCATTATATAAACTTTCTAATGGTAAAGTTGGTTTTAAATTATATGATAAAAGAAAAGCATTTAATTTTAAAATAAATTACATGATTAATTGGAATTCTTGTCTGCATCGAAATGTTTTCAGGAATATTATTATAAACTTTTTAACAAGAAGCAAACGTTTAAATAGCAGTGCTGAAAATCGTTATACAAGTGATCTGGGCTATCTTAAGGAAGCAATCGAAATGGGTTACCCTCTACGTTTTCTCAGTGACATTTTATGTAAATTTTACGGCATAACCGTAACTGAGTGCTACGACTTGTATTTGAATGGGAAGGCACTTTCAGTCTGTGATGGAAATGGACAGCAGCTGCATTGCGGAGGTCAGGGTTAACTGTCTGAAAGAGGTCTTTTTGTACAAAGTAAGAGTCTTTTGCCTTTCGGTGAGATGTATGCGTGGCTTGTTTTTCTTGGTATTGGTATTGGATGTAGGTTATTTTATAGTATTTAGTGTTTCTGTTTGGATGTGGTAATGCTCGTTGTTATTGTATAGGTGTAGGGACTGTATAGGTTTTTCAAATCTTTTCTTTTTTACATTTATAGTTTAAGTATATGTACTTGGTTGGCGACATTGTATCCGCTTCCGGGAGTGTCGTCATGACATAAAGCTGGCTAAACCGGGAAGTGGGGGTCACAATCCCCCCCGGCGAAATTTTGATACAATGTCATTCTTCATTTTTCTTGTTCTATTTATTATGTAGTATAGAAATGTACTTGTTTGTGCAGCTTAGCGCCTTTGGGTATATTTTCAGTAAATTGTTTTAGATGAGATAAAAGTTATATTGATAAGTGTATATATATATATATATATATATATATATATATATATATATATATATATATATATATATATATATATATATATATACATACAAAAATAATGCTTATGCTTCGGCAGACGATAGTTAGCTGAACATTTCAGAAATAAAGCTGGAATTTTCATGAACACCTGTAATTGAGGCTTTTCTTATCAGTTTGCCTAAATTATCAACAAAGTAACTAAAAGAAATGAGATAAGTTTGCAGAATGTTTTGCAGTGCACGAGCAAATTTTCGAGATATGCAAAGAATCCATTCCTTTGAATTATTGTATCTCTAATTTTTTTTCCGATTCTCAAGTTAATACCGTGAATAGGTTACAGTACGGTACACATTTCTGGGAGCATCCTGGCTAGTAGGATTGCATTTAAAGTGAAGTCACATTGGAGCATAGACTTTTTATAACAGTTGCAAGATCTTATCAACTTGTTGGTGGATTGCTAGTATTCCCATGCAAAGTCTACATATCTGCAGTAATTAACCATCTAGCATGGGGGAGTTGACCTAGATAAACTAGGATGATAGACTCCAGAACAAATAGCTTTGCACATATAGATAATATTTCTGGAAGGAAAGTTAGGCCTACTGCTTCATATCTTCAAGTAAATTGCCTTTTATTAAAGTAAAAAAAATTCTATCTAAAGCTGTTTGCAGTTAGATAAGCGTTTCCTTATATCTTCGCATAACGTCTCAGTTCAGATGTTAGGCCCTCGATTTGATTTCGTCACGAGTGCATGCCGCTGTGAAATCCTCATTAAAACCTCATTTATCGAACGATGCCTTGCAAACTTTTCTAAACAAGGAAGCAAGATATGAGTGTATCTGAGCTCGGCGTTTAGACGAGATATGTCCACATTTGAAACTGCATCTGATTTCGTGTTTAATGTCTAATTACTAAAAAAAATGTGTACACAAAGTAAGTCAAAAAATCTGATGTGGGCAGCACATGACTTTCCCTGCTGACTCATATTCATGTTCTCTTCATTTCTTTTATAATTCATTAAACTGAGTTTAATTGCACAAAATAACACTAAATTCTTCATTTCTGATTCATTTTTTTGTTTTTATTTAATTGGACATTTTTTTGGAAATCGGCGTAACAGAAATGCAAGAAATCTCAAATATCTCGAGAACGGTTAGTCCCAAAGTGTAATGCAGTGTGTTATATTATTTTCCTCGTCAAAAATTGCGTATAAAACAAGAATTTAATTGATACATTTGAGCATATACTACTTAGTCCTTTTTTTTTTAGATTTTGGCGATTTTAGGGGTCATTTCGTAAAAAAAGGCAGGTTGTTCTTTTCCGAAGCGTGCCTAAATCTAATCAGCACCAGAGTATCTCACAAGTAACTTATTTACCAAATTTTGTGAAATTTGGTCAATTAGTATTTTAGCTAGATTGGATACATGAAATTTTTACGGGTCATTTCACAAAAAAGTCGAGTTCTGTTTTTACGAATCCCATCAAAATATACTCAGCACCAGGGTCTCACCCAAGTGACTTACCAAATTTCATGAAATTCAGTCCATTAGTTTTTCAGTTAGTGTGGATACATACATTGCACAGACAGACACACAGACAGACACACACATAAACGTCACGTTAAAAATAGTTTTTTCGTATTCTAGAGGTCTCGAAATGTGTAGATCCGTTAAAAACTCGAATTGTGATTTTCGGTATAATTCCAATACTTTCCCTATACATTACCATGTATTGCAGGGAAAGTAAAATATAAAACAATGCAAAGACAGATAAACTTTTCTAGGTAAATAATGATAATGTCTAAAAATAATTTTAAAATTCGTTTGATTTGGAGGTTTTAAAAGATAACGTTTGACAACTAGTGCTGAACTATAAGATACAATTTATATTACTTTCCCTGCAATACATAGTAATGTATAGGGGAAGTATTGGAATCATGCCGAAAATCGCAACTCGAGTTTTCGGCGAATCTACACGTTTTGGAACCTCTAGAATGCAAAAAACGTTTTTTAGAATGACGTCTGTGTGTGTGTCTGTGTGTCTGTCTGTCTGTGCAATGTATGTATCCACTCTAACTCAAAAACTAATGGACTAAATATCATAAAATTTGGTATGTAAGTCACTTGTGTGTGACCCTAGTGCTGATTATTTTCTGATACGATTCGGGATAAAAGAACCCGCTTTTTTTTTAGAAATTGCCCGTAAAAATTGACTGTATTCGCTCTAGCTGAAAAACCAATGGATCAAATTTTGCAGAATTAGGTAGATATGTCATATGTGGGATACCTTGATGCTGATTATATTTTGTTACGATTCGTAAAAAATGTAACCTGCCTTTTTTGCGAAATGAACCGAAAGAATCGTTAAAATCTAAAATAAAAATCTACGTATATTGAAATATATCAATTAAATGCTTGTTTTATACGTAATTTTTAACGATTAAAATAATGAGATCAACCCCATTACACTAGGACTAGCCGTTCTCGAGATACTTTAGTTTTTCGTATTTTCGCTAAGCCACTTTTAAAATAAGTCTAGTTATGAAATAAGAACAAAATTTGAATTCAAAATGAAATTCAGTGTCATTTTAAATAATTTTGGGTGTTATTTTGCGCAATTAAACTCAATATAATGAATTATTGAAAAAATAAAGTGAACGTGAATATGAGTCTGCAGGGAAAGTCATGTGCTGCCCACATTAGATTTTTTTTTTACTTGCAACTTAAAGAAAGCTATTTTGGACAAAAATGCAAATTTTCAAGTCCCTCGCTGCAAATGAAGAAAGTTCCAATTTTTTAACACTTTACAACAAATTTGAAAAGTGTTTATGACTTTGTTCATTCTGTCTGTCTGTCTGTCCGTTAGCGCGATAACTGCCGTAAAAATGACTTTATCAAAATGAAATTTTAGTATGTTGTTCAGACGGTCTGTAGGACCTATGGGAATATAAATGAATAATATCACCCAATTAGTTTTGGATTGAACCCGGGTTAAGGAAATGAAATACATTGAGCCCTATGGGACCTAATTTTTCAAACATTTTTTAAGCGGATTTAAAATTCACAAATTGCTTCGAAAATTTTAGGTAATATTCAAATTTTTCCATAAAATATATAAAAAAAAATTCAGCGAAATATATTCAGTAGTTTTTTCAATAAAAATTAAAATAATAATTACACCTCTTATATGAAACGATCACGTGACCATGATATGAAACGATCACATGACCCACTTCAAAAGGATATATGGCATCCATCTTGTTTCAAAATCGTGATTTTTTAAATTCTTTTTAATTCATATTGAGTGTTGTAACCGTCCTAAAACTACTTTATTTTTGCTTAAATTCTGTGCATCTACATACTGAAACAACGCAAATACAATATATTTGAGCTTAAATGATTATCTAAATTTGATTATTTCTTCAACGAAGCCTATTGTTCACCTATGTAAAATGTAAACAGCAAAATATGTAGAATAAGTTGTATTAGAATTACTGTATTTCTTTAACACAAAATAATTTAGTCCATGGAGTCTGCATGGCTGATACGAATGAAATATTAATTGATTTTATAAACAGGACGATTTTTTCGATGAAGTTTTAAGCATAGAGTTTAATTACTTGTAACTCCATGGTCTTAATTTTTAAATAAAATAAATTATTATAGTATTGTGATGAATGAAATGAATGGGAGAAAGTCATGAATGAAATCCTGTTTTTATAGAGAGATCCAGGCGTGTTATTTTTTCTATGACGCCATTTGAATTATTTTCAGTTGTTTTCGATGAAGTTTTTAAATATAATAAATTATCGTAGTATTATGATAGTTTTAAAAATATTACCGTGGAATGTATCGTATTTTAGAGATATTTAAACCAGGCAATTTATATTTCAATGCCTTCATTTGAATGAAGTTCATTGTTTTCAATGAAGGTTTAAGTTTTCAAATATAATAAATTAATGTAGTATTGTGATAAGTTTTAAAATATTACCGAGGAATGTATTGCATTTTCGACTTTTTTAAATAAAATTGCATTGAAGTTGGAAAGTGTTTCATAATCAATGCTTTAAGCATGATTGATCTTTCTTGTTTTTCTTTACTTAATGAAGTTTATCTATTGAGAGACAACTTTTTGGCATCTAATGCTAAACTATTTTTGCTTATAATTTAAGAAAATGCTGCTCGAGAAAAAATGCAAATTTTTATTATTTTTAAAGTCGGTGAAGTTGACCTACTTTATAGACATTTTTCGGCAACTTAGCACTGGTTGCCGAAAATTGTCTATCAAATTGGTCAACTTCACCGACTTAAAAAAAATGGGACTTTAGCAGAGGACACAATTTTGTCTTAGCTTCACCCTAGTAAATATATCTAATATTTTCACTCTTGCGATTTTTGATCAAAATCGAGCAACATCTCCAGCACGGTGGATATTAACGTCTTTTTACTGACGTCATCTTCTTTTTAGTAAAGTATTCAGACATAAGATTGTCATCTTTGTAACAATGTTTAATATAATTATTTCTTAATAATCTTCATTGGTATTTGCAAGTGTTTGATAATAAAAAGACTTCCTCTGGTATTGAGATCTTTGAAAATTAACAGACCAATGACGCTGATCGATTTGAGCAAATTGTATTTGATTTTGTGAATTTTTCAAGCGATATCGTACTCCCAGTGTAAGTAATTCTTTTATATTTTGCACGGTATGGTATAATTCTTTAAAATGGTGTCCATTTATTTCTGGTTAAAAGTACTTACAAAAATTTACTGGTTTGATAATTGTAAAAATAGTAATTTTTTCTTATATTTTGTATTTTAGATAAGAAAAACGCGTTATATTTTGAACACAGCGTATACTACAGTATATGACTACTTACATGAGTAAATTAAGAATTTAAATTTGTCTTTTTAATTGAAATTAACAAATTTAAAAATGGCCGTCATCATAGTATAGCATAGCCAGTTTTATTCACAGAAGACAACCGGGAAAATTTTAGCATATCTAAGGAATAAAAAAAATTGGTCTAATAGGATTGGGGGGGGGGGGGGTGCTTGTGGAACCCCTCTGGCTTCCCTACAAGTTTTCTAACGTTCTGCAAATGCCACCTGCATTTATCTAAAGTACTTTTACATGAAATGAACATTTTCGTACCAAATTTTAACATATTTATTTATCTTTTATATATTTTTCGATTTTTGAACTTACTTTTCATTGATTTTTCCATATATTTTTTTCCTTGACTTTACTTGGCATATATTAACTGAGTAAAAAATAGCACTAACATTTTAATAAAACTAATTCACAGAGTTTGAATTGTTATTATTGTTATTTTTATATTTTTATTTATTTTTTTCATATTTTTAAAATAAAGTATCTGTGATATTTATCAACTTCGCAAAAATATAAAAAATTTTGCAAAATGCATTTTTTTGTTCCTACTTAAGTCTTCTTCTCAGAAAAAGCAGACATTCTTGTTCGTGACATGTTTTTATTCTCCTCCGAGAAATGTTTGTTTGGTTCAAAAGAAAATAGAAATATTTATTATTCTTTGCGAATTAGTATAGTATTTAAATCATGAGCAACATCGTCTTTATTTGCATCGTTTTTTTTTAAGATTACATGCAGCTACATAAATATGATTAATTTCACAAGCATTAAGCCCAATTTAAGTATTTTCGCATGCATTAAGAATGGGATACATTGTTTTGCTCTACATATATTTCATTTTGATATATTTAATGACTTGTCACTTTGAGTTTTATGTTTTTTTTTTGCTTTTAGTGTCACAGTGGATGTAAATTTTGTAAATTGAAAGTAAAAGTGTGAATATTTTTAGCGAACAATAAGGCATAAACAGCAGTGCACTGTTATGCCTTATGTTTCGTTACAATATCCAGTTACGCAACGCCATTGTATCAATCTTTCTTTTCTCTCGAAAAACAGTATTATATGCCCATTTATATTCTTACATAACTTTATTCTTTGCCTCGTCTTGGAATACCACGAATTCTACGATAATCATAGTAGTGTTTGTTATTAAATACTGTATTGCCGGAACCTGCACGTTTCTATGCGTAAAAGCTATGGACAGTGGCGTTAGAGGATTATGTAATTGTAATTCATTTCAATATATTATTTTCTTTCCCCTTTGCATCGCATTCAAAATTTTAATTCAGTTAAATTGAAGCTAATTTTTTTTTTTTTTTTGAAAAATTGAAAAATTGAAAAATTGAATCTCTTTGAAGTCGTCTGATGTTAGGAATAGAAAAATAAATCTTGCAGGTAAGAAAATAGATAATATAATGCATGCTTTATAAGCTTGAAACAGTTATATTGTATTAATATTTTATATCAAGGGGTTAATTTTAAGTATGGAAAACAGTTAAGGTAAAGAAATGATATATATATATATATATATATATATATATATAAAATATTAAAATTGTAAATCCGATGGTAGAATGGAAGTAATAACTCATAATATACTACCTTAAAATATGCCTACAAAATACAATGAATATATATATACATATATATATATATATATATATATATATATATATATATACATATATATATATATATATATATATATATATACATATATATATATATATATATATATATATATATATACATATATATATATATATATATATATATATATATACATATATATATATATATATATATATATATATATACATATATATATATATATATATATATACATATATATATATATATATATATATATACATATATATATATATATATATATATATATATATATATATATATATATATATATATATTATATATATGTATAATATATATATATATATATGTTCATTTACATGTTCCCTGTTTTAATTTATTCCTTTCATAATTTATATCACACTTTTAAATGTACATTAGTGTTTAGGATCTAAAACAATTCTTATGATAATTTTAAAGTGAAACTAAATGAATTTACGCACCAAATTTAATTCAAATCGCATTATTCATTTTTAAGATTTTTTTCTCTAGCGCTCTTCCACACACATACACTTACCTGTATAATATCCGTTTGTCATATAATAGTTCATTCCTCGATCTTGTTATAATACTTTTCTCATGCATTATACTACGTATGTCGGGAAATTAAAAATAAAAACCGAGTGTTTTAAAGGCGATCGTGGCCATACTATTATTTGAGAAACTGATTGATAGATATAAACCGTTTGATTGACAGATATTGGCTTTAGATATTCAATGAACATGGAAAAACCATTTACCATTAGATAAAAACATCAGTTGACATTGTAAAGTGTATTTCTTTAAACAATTGATTATCGTTTATTTATTCTATTTGTCATACCTTTAATTCAAAGCTGATAAGATTGACCCAAAACATCAAAACGCAAAGGATATATAAAAGTCTATTTCTGTACCTTTAGTAATAAGCTTCTGCAGAACATGAGATAATTTTTTCCACTCTAATAATATCCGTTTCGGACTGGAACTGTTCGAAAACTGGACACCCGTCTTTGCTTCTTTACTTCATCATTTTCGCACAGGCTTCTGCCAGTGACTGGTAAGTGAGTTTCATTAAAATAATTCCAAAACAAACCCTTATTAACTTCCTGGGCTCAAGGACAACTTGTTGATGCCGAGAAACGTGAACCACAAAACAAAACAAAATGGCTCCACCTGAAATATTTATGTTCTTGGAAGATTGCAGACGATATTTGTATGGATATCAAGAATATGCAGTTCGTGTTAATTGTTGCAAATCGAACTTTCACACGTAATCCAAAAACAATTTTACGAGTATAAAAAATGCTTGCTAATTGAAGCAGAAATTTTGCGTTATAGAATTAGAAGATGAGAAACATCGGAGCATCGATTACGATCATTCTCAAGGACGTTACGGTCTAGTAGTTAATAATACTAATGGGATTAACTTGCTTGATATTACGACCATTGTTCCATCATATGTGTTCATTTTCGTGTTTTTCCGCGTTTGTATAAATTGTGATAATAATCTTTTATGCACTTAATATTTTACTAATGAGTTCACTTAGAAGATTCAAGGATTTCAATTATTTAGATGAATGCGTGTTTCCATTGAAAGCAAAATCCTTTATGAATGTGATTTAATAAGGGCATCCAACAACTGCAGTGGCATAGTCAGGGGTGGGTTAGGATATGAGTCATAAATTCGCATCTGTTGAAAAATAATATTGGATCTCCATTGAGTGTATATTGACTAAAGAATATGTTACACTGTAAACCCATATTCGATGGTCACTTCTCTTTTATTCGAGATACTGACTATGTTTATGAACAACTATATATCTGTGATTATTCTGTTGGGATTAGCTAGTAACAATTTTTGCACACTAACACATTAATTGTGGTGATTTTAAACAATCGACCTACAGACAATTGCTATTTATATTTATGAAATGAATAGCTTATTGACTGCCAGAGAGGTTTCGAAAAGAAATGGTTCTCCAATTTTTAAAAATTGAAAAATATTATGAAAAAGGATATGCTAAAATTTTTTAAACATATAATCATTTTATATTTTTCTGCATTAAAAATAATTGTGCGATTTCTGCATTATAAACAGACACCAAAATGTCCAGTTCGGAAATTTTACGTATAGATTAATATGAACCGGTAGATGTTAAAGATGGGTTTAGCATTTTGATTTAGCTTTTAGTTAATTATATATTAATAAAATTTAACATTGCCAGTATGGCCAAAGATTTATTGGGTCGAGCCGATGGGTCAACTTCTAACTTCTCCGAGAGATGTTGCTGACAGAAACGGTACACAGATGCCCGAGGACAATTGTAGACTTTGTAATTAATTATCAGAAGCTAAGTGTTTTGTAACTATGATTGTCATGAACAATTACGATTAAAATGTGATTATTAATGCAGTCAACAATCATATTATTTTTGATTCATATAAACAATTAATGTGTAGAGCTCCCAGAGGTTGGCGAGCATTGTTGAAGCCCCGTAAAAGCATAATCTATAATATTAATATATTGTATTTGAAAGCGAATGGAATCATTTATAGGACGCTAATATGCTCTGTGCTCGAGATGTTGCATGTTTACGATCTAAAGCGCAAAAGATTATGAATAATTAAATATAATCATTTGCATGAAATGATGCTTTGTATGTACTTTTAGACAGTAAATAGTTGAAACTATTTTTAGAGTTATTGTTACCCGTTCTATAGAGATTAAAAGTTTTATTACTTTCCTTATATACATAATGTATAAGGAAAGTATTGGGACGGGGTCGAAAATTCGAATTCGAGTTTTCGACGGGAGAGCACGTTTCAAGCATCCCTGATCACGAATCAAACATTTTTGAGGTGATGTCTGTGTGTGTGTGTGTGTGTGTCAGTGAGTCTGTGGAGACGATATCTCACGAAAGAATGGAGCGATTCGAATGAAATTTGGTACAAAAATTACAATCCATGAATACTGGAAGCCTATTGTTTTTAAACGTAATCGAATGTTCAACCCCCCCCCCCCCCATAAACGTTCGAATGAAATTTTGAAAAAATAATCAAAAAACCAAAACCTTTAACAAAGTTACGCAAATAGACATTTCTTATATAATTTTTTCCTTAGAAAACGATTGACATAAACTTTGGAACGTTAGCATGAACTGTTCTCGAGTTATTGCTCATTTTTCAAACAAATTTATCAAAAAATCCCATAAATTAAAAAAAAAATTTAACTGTTGAGAAACATGTTCACTTTTCATATGTAATATCATGCGCTAAATTTGGTGATTTCATTCTTGTAGATCTAGCTCGTTCCATTCAAGAGAAAATATACTTTGAGTAATACTTTTGTATTTGAACTCCAATAGTCATTTATCTGATATAAGAATAACTTATGTCTCCGTCCATAACGCTTGGCGAAATTTTGGCGACGAATTTGGTGGAAAGTCGCCAACTTGGCGACTTTTTTTTAAATGTTGCCAAATTAGCGAAAATCTCGCCAAATGGATAAAGATAACGCTAAATCAATGAAAATGACGACTCATTGACAAAAATTTAATATCTTAGAAAGAATATAAGTATATACTATAAAATAAACCTATTATTTTTTTTACTGTAAAAGTAGTAAATTCATTGCATTATATAAGGAAAATTATGTGTTGCCCACATCAGATTTTTTTCCTCCTGGGAAGGATGATATCAGAAGCAATTTATTTGAATAAAATTTGGTATGATTATTTCACTCGGTAACAGAGATAAGCGATAAGAGTCTCAGCGAAATCGCGTCATAAGACACTTCTACTGTCTGTTCTCTCAGAACGCCGAAAATGTTGTTCATTTGTCATGCTTTGAGCACATCAGAATTTTCACTAAACGTTTATAATAAACGCAGTACTTACTAGACGTGGAGGATCAAAGTTCGGAGTACGCATGCGGTGAACGCCAGCCTTCGAGTCCGAGTGGCCTAAAATTAACAATTGCCATTTTAACCCCAAAAGAGATTCTTAGCTCCCAGAGCCAATGATTTTGAGAGCATTCATTCGATTTTTGATGTGTTTACGTCGTACAACTGCACGCTCTCTTGTCACGGATCGTTAAGTGCTGTCAATACGTTGTTTCAGAACTATATCCGGCGTAACCCTAAAAATATTCGTGCGTGATTCGGTATTCAATAATCGTGAATTAAAGATCCGGCCTTGGAGGCTGTTTTATACATGTTTACGCTTGAGAATGAGATGAAAGTCATAGTTTTGCTATAACATTTAAAACTTTAATATACAGGGTGTCCCAAAAAGAGTGAAAAGCGCTTTAATTCTTTACCTGTTGGAGGTAAGTGGGCAATGTAAATTGCAAAAATGTTGAAAGTAAGGTAGGAAATAAGACTACGTTAATGAAATAGTCCTCCCATTAATTTTCAAAAAGTTACACTTTTCAAATTTTTATACGGCCCCTTTAGACAAATTTGGTCATTCAGAAAATTTTTATTTTTAATGCAACAAGATCATTAAAAAGAACTGCATATCTGTATCTTTAAAATTGAGCGAGTTATATTTAATTGAAAATTGGACATTCTGAATGAGGACCATATATCAAGTTAGAAATGTAAATTTGTGACATATCACAAAAAAGATAAAACTGGATGATAATATTTAGGATACCCAACAGCGTAGCCAGTACCACTACTTTATATGATCTCTGTCTGTGTAATGCTTTATTTAGATGCATCTGTGATAAGAAATTTTGACACATATTAACGCATTTTTGATCTAAACAATTTCCATCGTCAATTTGTTTATGATTCCTATTTTCACCGATAAAACAGCCTTTCACATGGTGCAGAAAAGTGGCATGAGTCAGATTTTTTTCCTTTGTCATAATTCAGTTGATTTTAAAGATACAGATATGAGGTTTTTTAATGATCTTGTTGCATTAAAAATAAAAATTTTCTGATTGACCAAATTTATCTAAGGGGGTCGTATGAAAATTTAAAAAGTGTAACTTTTTGAAAATTAATGGGAGGACTATTTCGTTAACGTAGTCTTATTTCCTACCTTACTTTTAACATTTTTGCAATTTACATTGCCTACTTATCTTCAATAGGTCAAAATTAAAGCGCGTTTCAATCTTTTTGGGACAAACTATATATATCCTTTAACTTGCATTATAAAATAATACTGGTAGAAAATTGTACAAAAAAAATCGGCGATGGCACCAGTCCAATGAAGCCAAGATGTTCTTGAATAAACATTTTGTAAAATAAAACTGCAGTAAAGTTCAATAAGTGCATTCGACATTTTCATGATCATTTGTTTCGTTTGCAGGCATTCAAAGCGCTACAAGTTACTAGCTAACGTTTATAGTAGAACTTTTAGTTTTTGCCCCGATTTCATCAGGATTCTTCAACCATAGGCTTCCCTTCAAAATATCAAATTATTTTCAAGTTAATCTATAAACTTGATTGGCGGCACATAAATACGTACTTGGATGCTTATATTTCATCAATTCTGTTCAAATCTCACCAATCATTAAGCATCTTTTGAATCTCCAAGCTATTAACTCTTAAACTTTTAAACAAAATAAAATATCTCGAGCTTATGCCCTAATATAATCACCGAGGAGTAAGTAAACAGATTAAGCTACAACAATTGTGTCATTTTAAATATTACAGCTTTCCCATCCACAGGAAAACGCAGGTGAAATACAAAAATATCGAAATTATAACCACTATACTTCGATGACTAAGAGGTCTGTCCAAAATTCAATTGCATACACTTGTAGGACTTTTAAAGAGCTACAAACTTTTGCTTATTATTTACAGCTAGCGCTTTTACTTTTTGAGAAATAACCATTACAAACTTGAAAAACGGAAAAAATTTTAGCTTCTTCAATTTGATAAGACGAACGCTCGAAAACTATAAGATATTTTTTTTAATTAATAGATTTAGAAACCAAATTTCCTAATACATATTTTTGTCGCTTACGCATTAATTTGAAACAATTTTTGATATTCAATACTTTATGAAGTTTACTTTTATTAAGTTTGAATTGCCACATCTAGTAAACATTATAGCTAGTTATGTATTAAACTAAAACAAGATGTCAATGCTGAAAACTGATAGTTTAATAATCTTTATGTATTTAAAATGCATTGGAGTAATATGTATTTGCAAAAATCAGCTAAATGTATGCAATACATCGATTCAGCTTTCCTGCTGCCAACTTATATAAAAACAAGAAAGATCAATCATGCTTAAAGCATTGATTATGAAACACTTTCAAACTTCAATGCAATTTTATTTAAACAAGTCTAAAATGTAATACATTCCTCGGTAATATTTTGAAACTTATCACAATACTGCATTAATTTATTATATTTGAAAACTTAAACCTTCATCGAAAAAAATGAACTTCATTCAAATGACGGCATTGAAATATAAATTGCCTGGTTTAAACATCTCTAAAATGTTATACATTCCTCGGTAATAGTTTTAGAATTATCATAATACTACGATAATTTATTATATTTGAAAACTTCATCGAAAACAACTGAAATTAATTCAAATGACATCATAGAAAAAATAACACGCCTGGATCTCTCTATAAAAACAGGATTTCATTCATAATTTTCTCCCATTCATTTCATTCATCACAATACTATAATAATTTATTTTATTTAAACATTTTGTTTAAGACCATGGAGCTACAAAAAATTAAACTCTATGCTTGAAACTTCATCGAAAAAAATCGTCCTTCTCTTTATGAAATCAATTAATATTTCATTCATATCAGCCATGCAGACTCCATGGACTAAATTATTTTGTGTTAAAAAAATACAGGAATTCTAATACAACTCATTCAATATATTTTGCTGTTTACATTTTACATTGGTGAAAAATAGGCTTAGTTGTAGAAATAATCAAATTTAGATGAGCATTTAAACTCAAACATATTGTCATTGCGTTGTTTCAGTATGTAGATGCACAGAATTTAAGCAAAAATAAAGTAGTTTTAGGACGGATACAACACTCAATATGAATTAAAAAGAACTTAAAAAAATCACGATTTTGAAACAAGATGGATGCCATATATCATTTTGAAGTGGGTCATGTGATCGTTTCATATCATGGTCACGTGATCGTTTCATATAAGAGGTGTAATTATCATTTTATTTTTTATTTAAAAAACTACTGAATATATTTCGCTGAATTTTTTTTAATATATTTTATGGAACAATTTGAATATTACCAAAAATTTTCGAAGCAATTTGTGAATTTTAAATCCGCTTTAAAAATGTTTAAAAAATTAGGTCCCATAAGACTCAGTATTTCATTTTTTCAACCCGGGTTCAATCCAAAACTAATTGGGTAATATTATTCATTCCCATAGGTTCTACAGACCGTCTGAACAACATACTAAAATTTCATTTTGATTAAGTCATTTTACGGCAGTTATCGTGCTAACGGACGGACAGACAGACAGACAGACAGAATGAACAAAGTCATAAACGCTTTTCAACTTTGTTGTAAAGTGTTAAAAAATATGATATGGGCAACACATAACTTTCCTTATATAATGCAATGAATTTACTACTTTTACAATAAAAAAAAAAGATTATTTTTATAGTAGAAATTTATATTCTTTCCAAGATATTGAATTTTCGTTAATGAGTCGTCATTTTCAATGATTTTCATTGAGTCATTTTTATCCATTTAGCGAGTTTTTCGTTAATTTGGCAACATTTAAAAAGTCACCAATTTGTCAATATTCCGCCAAATTCGTCGCCAAAATCACGCCAAGCGTTATGGATGGAGAAATAATAAGTTATTATTATAGCAAATAAATGACTATTGGCGTTCAAATACAAAAGTATTACTCAAAGTATCTTTTCTCATGAATGGAACGAGCTAGATCCACGAGAATAATATCACCAAATGTATCGAATAATATTACATATGAAAAGTGAACATGTTTCTAAGTGAGCAGTTAATAATTTTTTTTCATTTATGGGATTTTTTGATAAATTAATTTAGAACATATCGAGAATGGTACGTGCTAGCGTTCTAAAGTTTATGTCAATCGTTTTCCAAGGAAACATTACATAAAAAATGTCTATTTGCGTAACTTTATTAAAGGTGTTGATTTTTTGATGTTTTTTTTCAAAATTTCACTCGAAAATTTATAGAGGTTCTGAACATTCGATTGTGTTTAAAAACCATAGGCTTCCAGTATTCAAGGATTGTAATTTTTGTACCAAATTTCATTCGAATCGCTCAATTCGTTCGTGAGATATCGTCTCCACAAACTCACACACACGCACAAACACACACACACACACACACACACACACACACACACACACTTTCACACACACACACACACTTTCACACACACACACACACACACACACACACACACACACACAGACATACACAGACATCACGTCAAAAATGCTCGATTCCTGATCAGGGATGCTTTAAATCGGAAGGAAAGTAAAAATAATTTTTACTTTCCTTATATACATAGTATAATGTAGAAGGAAAGTATTGTGACGGGGTCGAAAATTCGAATTCGAGTTTTCGACGGGAGAGCACATTTCAAGCATACCTGATCACGAATCGAACATTTTTAGTTGATGTCTGTGTGTGTGTGTGTGTGTGTGTGTGTGAAAGTATGTGTGTGTGTCAGTGAGTCTGTGGAGACGATATCCCACGAGCGAATGGAGCGATTCGAATGAAATTTTGTACAAAAATTACAATCTGTGAATATTGGAAGTCTATTGTTTTTAAACACAATCAAATGTTCAGAGCTCTCCTAAATTTTCAAGTGAAATTTTAAAAATTTATTTTCAAGATATCAAAACCTTTAATAAAGTTACGCAAATAGACATTTCTTATGTAATTTTTTCTTAGAAAACGATTGACATAAACTTTAGAACGCTAGCATGAATCATTCTCGAAACATTGCACATTTTTCAATTAAATTTATCAAAAAATAATGTAAATTAAAAAAAAATATATATTAACTGTTGAGAAGCATGTTCACTTTTTATACGTAATATCATGCGATAAATTTGGTGGCATCATTCTCGCGGATCTAGCTCGTTCCATTCATAAGAAAAGATACTTTGAGTAATACTTTTTATTTTAACGGCAATAGGCATTTACCTGCTATAAGAATAACTTATTTCTCCGTTCCTAACCCAAGATTTTGGTGACGAATTTGGCGAAATGTTGCCAACTTGGTGACTTTTTCAAATGTTGCTAAATTAACGAAAATCTCGCCGAATGGATAAAATCAATGACAATAAATCAATGACAATGACGACTAATTGACGAAAATTCAATATCATGGAAAGAATATAAGTATCTAATGTGCTGCCCACATCAGATTTTTACTTTCCTTATATACATAATGTATAAGGAAAATATTGTGACGGGGTCGAAAATTCAAATTCGAATTTTCGACGGGAAAGCACGTTTCAAGCATCCCTGATCAAGAATCAAACATTTTTGAAGTGATGTCTGTGTGTGTGTGTGGCAGTGAGCCTTTGGAGACGATAACTGACGAACGAATGGACCGATTCGAACCAAATTTGGTACAAAAATCACAATCTGTAAACACTGGAAGTTTATTGTTTTAATACGCTATCGAATGTTCAGAACTCCCCTAAATTTTCGAATGAAATTTCAAAAAAATCATCAAAAAATCAAAACCGCTAATAAAGTTACGAAAGTAGACATTTCTTATGTAATTTTTCATTAAAAAGCAATTGACATAAATTTTAGAACGCTAACATGAACCGTTCTTGAGATATTCCACATTTTTAAAAAAAATTATCAAAAAGTCATATAAAATAAAAAAGAAATATTTCCTATTGAGAAACATATTCACTTTTCATATGTAATACAATGCGATAAATTGGGTGACATCATCCTTTTGGCTCTAGTTCGTTCCATTCATGAAAAAAGATACTTTGAGTAATACTTTTGTATTTGAACGTCAATAGTCATTTATCTACTGTAAGAATAACATATTTCTCCGCCCATAATGCTTGGCGAGATTTTGGTGACGAATTTGGCGGAATATCACCAAGTTGGCGACTTTTTGTGCCAAATTAACGAAAATCTCGCCAAATGGATGAAAATGACGAGCAATTGTCGAAAATTCAATATCTTGGAAAGAATATTAGTATCTACTATAAGAAAAACCTATTTTTAACACTTTACAACAAAGTTGAAAAGTGTTTATGACTTTGTTCATTCTGTCTGTCTGTCTGTCTGTCTGTCTGTCTGTCCGTTAGCACGATAACTGCCGTAAAAATGACTTTATCAAAATGAAATTTTAGTATGTTTTTCAGACGATCTCTGGGACCTATGGGAATATAAATAAATAATATCACCCAATTAGTTTTTTATTGAACCCGGGTTGAAAAAATGAAATACATTGAACCCTATGGGACCTAATTTTTCAAACATTTTTTAAGTAAATTTAAAATTCGCGAATTGCTTCAAAATTTTTAGGAAATATTCACATTATCGCATAGTATATATAAAAAAAATTCAGTAAAATATGTTAAGTAGTTTTTTAATTAAAAATTATTTAATATAGGGAAAAAAACAAATTCAATTAAATTCTGACTTTGGGACAGCCTCCAGAAAGAAAAGAAAGATATATTATATAATAAATATCTTTCCAAGTGTTTGACCATTTTACATATGAGAGAGGCTTCACATTTTAAAATACATTTGGTAGATAACAATTTTTCATTTTTTTTTTAAATTTTATATAACTCTTCACGATATACTTATTTGATGGCATTTTTAATGCACTTTTCTACGTCCTAGAGAGTTAACATTTGGTACACAGCTTAAATTTGTTGAACATTTTATTCGACAAAAATTTGGTGGATCTTTAAATATAGATCATACATTTTTTTCGAAATGGCCTGAAAATAATCCCCGTTCACTTCTATAAATCATTGTTGTAATATTGTTAAAAATTCTGATGTGGACAGCACATGTCTTTCCCTGCAGACTCATATTCGTTCTCTTTATTTCTTCAATAATAATTTGAGTTTATCTGCACCAAATAACAGCCATAAATATTTTTAATGACATTGAATTTGCACATTAAACTTAAATTTGGTTCTCATTTGATAGCTGGACTTATTGTCAAAGGTAGCGTAGCGAAAAAACTAGAATATCTCAAGAACGGCTAAGCCTAAAGTAATGGGGTTAGTCTTATTCTTTTTGTTGTCAAAAATCACGTATGAAATAGGAATTTTATTGATATAATTGAGCACACATAGTCTTTTATTTTTATATATAACGATTTTTGCGGGCCATTTCGCAAAAATAGCCCGTTCCTTTTTCCCGAATCGTACTAGAATAACCTACAAATGATTTATATACCAAATTTTGTTAAATTTGGTACATAAATCACTTGTAGGTTATTGAAATATTATACACCAAATTTTGTTAAATTTGTTCCATTAGTTTTCAGCTAGAGTGGATAAAGGCAATTTCTGCGGCCATTTCGCAAAGAAGGCAGATTTTTTTATTACGAATCGTACTATAATCTAATGAACATCAGGATTTCCCACAAAAAACATACCTACCAAATTGTATGAAATTCGGTCCATTAGTTTTTCAAATAGAGTGGATGTAATATCCACACAGACACACAGAAACATACACAGATACACCCTTACACACACAGACGTCTTCCTAAAAATAGTTTTTTCGTGTTCTAGAAGTCCCAAAACGTGTAGATCCTTCGAAAATTCGAGTTCCGATCTTCGGCACGATTCCAATACTTTGAATACATACACACACACATATATTTTCTGTGTATCTGTGTATTATCTGTGTATCTAAATTCCGTGCCTATGCAATTGCAATAGTTGTGATTTTAAATGATCCCTAAACTTTTATTATTTCATCAAAGGAGCCTAATTTTAACATATGCAGAATGCAAATATCTCAAGCGATTGTAAGATGAATTACATAAGAATTGCTGGATTTTTTTCACACAAAATTATTTAGCTCTGGAGTCTGGAATACAAGTTATATGAATGAAATATTCATTGATTTTGCATAAAGAATCAGATGATTTATATTTCGATACAGTTTTAAATATTTAAGTATAATAAATTACTGTAGTACTGTGATAATGTAAAAGATATCACCACTGAATGTATCACATTTTAGAAATTTTTAAATGAAATTGCATTGGAGTTGGAAAGTGTTTCATAATCAATGCTTATACATGATTGATCTTTCTCGTTTTTAATGTAAAAGTAATAAATTCATTATATTATATAAGAAAAGTCATGTGTTGCCCACATCAGATCTTTTTTATAAAAACAACGTGCCATCAACCCTCTTAAAAATACATTTTTACTTTTTTATATACATAGTATAATGTATAAGGAAAGTATTGTGACGGTGTCGAAAATTCGAATTCGAGTTTTCGACGGGAGAGCACGTTTCAAGCATCCCTGATCACGAATAGAACATTTTTGAGGTGATATCTGTGTGTGTGTGAAAGTGTGTGTGTTTGTGTGTGTGTGTGTGTGTGTGTCAGTGAGTCTGTGGAGACGATATCTCACGAACGAAAGAAGCTGTTTGAATGAAATTTGGTAAAAAAATTACAATCCGTGAATACTGGAAGCCTATTGTTTGTTAAGATTATCGAATGTTCAGAACCTCCCTAAATTTTCGAGTGAAATTTTTAAAAGAATCATCAAAAAATCAAAACTTTTAGTAAAGTTACAGAAATAGACTTTTCTTATGTAAATTTTCATGAGAAAACGATTGACATAAACTTCGGAATTCTAGCCCGAACCGTTCTCGAGAAATTGCACATTTTTCAAAAAATCCAATAAATTAAAAAAATATTAACTGTTGAGAAACATGTTCACTTTTCATACGTAATATCATGCGATA
The DNA here is from genome assembly GCA_951213105.1 of Amaurobius ferox. Lineage (NCBI taxonomy): Eukaryota > Metazoa > Arthropoda > Arachnida > Araneae > Amaurobiidae > Amaurobius > Amaurobius ferox. Next base: position 93,205,640 of record OX578149.1, on the reverse strand, counting down.
AATTTGGTGACATCATTCTAATGGATCTAGCTTTTTCCATTCATGAGAAAAGTTACTTTGAGTAATACTTTTGCATTTTAACGCCAATAGTTACGTATCTGCTATAAGAATAACTTATTTCTCCGTCCATAACGCTTGGCGAGATTTTGGCGACGAATTTGGTGGAATGTCGCCAATTTGGCGACTTTTTAAGTGTTGCCAAATTAACGAAAATTTTGCCATATGGATAAAAATGACACTAGATCAATGAAAATGACAACTATTTGACGAAAATTCAATATCTTGGAAAGAATATATATATTTACTATAAGAAAAATCTGATGTGGGCAACACATGACTTTCCTTATATAATGTAATGAATTTACCACTTTTACAGTAAAATAAATAGGTTTTTCTTATAGTAGATACTAATATTCTTTCCAAGATATTGAATTTTCGACAATTAGTTGTCATTTCATTGATTTAGCGTCATTTTTATCCATTTGGCGATATTTTCGTTAATTTGGCTACATTTCAAAAAGTCGCCTAGTTGGCGACATTCCGCCAAATTCGTCGCCAAAATCTTGCCAAGTATAATGGACAAAGAAATAAGTTATTCTTACAGCAGATAAATGAATATTGGCGTTCAAATACAAAAGTATTACAAACAGTATCTTTTTTCATGAATGGAACGAGCTAGATCCACGAGAATGATGTCATCCAATTTATTGCATGGTATTACTGAAAAGTGAACATGTCTCTCAAGAAGAAATATTTTTTTTGTATTTTATATGACTTTCTGATAATTTTTTTGAAAAATGTGCAATATCTCGAGAACGGTTCATGTTAGCGTTCCAAAACTTATGTCAATCGTTTTCTAATAAAAAATTACATAAGAAATGTCTATTTGCGTAACTATATTAGTGGTTTTGATTTTTTAACTATTTTTTCAAAATTTCATTCGAAAATTTAGGGGTGTTCTTAACATTCGATTGGGTATAAAAACAATAGGCTTCCAGTGTTTACGGATTGTGATTTTTGTACCAAATTTGGTTCGAATTGGTCCATTCGTTCGTCAGTTATCGTCTCCACAGACTCACTGACACACACACACACACACACACACACATACTTTCACACACACACACACACACACACACACACACACACACACACAGACATCACTTCAAAAATGTTTGATTCGTGATCAGGGATGCTTGAAACGTGCTCTCCCGTCGAAAACTCGATTTCGAATTTTCGACCCCATCACAATACTTTCCTTATACATTATGTATATAATGAAAGTAATAACCCATTTTTTACTTTCCTTATATACATAATGTATAAGGAAAATATTGTGACGGGGTCGAAAATTCGAATTCGAGTTTTCGACGGGAGAGCACGTTTCAAGCATCCCTGATCATGAATCAAACATTTTTGACATGATGTCTGTCTGTGTGTGTGTGTGTGTGTGTGAAAGTATGTGTGTGTGTGTGTGAAAGTAAATGTGTGTGTGTGTGTCAGTGAGTCTGTGGAGACGATAACTGACCAACGAATGGACCGATTCGAACGAAATTTGGTACAAAAATCACAATCCGTAAACGCTGGAAGCCTATTGTTACTTTCCTTATATACATAATGTATAAGGAAAGTATTGTGACGGGGTCGAAAATTCGAATTCGAGTTTTCGACGGGAGAGCACGTTTCAAGCATCCCTGATCACGAATCAAACATTTTTGAAGTGATGTGTGTGTGTGTGTGTGTGTGTGTGTGTGTGAAAGTATGTGTGTGTGTGTGTGTGTGTGTGTGTGTGTGTGTGTGTGTGTGTGTGTGTGTGTCAGTGAGTCTGTGGAGACGATAACTGACGAACGAATGGACCGATTCGAACCAAATTTGGTACAAAAATCACAATCCGTAAACACTGGAAGCTTTTTGTTTTTATACGTAATCGAATGTTCAGAACCCCCCTAAATTTTCGAATGAAATTTTGAAAAAATCGTCAAAAAATCAAAACTGCTAATAAAGTTACGCAAATAGACATTTCTTATGTAATTTTTCATTGGAAAACGATTGGCATAAATTTTAGAACGCTAACATGAACCGTTCTCGAGATATTGTGCATTTTTAAAAAAAATTATGAAAAAGTCACATAAAAAAAAAAATTCCTATTGAGAAACATGTTCACTTTTCATATGTAATACCATGCGCTAAATTGAGTGACATCATTCTCGTGGATCTAGCTTGTTCCATTCATGAAAAAACATACTTTGAATAATACTTTTGTATTTGAACGCCAATAGTCATTTTATCTGCTGTAAGAATAACTTTTTTCTTCGTGCATAACGCTTGACGAGATTTTGGCGACGAATTTGGCGGAATGTCGCCAACTTAGCGACTTTTTTGAAATGTTGCCAAATTAGTGAAAATCTCGCCAAATGGATAAAAATGATGCTAAATCAATGAAAATGACGACTAATTGTCGAAAATTCAATATCTTGGAAAGAATATTAGTATCTACTATAAGAAAAACCTATTTTTTTACTGTAAAAGTAGTAAATTCATTACATTATATAAGGAAAAACATGTGTTGCCCACATCAGATTTTATACATAATGTATAATTTTCGAATAGTATTAGATGTATAGTATTCGAATCGAATTTGGTACAAAAATCACAATCCGTAAACACTGGAAACCTATTGTTTTTATACGCAATCGAATGTTCAGAACCCCTCTAAATTTTCGAATGAAATTTTGAAAAAATCGTCAAAAAATCAAAACCACTAATATAGTTACGTAAATAGACATTTCATAAGTAATTTTTCATTAGAAAACGATTGACATAAATTTTAGAACGCTAACATGAATCGTTCTCGAGATATTGCACATTTTTGAAAAAAAATTTCAAAAAGTCATATAAAATAAAAAAATATATATTTTCTATTGAAAAACTTGTTCACTTTTCATATGTAATACCATGCGATAAATTGGGTGACATCTTTCTCGTGGGTCTAGCTCGTTCCATTCATGAAAAAAGATACTTTGAGTAATACTTTTGTATTTGGACGCCAATAGTCATTTATCTGATGTAAGAATAACTTATTTCGTAGTGCATAATACTTGGTGAGATTTTGGCGACGAATTTGGCGGAATGTCGCCAACTTGGCGACTTTTTGAAATGTTGCCAAATTAACGAAAATCTCGCCAAATGGATAAAAATGACGCTAAATCAATAAAAATGACGACTAATTGTCGAAAATTCAATATCTTGGAAAGAATATTATTATCTACTATAAGAAAAACCTATTGTTTTTACTGTAAAAGTAATAAATTCATTACATTATATAAGGAAAGTCATGTGTTGCCCACATCAGATTGTTTTTATATGCAATCGAATGTTCAGAACCCCCCTAAGTTTTCGAGTGAAATTTTGAAAAAATCGTCAAAAAATCAAAACCGCTAATATAGTTACGCAAATAGACATTTCTTATGTAATTTTTCATTAGAAAACGATTGACATAAATTTTAAAACGCTAATATAAACCGTCCCTGAGATTATTGCACATTTTTCAAAAAAATTATCAAAAAGTTATATTAAATAAAAAAAAATATTTTTTATTGAAAAACATGTTCACTTTTCATATGTAATACCATGCGATAAATTTGGAGACATCATTCTCGTGGATCTAGTTCATGCCATTCATGAAAAAAGATACTTTGAGTAATACTTCTGTATTTGAACGTCAATAGTCATTTATCTGCTGTAAGAATAACTTATTTCTCCGTCCATAACGCTTGGCGAGATTTTGGCGACGAATTTGGCGGAATGTCGCCAACTTGGCGACATTTTTAATTGTTGCTAAATTACCAAAATTCTCGTCAAATTGTTAAAAATGACGCTAAATCAATGAAAATGACGACTAATTGAAGAAAATTCAATATCTTGGAAAGAATATAAGTATCTACTATAAGAGTAACATTTTTTTAACTGTAAAAGTAGTAAATCCATTGCATTATATAAGGAAAGTCATGTGTTGCCCACATCAGATTTTTTTTACTGTAAAATTAGTAAGTTCATTGCATTATATAAGGAAAGTCATGTGTTGCTCACATCAGTTTTTTAATTTGATACTGTGCGATACAAATAATCGCATAAAAAAGTATAATATTTGCATAAGAAAGTTGAGTGGAGACTCATATTACCGATAATTCCCTGTTCTAGCCTTAAAATCGTTTGTGCATCACCTTGCATGAATTAACAGAGCAAAGGTGTGACCGCAATTGTTCAAACACATAGTGGGCGAGATAAAAAATATTCTGTTATGTAAATAATGTTTGAGATAACTGTGTTTATTACAAATGCATAATGAGAAAAAATAAATGGAAACTTTATTGGTTAATATAAAATAGCGGTTTTAGCTTCATTATTTTTAATTATTGCCTGTAAATTTATCCCTTCGTCTGTGATCCGGAAGCAATACATTGATCATATTGCTTCACCCGTTATCTTTGCCTTAAAATCAAGAGAACTAAATTTACCAGACAAAGACAGCGATGCTGGTAATAACCTTAAGCTTTTAATAATTATTCTTGGAGTAATCGATTACATTTATGTCAATTTTTTAGATATTCTATTTATTTTACTATTACTCAAGTTTTAACCAATCTTGTCTATTACAATTAATTTCTTACGTAATTTGATCTTAGATAAATGTGACGGTAACGACGACAACTACTTTAATGTCAAATAAATGTCCCTTTAATTTTATCCTTTATTAATTTAGTGAGCAATTATTTGACAAAATCGTTTTACAATTGTCTTGAATCTTCGTCCACGGATAATTTTTGCTCAATCACACGGCGCTATTTGTTTCATTTCCACATTCCATCTATTTGTGCTCTCCAGAAACTGCTGGGGGCTTTAAGACTGACCCTGATTCAATCTGCTTCTCTCCATGCACTAATATGCTGCGGTTCATCATTAATACGCTCCGTTTCATGCATCAATGTGCTCCGCTCCATGAATCAATTTTTCCGCTCAATGCATCAACTTCGTCGCTTTATGTATCAGCCTGCTCAGTTCTATGCATCAGTCTGCAATCTGTTACACTTTATGCATGAATTTGCAATCTGCTCAGCTCCATGCACCTATTTACGATCTACTCGGATTTATGTATAAATCGTAGACTTTTTCTCCCGGACTTTTATGTTATACGTCGTAACCTTCCTTTCTATTTGATTATAGCTGCTCAACTTCAATTTCTTGCTCGGCATCTGATTTGTCTTCGCCATTTTCTTCTATAATTATGGTTCCTATCTTCGCAAATTGGTTGTTAATTTTATTACCAGCATTGTAATCCGTCAGGAGACTGAAAGTCTAGTGTAAGGTCCACCCACAATATAATATATATATAAATTTTGCCTCAGTAACTCAATGGTTAAAACGTCATCTGGCAAGTTTTAAGATACTTAACTCGAATCTCGGTTGGGGCTTGAGTTATCAAGAATAGATAATTGTCCCATTTGTAAATTCTGAATTCACTTTCGTTGATTTATGTTTATAATGTTGCAAGTTTCTGAAGTTGATGACATTTGAATGTTACTTATTGTTACAATAACTAAAATAGAATTTCGCTCTCCAGCATATTCTAAAATCATTTTTTCAATATTCAGCTACAAATGCTTTACGCAATATAAATTCGTGATACGAAATAATTTTTCAGACGTCAGACTTCCTGTTGAGAAAGAAAATTTCAACAGTCCACATTGTCATATTTGCTTCATAAGGAGTATTTATAATTTAGTCAAGCAACACTGCCGTGCCTTATCAGCAAGTATTTTTGTTGTGAAAGTTATGAGCGGCCGATATATGCATTTATATGGAAAAACTGTTCTGCCGTCACATCAGAATTTATATTATGCTGTCTGATGTAGACCAGTTCTTGCAGAACTTTTATATTAATCGGTGACATTAAGGTGACATTGATAGTAATCGGCGTCATTACTGTGGTGACATTAATCTATATATCCCAGAAAATATTTGAAGTGAATGAAAAGGTGAGTTCATTTACTTTTATTATTATCAGGGTCTTTTATATAAAAAGGCTTATAGAGTCCTGGTCTGGGACACTCGGAATTTAAGGGACCCCAAACAAACATTTTAATATTAATAATGTTAATATCGAAATGTACAAAGATCATGGTTTCTGATTTATGCAAACTTTGCTTTCGAATACTTAAGTATTGCAATCGTCCACTAGCCTTGCTAGTGTGGCAGTTGTAAAAAAAATGTGCGAATGATGCAGTTACTGCAACTGTAGTGTGTGGTTCTAATCAAGATAAAAGAAAGTGATAGTTCATGTTGTTTAAGTATAAAAAGTCAAATTAGGGAATAGGAAGTTAGTATGAGCTTGGCTTGAATACTGTAGGATGAATAGGTAGTGATATTGTCTAGATGTGTATTTCTATCGTATTACTTTAAATTGATTCTATTCCTGGCTAAGTCAGAAAAAATGTTACGTTATAAAGCAATAAAATTAATTATTCTTTTTATTCTGTCTGCAGAATTTCACAAATCGTGTATTTTGATGTTAATATTTTGATGCAACATTGCACGGCAGAAGGTTGTAAAATCAATTCTATCATTTTCATACAGTTTACCGAAAAATCAATTAATTATGTTGCAATCAACTCAGTTAGATCACTGAAACAGAAAAATTAAATGTTTTTTTTTTCAAAATTCAATTCACCAAATTCTCAATTTACCAAAATTATCATTTTTCAAAATACATTTCACGTAATGCCTCTTTAACCTAGTACAGGTCAACTTGGTCTGATTACAATGCAGAAATGTTTTAATTGCGATTTTTTTAATTATGATTCACCAATTGCCCGATTACAAAAAGTATTTTTCAACCAGATCCAGTTGAATTACTGGTCATGCGAGTTTGATCTGAAAATAACTCTAAATCAACTTCGAAATTAAGTACACCAGTATCTTTTTAGAGCTTGTTTTTGATTGAGAATAGCTTTCCGATGTTTGGCTGAACCAAGTTGTTGTTGTTGAGACCCAGACCGTCCGACCTACCAGAAAGGTGCAAGGTAACTGTTTGGACGGCCGGGAAGTGCCACCCAATTTAGACCGGAACCCAGTGGGGAAGGCATCCTCAGGGACCGTACCCTCCTTCCCCTACTACCAACCTCTCGGAAGGACATACGGACCCACATGTTTAACGTGATCGTACTCCGCATGAACACGGCGGCAGTTGTGGCAGCGTGCAAATCCAGAGCGCAAACCACGGGCTACCGCGTCCGAAATGTGCCAACAGCACGCGATGTTCCCAGGTGGTCACCCACCCAAGTACTAACCACGGCTGATGCTGCTTGACTTCGGTGATCTAACGAGAACCGGTGTTATCGGCACGGTAGGGCCGTTGGCCTTGGCTGAACCAAGTGAAATTGGTAAATAAACAACAATAAAAAACGCAACAACCCTTTCACCAAGGATGGATTACCAAGAGGTGTTCACTTCTCTTCGCCAAGGATGGAATGCCAAAAATCACCTCTTCGGTAAGGATGAATTACCAAGGATCACCTCTCTTCGCCAAGGATGGAATGCCAAAAGTCACCTCTTCGGTAAGGATGAATTACCAAGGATCACCTCTCTTCGCCAAGGATGGAATGCCAAAAGTCACATCTTCGGTAAGGATGAATTACCAAGGACCACCTCTCTTCGCCAACGATGGAATGTCAAAAGTCACCTCTTCGGTAAGGATGAATTACCAAGGATCACCTCTCTCCGCCAAGGATGGAATGCCAAAAGTCACCTCTTCGGTAAGGATGAATTACCAAGGATCACCTTTTCACCAAGGATGGTATACCAAAAATAACCTCTTCGTTAAGGAAGGATTACTAAAGTTCACATTCGACGAAAAGTGAAATTGCTATTCTAGACTTTCTACTCTCAATTAATAAAAGCTATGAACATTTTAAGTTCATAGAGAGCTTTTATTAATTATCGTACAATTTTGCGAGCACGTGGCTTTATTTTAGCACTGAAAATTTTATTTTAACATTAATGGTTAAGGTATTCGCAAAAAACAGCAAGGAATAGATTTCATAGAAATTTCTTTTTAAGCTTTTACATATTTATATGTTTTGCATATTTATTTATCAGTAATGCATTGTACCAATTCCCAGGGTTTTCTCTAGGGAAAATTTCTTATTGCACAATCAGACACTATTAGCAATATATATATATATATTGCAGAAGAGGATAGGGGTTCGAGTGTTTTTAAACCCAAAAATTTTGGAAATTTCAAAGTTAAAGTATGGTTATTTTAGTAATTTTATAAAATATCCTAAATTTTCTATCTCAATAGGTGTGTGTGAGGGGGTGTAATATGCCGTTCTTCATTAGTTACTTTGTAATGAGATCTAAGCTCTTATACAGAATTGTTCTATTGGTGACCATCGAACAACGATAATTCTTAGATAACATATTTAAAATTAACATTAGTAAAATTAACATTACTAAAATTATTTACGTGGGGGATTTTGTATGGCATGAAAAAAAATAGTTAAAAATCTCGACACTAGGGGCGCTGCTCCAGATAAAGCCAAGGAGGTAGCTTATTCTTATCGCTCACGCAACGCAAAATTAGGATCAGACAAAAATATTATTGAATACCACCTCACACTGCTGTCAAGTGATGGAGTTGCTACTGTCAACGTTGGCGCCGATCGCCTACTGAGCAAGCATAGCACACATGACTGGCCTGCGAGATCTCCAGATCTCACACCCTGTGATATCTGGTTGTGGGGTTACCTAAAATCACGGGTCTATGGAGGAAATCCCCAGTCCTTACCAGCACTGAAAGACGCCTTACGACAGGAGGTAGCAGCCATTCCCGTTGATATGCTGTTTCACGCTGTATCAGCCGTAATACCGTGACTGCACTCAGTACCGGAATGGGGTGGTGGACACATTGTGCACTTGCAGCTGTAAATCATGCTGAAATAAAATATCTCATTTCACAATTATGACCTCGCATTGTTTTCTCTGCAGGAGCGCCCCCTGGTGTCGAGATTTTGAACTAAATTTTTTTCATGCCATGCAAAATCCCCCACTACGGTGAATATTAATCTGCAACCCGCATGTCTCTCCGACCCATATATATTTTTTATAACGTTTTACTTTTGCTTCGAACTTTGGAATCACCCTGTATATATATTATTATTATTTTTTTTTTAAGTTTGAAAAATCTGTATTAGTGTTCCAAATGATCACGATTATAGCATGTTACCCTTACTTTTAAAGGACTTGAAAAAAATCTTTCGATTGATACCAAGTATGATATTGTACCCCCCGGGGGATATGTCCCCCGATGGGAGCTAATAATGGCACGAACACTAAAATTGCATCCCAGCTATTTTTCACTAGAATGATTGAGACTATTAAGTTTCGTGATCATTGGACATAAACACCCATTTTATGTATGATTATGTGAAATTTTGACCTATGTTGGTATGTTAAGAAAATATAAAATTTCTATTAAATTTCAAAGTTTTGCTCGAATTTAAAAAAAATTCTATCGATTTCTAATTACTTCCCTAATAAAGCATCAGAATATAAAGTTTCGTGAAAATCGATAATTATTTGTGGCAGCTATAGTGTACACAAAAAATTAACCAAAGACAAACAGACGGACATCACTCCAAAAATAGTCAAAACTTGTTCAGGAGGTCCTAAAACATATACTGTCATCAAAGTCTTGAAATCGAAAACTGTCGTGAAAGCAATACTTTCTCAATACTACTTATGAAAAAGTAAAAATTAACAAATATTGATATTTAATGAAATACGTAACAGTAAGACACCATGGTACACAAATATAATTGAAATAATTTTCAACTGCAGCAAAAATATTTTAATTGAAATTTTTACTCAGTATTGTATAGGAGTTAAACAGCGTTGAAAATTAGAACGAGAAAAATCTTAAATATGTGTTTATGTCACTTCTTTCTTTTTCTTTTTACTGATGAATCACTACTTCATATGCACAAAACTTATTGTGCACATAAAATGGATTGTGCTAAATAAAAAGCATTAACGCACAAGGGAAAATGCTTCAACTCGAACTCATTATTTTAATAAAATATTTACAGTCACTTGAATAAACACATTTAATCATTATAAAAATATATCCTCTAAATCCCAATAACAACACTGAAATATTAAAAAAAAAAGCTGTTATTTTAAAACTGCACAAATTGCAATTTTATATAGCACAAAATATTTTCGTATTGTACAAATTGCCACAACTACACGTTAAATCTCTCCCCCTCCACATACACACACATTGCTATTCGCCTGAACTACTAATACAGATAAAATACATTGCGACATTAATATATGAGATTGTTGTTTACTGCAAAAACCAAGAAGGACATTCCGATAATTCTAGAATTACGGTTTTTGGAATTACTAAATGGCTTGTTTATAAATTAGAAGTTTATTGATTGCAAACACTTTGAGAAACAACAAACATCTCTGCAGTTCGTGTTTATCGTGACAATGTACAAACGGGGTCAATTTAACAGTTCCACCCAATCGGTGGTAAACAAAACACCCACATAAATCATGGGATCGATTTATGATTGTGTTCTAAATTTTCATGAAAATTATACACATTCATCACGAAAATTGTGTCATTTCACGAAAATTGTTCCAGTTCGTTGCCATGGTAACTACAACACTCTTTTTAGAAATATCGAAAATTCATTTCATTTTGGTCTTTCTCCATTTCCTTGTGATTTTCTTTTGCTGTCTCATACAATTGCAATAGCGTCACCAGGGGGGGGGGGGTTGAATGACGAGTTTATATGCTCTCTGTGGCAAGTTCTGGGAAAAGCACGATTATTAACCAAGCAACGAAATTTGAAAAGTTCCCTTAACTCGCCGAAAATCGTCGAGTTGGCGATATTTCGGCAAATTTGTCGCCAAGATCAAGTGACCCAGACCTTCAAATTGCAACAATGGTTTCCTGTTACGCAGTAGCATCCTGCGGTTATCTGAGATCCCAAGAAGACTTTCATAAAAAAGCCTCATCCGAGCAATAAATAATGAAACGTCACACATTCAATAATTGTTAATCCGAAAAATCGATTATCCGAAAATTTAATTGTGTTATTTCTACAAGTTCAGAAAAAATACGGATTCATTAAAAGACTTAACATATGCGTTTAGTTCTGTACAAACCAGTGAGTGAGGCTAGTGTGTTACACATTTCCCTTATGCTCCCACTGGTTTGCTACGCATCATGAGAGTCTAGAGTGTTTCATATTTTCATTATATTGTATACAATTTTAATGTGTTCAGATTATTGATTACAGTATTAATTATTAAATATAGCAATTATGCCGAAATCTAGTACGGAATGCGTAGGAGATTTGGCTTGTCTATACAGTTGAAGATGCAGCTTTACTAGGAACGGATTTAGATAAAATACCAATGATTTTCTGTGACGATTTCAATATGAATTTTACTTTTCCAGAAACGCAGACACTGATTGAATTTTCAATACAAAATACAACTTGGAAATGAATAATAATTCATCAGTATCAACTATGAAATCTGGGACTACGATTGACGCAGAACGAAATGATTAAAATCTGCAATTACGATTAACGCAGAAGGAAATGATTGAAATCTGAGACTAAGATTCAGGCAGAATGAAATGATTGAAATCTGCAAGACGCAGAAGGAAATGATTGAAATCTGAGACTAAGATTCAGGCAGAACAGAATGATTGAAATCTGCAACTACGATTTTTTTTTTCGACTGACGCAGAAAGAAATGCGTGAAATCTGGGACTACGATTGAAGCAGAATGAAATGATTGAAATCTGGAACTGAATTTGACGCAGAAGGAAATGACTGAAATATGGAGGTACAATTCACGCAGAATAAAGTGATTGAAATCTGGAACTACGATTGACGCAGAATGAAATGATTGAAATCTGGGACTAGAATTTGCTAGATATTTAACAGTTATAATCGATGAATTATGCATCTTTTTTTTCCGTTATCATAAACCAATAATTTCTTTTTTTTAAATTGTGAGCACAAGGATAATTCCTGATGGCATTTACTTTTTATTTATGTTTTATTTTAAATGGTATGAGTAACTTTAATATTAATGTGTTTAATGTTATTAATGCTTTTACTTATCGCAGATCATATTGTCTGTATCGTATTTTTACATATATAATATATAATATTGTGTGTGTTATATATTCAAAACACTGGCATGTTAAATTTGATAAAATACAATGTACAAGTACATTTACAACTATATGATTGTTACATCCATTCATTGATAACTCTGTTTTCCTTGTATCGCCTTGCATGTGGCAATTACGTTTTCATTTGTTTACCTTTTATATTTAGAAATACGTTTTATAACTCAATATTTAAATATTATATTTTAAACTTTCTTCACTTCAATCAATTTAATCTATAAAATATTAATTTATGCAATAAATATTTTTATTGTAAAAGATATGATTAGTACGTTTTGAAATATATTTACAAAAGTTTCAGACTTATGCTGGGTTCGCACTATATTGCCACTGGGGCTAATAATTTTGTGTTCGCAGAAGATTACCCGCTCCAGAGTAATTTTTGCTAAGTTTTTATCTAGTTTCAACCACCCGTGTTTTTCTCGCTAAAACCACATGGAAAAACCTACTAGTAAAAGCCACTAAGAAAAACCCACCGCATAAAATGTATTTTTAATACCTATACTCAGTTAGGGAAGGGAAAAATTGGAAAATTAGCGAAACACTTGTTTGATTATATTATTGGCTGTAACAAGTACAAAACTTACAAAATAATATGACACTTTTAATCGTTCATTACATTAAACATTGCATAATTGACAACTTTTGCAAATTCAAAATCCAAATATTTATTGAAACTGTTCTTGCTCGTTAATACAGTATCAGTTAAAAATACGTTACCACTTAAATGGGACTGGTATGTATTATTACTTATTCAATAAATCATGTTATTATTATCACTTTAATTGCAAGTAAAACTATTGCACTCCTTCAACCTGAAGTATTTATCCTTTCATCCAAAAAGTGCATACTACCTAACCTACATGAACTCCTTAGCAAGACATAAATCAAAGATAACTTTTCACATCCTTGTAGGTGAATTATTCTTGAAGTAGATAACCAAATACGCATACGCTTACACTTTTTAATACTAAGATAGAAAAAGCATAACATAGAAAAAATCTGATGTGGGCAACACATGACTTTCCTTATATAATGCAATGAATTTACTACTTTTACTGTTAAAAAAATGTTATTCTTTTAGTAGATACTTATATTCTTTCCAAGATGTTGAATTTTCTTCAATTAGTCGTCATGTTCATTGATTTAGCGTCATTTTTATCCATTTGGCGAGATATTTGTTAATTTGGCAACAATTAAAAATATCGCCAAGTTGGCGACATTCCGCTAAATTCGTCGCCAAAATCTCGCCAAGCGTTATGGACGGAGAAATAAGTTATTCTTACAGCAGATAAATGACTATTGGCATTCAAATACAAAAGTATTACTCAAAGTATCTTTTTTCATGAATGGAACGAGTTAGATCCACGAGAATGATGTCACTCAATTTATCGCATGGTATTACATATGAAAAGTGTACATGTTTCTCAATAGGATATCTTTTTTTTTATTTTATACGACCTTTTGATAATTATTTTGAAAAATGTGCAATATCTCGAGAACGGTTCATGTTAGCGTTCTAAAATTTACGTCAACGGTTTTCTAATGAAAAATTACATAAGAAATGTCTATTTGCGTAACTTTATTAGCGGTTTTGATTTTTTGACGATTTTTTCAAAACTTCACTCGAAAATTTAGGTGAGTTCTGAACATTCGATTGCGTATAAAAACAATAGGCTTCCAGTGTTTATGAATTGTGATTTTTGTACCGAATTTCGTTCGAATCGGTCCATTCGTTCGTCAGTTATCGTCTCCACAGACTAACTGACTCACACACACACATACTTTCACACACACACACATACTTTCACACACACACACACATACTTTCACACACACACACACACATACACACAGACATCACTTTAAAAATGTTTTATTCGTAATCAGGGATGCTTGACACGTGCTTTCCCGTCGAAAATTCGAATTCGAATTTCCGACCCCGTCACAATACTTTCCTTATACATTATGTATATAAGGAAAGTAAAAATTAAGATAAGAACCATGTTGAATAAAAATAATGTAAAGCAAGAAATTTATGAAAGAGCCTTCACATGGTGTATGCACTTCATTTTTGACGGAACTTAAAATAAAATTATACTTTTCTTCACCCTTATTTCGAACAGTCATGCGAATTTTTTTGTAAAACAGGACGGAGCATCTTTAAGAGTCGGAAATGGAAATATTTATTGATAATAAAGACTCCCCCCCCCCCCTACGTTCTCCAAAGTTCGATGGTGAATCCATATCAGTCATCACCTAAACTTATTTTACAGCCAAGAGATGTTGCAAGGAAAATGCAATTTTTTAATCGGAACTAGCATTTCTAGAAGCGGAAGTAGAAATCCTTATTGAGATCCTTACTCCCACTAGAATATAATGGTGAATACATATCAATCATCATCTAAGCTCTTTCTATAGTTAATTCTGAAAACAAAATATATGCTTCAAAGAAAATTTTGAACTGGACGTAGAAAAGAACCAGAAGCTAAAATACTTAGTGAATTCTCCTACACCCTCAGAACCTTGGTGCCAACTTCATATCAGTCACCACCTAAGATCTATTAGAGAAATAGAAGTTAGATTGAAAATGAAAAAATGTTAACCGAAATTGGAAAATCCGAAAGTGAAAATTCTTAAAAATCCCTCCAACCTCATCTAGAATTTAATGGTGAATCCCTATTAGCATAATCTAATCTCTAACTAAAGCCAATTCTGAGAAATACATGTTTAAAGGAATTTTTTTAACCGGAAGTGGATATCCTTAGTGAACTCCTACCCACTGCAAAATTTGGTGCCGAATCAATATCAGTCGTCATCTAAGCTCTTTCAATAATCGATCCTGAAAAATAAATATTGCAAAGATAATGGTAAATTTTTGAATCAAAAATGGCATTTCCAAAAATTGAAATCCTTAGTGAATCATCCTACTCCCTCCTGAATTTATGCTAAATCCATATCAATCGTTATCTAAGCGCTATTTATAACCAATCTCGATAAATATATGTTTTGAGTAAGAAATTTAAAGCGAAGTTGAAAAGGAATTGGAAATTCTTAATGAACCACCCAACCTCCCTGAGATCAGCTATCATCTAAGCTCTATTTATAGATAATCTTAAACATAAATTCTTTCAAAGGAAATAAAAATTTTCGAGCTGTAAATGGAAAAACAACCAAAATTAGAAATTCTTCGTACGCCCCCCCCCCCTCCTCTTGGTTCCGCTAAAATTTGACGCTGAATTTATATTAGTCATAATGTAAGATCAATCTATAGTACATACCGAGAAATAAATGCTTCAAAAAATGTTTTGGTAAATTTGATTACCACCAATAATTAATTACACATATATAAATTTTTTATAAATCACATTTTAATGACTAATTATTAAAATATCTGTAAAGTATTACTGTCTTGTGTATTTTTTCCTGCCTTAACGGAATTCTCAATTTTGACCCAATATACGTCCACAGGTTGAAAATATTCATAACGATGCAGAGTCGGACGGATAACTGTAAAGTTCTTTTTAAACTCACCAAACTTCACAGCAATTCCACTCATAAAAACCCAAAAACTTTAAAGCAATTTATGCACAATATTTTACATATACTATAAAATAAATTAAAGAAAAGACAGAACATTTCGCAGAAACCCGGCTATAACCGCAAGAAACCAAGCGAGTTGTATTTTTCTAAATTAGATTGGGTTTATCCAAACGCTCCCTGTGATTCCTTTAAAAAGACCTACACTACAATTTTATTGTCAAGCTAGACGGATGATATTTTTTTTAATTTGTGGTCTTGGGTGTTTCGTGAAAAGTCCTTGTGTTTCAGGGAGAATGAAATCAACGGAATAAGAAATCAATGGTTTTCCATAGAAGTAAATAGTAATAAGAAAAATTATTAGGAAACAGGGGAGAATTTAGCTATGATAGTTGCGCCCTCTGGAACTGGTAATTTCATAAAATAGGTAAAATTATTATTATTAGGTGTTTCCAGTTCGATTGAAATGGACCAACAGCAAAACATTATTTAAAATTAAATGGTAGCTAATTTGTGAAAATCAATTAAATCCTTTTAAGATGTAAGTTTTGTCACGTTTGTGACAAACAATATGAAACTAATAAAGTGGGCATTGTCTGTATAAGGATTAAATCGAACTATAATGACTGAAAAAACAAATTTTCGGTTCTACTGTTTTAAATAAATTTGTAGATGCCCTACTATTTACTTTCATAGGAAGTTATCTGTACACACCTGCAGTTCGGGTAAAATGGAATAAGGCAAGTATTTCAATTATCGATATCTTAGCGAATTTTTCATCAAAACGTAATTTTCATCAAAACGTAAATTTCTTTCGCCCAAATTAAGAATGGTGCGTGTAAACTTTACTAATAGACATTTTTACTTTCTCATCCGTAGTATTGAGAAAGTATTGTTTTCAAGAAAATTTTTGCTTTCGAGATTTTGAGGACAAGATATGTTTTAAGACCTCTTGAACATGTCTCGACTGCTTTTGGAGTGATGTTGGTCACTCTGTCTGATGTCTGTGTTCCATTTCTTGTTTACACGATAGCAGACACAACTATTAATGAAATTTCGTCAAACTTTATTTCGGGATTTGTTATCAAAAGATCTAAAACTAGATTGAATTTTTTTAATTCGAGAGAAAACTTTGAATTTTATTCGAAATTTTATATTTTTACTTTCCCTGCAATACATGGTAATGTATAGGGAAAGTATTGGAATCATGCCGAAAATCGCAACTCGAGTTTTCGACGGTTGTACACGTTTCGAGACTTCTAGAATACGAAAAAACCATTTTTAGCGTGACGTCTGTGTGTGTGTCTGTGTGTCTGTCTGTCTGTGTGTCTGTCTGTGCAGATATTGTATCCACTCTAACTAAAAACTAATGGACCGAATTTCACAAAATTTGGTAGGTAAGTTACTTGTGAGCGAGTCTGGTGCTGATTAGTTTTGGGTACGATTCGGGATAAAAGAACCCGCCTTTTTTTTGCGAAATGACCCCCAAAAGCTTGTATCCACTTTAACTGAAAAATTGATGGACCGAATTTCATAAAATTCGGTAGATGAGTCACTTGTGGGTTACCCTGGTACTGATTAGATTTTGGCACGATTCGGAAAAAAATGACCTGCCTTTTTTTGCAAAATGGCCCGCAAAAATCGTCCAAATCTAAACTAAAGAACTAGGTATACTCAAATATATCCATTAAATGCTGATTTAATACGTAATTTTTAATGACGAAAAGAATAAGATCAACCCCATTACACTAGGACTAGCCGTTCTCGAGATATTTTAGTTTTTCGTACTTTCCCTACACTACCTTTGAAAATAAGCCCGGTTACCGAATGAGAACGAAAATTGAATTAAAAGTGAAATAAATTTAATTAAAATAAAGGGAACGTTTATATAAGTCTGCAGGGAAAGTCATGTGCTGCTCACATAAGATTTTTTACATTCCCTGCAGTACATGGTAATGTATAGGGAAAGTATTGGAATCATGTCGAAAACCGCAACTCGAGTTTTCGACGGATCTACACGTTTCGATACCTCTAGAATACGAAAAAACCATTTTTAGCGTGACGTCTGTGTGTGTGTGTCTGTGTGTCTGTGTGTCTGTCTGTGTGTCTGTATGTCTGTCTGTGCAAATTCTGTATCCACTCTAACTAAAAAACTAATCGACCGAATTTCACAAAATTTGGTAGGTAAGTCACTTGTGGGCGAGTCTGGTGCTGATTAGTTTTGGGTACGATTCGGGATTGCAAAATAACCCGCAAAAGTTTGTATCCACTCTAGCTGAAAAACTAATGGACCGAATGTCACAAAATTAGATAGATGCGTCACTTAGGGGTCATCCTGGTGCTGATTAGATTTTGGTACGATTCGGAAAAAAATAACCTACCATTTTTTGCAAAACGGCCCGCAAAAATTGCCAAAATCTACACTAAAAAGCTACGTATGCTCAAATATATCCATTAAATGCTTGTTTAATACGTAATTCATAACGAAGAAAAGAATAAGATCAACCCCATTACACTAGGACTAGCTGTTCTCGAGATATATTAGTTTTTTTCGTATTTTCACCTCGCCACCTTTGGAAATAAGTCCAGTTACCAAATGAGAACGAAAATTGAATTAATAGTGAATTAAATTTAATTAAAATAAAGAGAACGTGGATATAAGTCTGCAGGGAAAGTCATGTGCTGCCCACATCAGATTTTTTAACATTTTAGCATAGAACAAAATTTAACATAATCATGGGTTTATTTATGATTCAATGATCACGAGGCTTAATAGTTTCAATCATTGTTGTGAGAAATAGCCGCGATACAATTTTTTTTGTTCGTGACGTCATAAGCGACCCTTGGGAGGGGGACGTTACCTCTCTTGGGGAGGGCGGCGGTACATTGTCCAATATGGTATTAATCATAAAATTTTATCAATCCCTTTAAAGTGAAGGGTAACGCTCAAAATTGTAATCATTTGAATTCATGATATCGATTTTTAAATTTTTTCTCGTAAAATTTGAAAAAAAAAATGGTATGAAAAAAACGAGTTTAACCACGCTCCAGTTGATTTTACTGGGGTAGGTATAATAAATTAAATTTCGCATTTTATGAAATTCTTAGTTTGGGGGAGGGGGTGCAACTGTCATAGCTAAATTCTCACCCCTGTTTACTGCTTCCCTATTTAATTTACCCTGTTTAATTACCCCTGTTTAATATTCTTCATGCTTCCCTTTACTTGATTCACTCAACCGTTGATTTTATATTCCTGTCGGACACTGTTTGTGATACACTCTTTATATATACAGGGTGTCCCAAAAAGATTGAAAAGCGCTTTAATTCTTTACCTTTTAGAGATAAGTGGGCAATGTAAAGTGCAAAAATGTTGAAAGTAGGGTAGGAAATAAGACTACGTTAATGAAATAATCCTCCCATTCATTTTCAAAAAGTTATATTTTTTAAATTTTTATATGACCCCCTTAGACAAATTTGGTCAATTAGACAGTTTTTATTTTTAATGCAACAAGATCATTAAAAAACCGCATTAAAATCAACTGAATTATGATAAAGGAAAAAATCTGACTTATGCCACTTTTCTGTACCACGTAAAACGCTGTTTCATCAGTGAAAATAGGGATCATAAACTAATTGAGGATGGAAATTGTTTAGATCAAATATACATTAATATGTGTCAAAATTTTTTATTACAAATGCATCTAAATAAAGCATTACAAAGACAGAGATCATATAAAGCAGTGGTACTCACAACGCGGTTGGGTATCCTATGTATTATTATCCATTTTTATCTTTTTTTGTGATATGTCACAAATTTACATTTCTAATTTGATATAGGGTCCCCATTCACAATATTCAATTGTCAATTAAATATAACTCGTTTAATTTTAAACATACAGATATACTTTTTTTTTTAAATGATCTTGTTGCATTAAAAATAAAAATTTCTGATTGACCAAATTTGTGTAAGGGGGTCGTATAAAAATTTAAAAAGTGTAACGTTTTGAAAATGAATGGGAGGACTATTTCATTAACGTTGTCTTATTTCGTACCTTACTTTCAACATTTTTACAATTTGTATTGCCCGTTTATCTCCAACAGGTAAAGAATTAAAGCGCGTTTCAATCTTTTTGGGACACCCTGTACAGACCTCTGGGAAGGTAAATAATTTTCTGAATTACAATCATTTTATCATTAGTTATATACTTTATTAAATGCAGTTATTCATTATGCGTACTTTGTTTATCTACAAACCAGCCACTTCTCCTGGTGCTTTGAGCGTTATTAATGGCAGGCTATCATCAAATGTGACATCTACAAACTCAATCAAATTTGTTGATAACAAGTTTAAATTGTTGGCAGCGAAAGGATATCAAATGGTGTGTATTTCTTATTTGATAGAAGCAAAGTACTGCAAGTTTTTTCGTCAACCGTAATTCGAATTTTCGAATTCGAATTTTTGTTGATCTGGAAGATGAGAGGGATCGAAACCGAGATTCGAGAGGGAGTGGATGTGCTCGATAATTAAGCAAAGTGATTGTGAAGTTTTTGACTGTTACACAGTCATCCCTAATTCGAATTCTTGAAATTTTAGATTTTTTTCCTTGGTCTTGAGTCGGACTGAATGACACCAAAAAACAAAATTCTAACTTGAGAGGAAGTGCTAGATGATTTTGTTACATCACCCCGTCACTCGCTGAGTCATTATCAGTCTACATTGTACAGATACTTGCAGATTTTTTTTTATGTTATCGTTCTCTACCTTGTTCTTCACGGATACCGATACCACAGTAAACATGTTTACTTCCCTTTCTGGAATTGGTTAAAATGAAAACGAAAAATTCGAGAAATTCTACTTCTATTTTTCGGTTATATATGGCTATATACATAAAGAATAATCCTTAAACCTTGACGCTTCTCAAATAATCTTTAAAATAGTTGAAAAACAGCTGTATTCAGCTTAGCTACAAAAAGTTGTATATCACTCTTATCAGCGTAAACATGAACTTCTATCTTTCCGATCAAGTTTCATTCAGAGAACGTAACGTCGACGTCACGTGTGACGTATGTGATGAAGTATCATTGACGACATTGCAGCTGCCGTGTGTGTTAAATATGTGTTAAGGTCGTTTCTAAAGTGAGAATCTTACGCATCACGAATATAAATATAGAATATGCGTTAGAAAAATTTATGCCGTGTCATTTCTAGATGTTTGAAAAAAAAATCTGATGTGGGCAACCATGACCTTTTCTTAGATAATGCAATGACTTTACTGCTTTCACAGAAATACAGTGATGTGCACGATTTACAGCACAAAGATTTAGGGATTATGAAATTAGAATCATTTGTTAATTAGATACATTGTATAATAAAATTACGCTCTTTTCTTTCTCCTTAGATAATACAATGACTTTACATTTTTCGCCACAAAACAATGACATGCAAGATCTACAGCACACATTTTTGGGTATAATATAATTAGACTTATTTGTTAATTAGATACATTATATAATAAAATTATATAGACTCTTTTCTTTCTCCCTAGATAATTCAATGACTTTACTTTTTTACACAGTAAAACAATACTTTGAAATAGGTACTTTGAAATACTTTGGTACTTTGGTACTTTGGTACTTTGTTGAAGACCCAGACCGTCCGACTCGTCGGAGGACTTAGTAAGTCCTCCGACGAGTCGGACGGTCTGGGTCTTCAACACAGTAAAACAATGACGTGCAAAATCTGCAGCACAAGCTTTTGTAGTCCTCGGACGAGTCGGACGGTCTGGGTCTTCAACACAGTAAAACAATGACGTGCAAAATCTGCAGCACAAGCTTTTGAGTGTAATATAATTAGACTTAATTAGATACATTGTATAATAAAATTAGGCTCTTTTTTTGATGCAATACTATTTCAGAGTACCAAATTAACATGTAACAGTAAGAGTAATTCCTTACGAATTACACAAGTCATCCATTAAATGAATGGTAGTGATGGGCGGGGTGATGCGTTGGAACGGCGGAGCGGAGGAACAGAAGCATTTAGAGCAAGAAATAGCATATTTAATTCAAAGACAGATTTTACTATCCATAACAAAACATCTTCTATAACGTCACTTCGATTATTTTTGGAATAGCTCCTCTATCTCTGATCTTAGATATGGAAAGCAAAATGATAAACAGTTTCAGAAACAGCAAATTCACAACATACAACAATATTAACCTTAAAACAAGTAAAATAGAGAAACAAATACACTCCCTTCAAATAAAAGGTTCTCGTTAGATGACCGAAGTCAAGCAGCATCGGGCGTGGTTAGTACTTGGGTGGGTGACCACCTGGGAACATCGCGTACTGTTGGCACATTTCGGACGCGGTAGCCCAGCGGTTTGTGCGCTGGATTTGCACGCTGCCATAACTGCCGCCGTGTTCACGCGGAGTACGATCACGTTAAACATGTGTGTCCGTAAGTCCTTCTGAGGGGTTGGTGGTAGGGGAAGGAGGGTACGGTCCCTGTGGATGCCTCCCCCACTGGGTTCCGGTCTATATTGAGTGGCACTTCCCGGCCGTCCAAACAGTTACCTTACACCTTTCTGGTAGGTCGGATGGTCTGGGTCTCAACAACAACAACAACAACCCCTTTCAAATAAACTCAAAGAATCTAATAATCTTTCCATACTATAACAAAATTCCAATCAACACAAACGGGAAAACTTCAGATGGCTCAAAATTGAGAAAAAAAATAGTAATTGCTGGAAAATAGAGAAGGGGGGCCAGAACGACCCTCTGAAATTTCAGGATCCTGCCGTCCCATGACTGGAAGATCAAGCCACCAATCGAAGGCCAGGTCCATACACTAAACCATTCTGCAATCTTTCCTTATTTTTTTTCAGCTACTTTGATAATTTCGGCAAACTATCAGAAAAGTCGCAATTACAGGCGTTCATGAAAATTCCAGCTTCATTCCTGAAATATTCAGTTAATTATCGTCTGCCAAATCGTTATTTTTTTGTATATACAAGATAGGATGAAAAAGTTCGGAGACTGTGCTGATATCTCCATCCTGATTGGAGGAGAGGGGAACTATTTTACCGTGGCGTAGAGGCACATGTGACGCGAGATATGAAAAGGAAGAAGCAAGTTCGCAGTGCAGGGTTTTTCCAGATAATGCATGTCAGCGAACTGCAATCGTTCGCATTCGTCGAAAACGGAAATGGCGTTTGAAGAACAACGTGCGAATGTCAAATTCTGTCAGCATTTGGGGAAATCGCGGACAAAAACATTGCACCTGCTGCAGCTTGTGTAATGCTTCTGTCGGCGATTTCCCCAAATGCTGGAAGAATTTGATATTCGCAAGTTGTTCTTCAAACGCCATTTCCGTTTTCGACGAACTCGAACGACTACAGTTCACCGATACGCATTGTCTGGAAAATACATGCTTCTTCCTTTTCACATCTCGCGTCACATGTGCCTCTACGCCACGGTAGAATAGTTCCCCTTTCCTCCAATCAGGATAGGAGATATCAGCACAATCTCCGAACTTTTTGATCCTACCTTATATATATATTTATATATATGTTTCCGGCAATGTATGAAATACCGGCATTCTATAGAATACCTAGGCATTTTATAGAATACCGGCCATTTTTAGGCAAAGTATGAAATATGAGAATTATTATATACTTTCCCTAGGCATTGTATATAATACCTAGGCATTCTATAGAATGACAAATGCTATTTAGGCAAAATATGAAAAAAGGAATGAATCGGAGATGTATTTCATACTTTGCCGGTTTGTCATTTGGCATTCTATAGAATGCCTAGGAAATCTGTGAAATTTTAATCGTTTCATAGATTGCAGACCAGTTTTCGGTATTCTATATAATGCCTAGGTATTCTATAGAATTCCGGCTTTCATACATTGCCGGTAATATATATATATATATAGCGAAGAGATATTTTTGTATTTTTATATACATGTTATCATAACTATCCGGAGCGTTACTCCCCATTACAGACAGCTGATTTCCCAGAAACTTTCAGTAACATGCTTGCAAATGTATTACAGTGTATGGAACAAATTCCGCTCCAAACTCTTAGTATCGACAAGAATGAAAAAATTTCAATATTCGTACTACTTGCTGATACGATGATCTAAGAAACGTCGAACTGAGACGAACACACCAATGGCTCCAGACATATCTGAAGTAGTGAAAATCTGGCCCTATTTATGTGAAGTGTAACATGCATCAAAGCATGCCTGAACAAGCAACTATTAGCATCCGCTGTGAGCAACAGTCAACACTAATCAGGATAAGCAGTCCCATCTTGATGAATGGCATTATATTCAGGGAACGATGGGTTGTTGTCCCTCGAGACCCTCTGAATGTAACAACTACATAGTTGATAAATTGAGTGCTGAGACTGATTTAGCGAATTAAGAGCAAAGACCGAATTTTAAATTTTGCTTATTATTAAGAAATGATAATGGCTAATGAATAGTGAGCAATGAACAATAGTGAAGAAAATGAAAAAAAAAATCCTCGGTTTTCTACCGTAGTTCATCATAGAGTAAATTAAAATATATTATTCGGTAAGGAATAACATTTACAAATTCATATGCAAAAGCTTCGTATAAAGGGCCGCCGTCATATCAGATCGAGGACAAATTTCAAAATTTCTAATTTTAGCATCCAGTTTTGATATCATAAACACATTCTACATCCCAAAATGAGTCTAAATATAAATTTTTATAAATTTCCTGTCCTTAGATCTGGAGATATTACGATTTTAAATAGAATTAATTTGGGAATTATCCCCATATTTAAAGCCGCAACTTGAAAAACGAGAATATTGTTGTTTGATTAGAAGCGTTCTAATAAAGGGGGCCAGAAAATTCATCTCCCCACCCCTCATGCGTGATGCCAAGTTTAAAATGTTTTCGTACAAGCGAGCTATGAGTACATAAAATTTTGAGTTTCTAATGTCAAATTACTTTCCCAGACTTTTATTTATCCAAAATATTTTTTCATCGCGCTTTTGAATACATTAGCATTAAACAACATACAAAACATTGATATTAAAAATCTGAAGCAGGCAGCACATGACTGTCCTTATATAATGCAATGAATTTACTTCTTTAACGGTGAAAAAGTGATGAAAAGATTCCACGGCATATTGTTTGTAACGTTAAATTGTACATTTAGCGCAGTAAATTGTACATCCGGATGACAACGTCTAAAACTATTTCGTACCCAATTAACTTGTATTTTACGCAACTCTAACTTAACAATTATCAATATTGATAGCATCCTCAATAAACAATATAGTCCATATGTTTAAATATTTTAATAATAAATTCAATTAGGCGTCATTTTCATTAACTTGACGATATTTTCGTCACTGTGGGGCCAAATATCGCCAAGTTGGCGATATTTAGAAGAGCATTTCTTATATAATAAAAGGTATTCCCATCTTAGACGGAATTAAAAAGTTGCAAAATATTGTATGCTATTTGGCGCCATTTTTATCAATTTTTGCGATATTTTTATCAATTTGATAACATTTTTATCAATTTCGATAAAGTTTCGTTAATTTAGCAACATTTAAAAAGTCGCCAAGTTGGCAATATTTCACCAAAATTCGTCGCCACAATTTTGCCAAGCGTTACAGACGGAGTCTTATGGTAGAGTCTTATATTTTTTCCAAAATATTGAATTTTTATCAATTAGTTGTTATTTTCATTGATTAATTCTTATCAATTTGGCGTCATTTTTATCAATTTGGTAACATTTTTATCAAATAAGCGACATTTTCATCAATTGGGCGACGTTTCAAAAACTCACCAAGTTGGCGTTATTCCGCCAAATTCGTCGCTAAAATTTCGTCAAGCATTATAGTCGAGAAATGGGTTATTCTTATAGCAGATAAACGAATAATTGCATCCAAATACAAAACTATTACCCAAAGTATCTTCTCTTATAGTAGATTCTTATTCTTTCCAAGATATTGAATTTTCATCAATTAGTCTTCATTTTCATTGATTTAGCGTCATTTTTATCAATTTGGTGATATTTTCTCAATTTGGCAATATTTTCGTCAATTTAAAAACAGTAAAAAAACTCGCTAAATTGGCGATATTCCGACAAATTCGCCTCCAAAATTTCACAAAGTTTTCGTTCATGGAGAAATAGGTTAGTTTTATGGTAGATAAACAATTAATGGCGTCAAATTACAAAGGTATTATCCAAATTGTCTTCTCTCGTGAATAGAACGAGCTAGATCTACGAGAATGGTGATAATAAATTTATCGCATAATATTACATATGAAAAATGCAATATCTCAAGAACGGTTCATGCTAGCGTTTTAAAGTTTATGTCAATAATTTTCTAATGAAATATTACATAAGAAATGATTATTTATATAACTTTATTGAATGTTTTCATTTTTTGATGATTTTTAAAAATTTCATTTCAAAATTTAGGAGTGTTCTGAACAGTAGATTGCGTGTAAAAACAATAGGCTTCCAATATTCACTGATTGTGATTTATGTACCAAATTTTTTCAGATCGTTTCATTCGTTCGTGAGATATCGTCTCCACAGATTCTCTCTCACACATACAGATATCCCTTTAAAAACGTCTGATTCGTGTTCAGGGATGCATGAAACATGTTAACCCGTCTAAAACTCGAATTCGAATTTTCGACCCTTCACAATACTTTCCTTATACATTATACTATATATATATAAGGAAAGTAAAAAGTATGGTCTATTAAAAGAATCTTCTCTTATTATTTGTATATAACTTAAATGTATGAAAAATATATGTATTAAAATATGTACAACTGAAATGTATGAAAGTCAACAACCCACCAAATTTGAGCTTTTTAGCTGCTCCGGTTTTCGAGTTATTTCAAACTAACGAGTATATTCCCATGCCTGTGTCTCAGGACTGCATTTGCCAGAAAAATTCAAAATCTAAAAATTAAAATAGAGCTCGCAAAACAACCAAAAACTAAATTCGGACCTTCTAGCTGCTCCGGTTGTCGAGTTATTCACCCAAAACGGATACATTCCTATAGCGGACCCAATTTGGGCTAGTCCGAGAAAGTTAAAAAATTTTTTAATTAAAATAAACAACAAAAGTTAATGCCATAACTAAATCTGGACATTCTAGCTGCTCCGGTTATCGAGTTATTCATCCAAAACGAATACACTTCTGTGACTGGCCCAGGATGCGCTATCCCGGTAAAGTTCAAAATTTAAAGAATTAGAATGCACTACAAAATAAAATGACGTTCTAAATTTGAACTTTCTAGCTGATTTGGTTTTTGAAGTTATTCTCTCAAAACAAATACATTCTTATGGCAGACCCGAGACGGGCTAATCCGATTAGGTTCAAAATTCAAAGAATTGAAATATACCATAAAAGATAATGACTAACAAAATTTGAACTTTCTATTTGCTCCAGTTCCCAAGTTATTCTCCCAAAATTATTACATTGCCACGTCGAGCGAGAACGAGTTTACACAGTAAAGTTCAAAACCAAGGGAATTGAAAAACATCACAAAAAACATCGACATTCCAAATTCGGACGTTCTAAGCTGCTCCGGTTCCGAATTGTTCTCCTTAAACTATTACAATCCTACGGCGGACCAAGAACGAGTTAGCTCAATAAGGTACAAAACAAAAGGAATTAAAATACATCACAAAAGACATCGACTTTCCAAATTTGAACTTTCTAGGCTGTTCCGGTTCCGAGTATTTTCCTAAAACTATTACACTCCTACAACGGTCGGGCCAACGGCCGTACCGTGCTGAAAACACCGGTTCTCGTTAGATCACCGAAGTGAAGCAGCATCGGGCGCGGTTAGTACTTGGTGGGTGACCACCTCGGAACGCCGCGTGCTGTTGGCCATCTCGGGTGCGGTATCCCCGTGGTTTGCGCGTTAGATTTGCACGCTGCCACAAATGCCGCCGTGTTCATGCGGAGTACGATCACGTTAAACATGTGGGTCCGTAAGTCCTTCCGAGAGGTTGGTGGTAGGGGAAGGAGGGTACGGTCCCTGTGGATGCCTCCCCCACTGGGTTCCGGTCTAAATTGGGTGGCACTTCCCGGCCGTCCATACAGTTACCTTACACCTTTCTGGTAGGTCGGACGGTCTGGGTCTCAACAACAACAACTCCTACAACGGTCTGGGTTTCAACAACAACAACTCCTACAACGGGTCCAAATAGCTGTTCTAAGTCATCGGACGAGTCGGTCGGTCTGGGTCTTCAACTCCTACAACGGGGGCGGTAGCCCATTGGTTAGCGCGCTGGAGTTGCACTCGGTAGGCCCGGGTTCGATTCCAGCCACTGCCAAAACTGCCGCCGTGTTCACGCGGAGTACGATCACGTTAAACATGTGGGTCCGTAAGTCCTTCCGAGAGGTTGGTGGTAGGGGAAGGAGGGTACGGTCCCTGTGGATGCCTCCCCCACTGGGTTCCGGTCTAAATTGGGTTGCACTTCCCGGCCGTCCAAACAGTTGCCTTACACCTTTCTGGTAGGTCGGACGGTCTGGGTCTCAACAACAACAACTCCTACAACGGGCCAAGAACGAGTTAGCTCAATAAGGTACAAAATTAAAAGAATTAAAATGCATCACAAAAGACATCGACATTCCGAATTTGGACTTTCTAGGCTGTTCCGGTTCCGAATATTCCCCCAAAACTATTACATTCCTATGACGGGCCAAGAACGAGTTAGCTCAATAAGGTACAAAATTAAAAGAATTAAAATGCATCACAAAAGACATCGACATTCCGAATTTGGACTTTCTAGGCTGTTCCGGTTCCGAATATTCCCCCAAAACTATTATATTCCTATGACGGGCCAAGAACGAGTTAGCTCAATAAGGTACAAAATTAAAAGAATTAAAATGCATCACAAAAGACATCGACATTCCGAATTTGGACTGTCTAGGCTGTTCCGGTTCCGAATATTCCCCCAAAACTATTACATTCCTATGACGGGCCAAGAACGAGTTAGCTCAATAAGGTACAAAATTAAAAGAATTAAAATGCATCACAAAAGACATCGACATTCCGAATTTGGACTTTCTAGGCTGTTCCGGTTCCGAATATTCCCCCAAAACTTTTACATTCCTATGACGGGCCAAGAACGAGTTAGCTCAATAAGGTACAAAATTAAAAGAATTAAAATGCATCACAAAAGACATCGACATTTCGAATTTGGACTTTCTAGGCTGTTCCGGTTCCGAATATTCCCCCAAAACTATTACATTCCTATGGCGGGCCAAGAACGAGTTAGCTCAATAAGGTACAAAATTAAAAGAATTAAAATGCATCACGAAAGACATCGACATTCCACAAATCATGTTACGGTGTTGAATGGAATCTGATATGTTAGGGTCTCAAAAATTTGAATCACACTGACAAACAAACAACAGATCAAGTTAAATGTAAAGTTGTAATAATAATTTCAAGAATGACACATTGCTTTTTGTTGACAAAATTTTCTGTTTACAATTCTTAATCATTATTTCGTCACTTACTTCTGTGTGTGTGTGTGTGTGTGTGTGTGTGGATAAGATAACACAAGAACGAATGCTCCTGCCGTTATCAAAATTTTATGTGCCGATACATTATGTGGAAAATTAGAACTCGACCGAAATTTTAGTTATTTTCATGATTAGAATGTTAAGATTTTCATCGAATTATTTCTTATGGAAAACACATATTGCATATTTTTCAAATAAATTTATAAAAAAAATTAAAAAAAAAGTAGTAAGTATGATCCAGTAGGTTCATTTTCCACTTGCAATATTATGCAAAAAAGTCTGTTAACATCATTTTCGTGGATCTAGTTCATTCCATTCACGAGGCAAGATACTTTGTGTTCTGCTTTTGTATGTTGATGCCAAAGAATCCTCCGACAGTCATTTATGTCACGGAATATTCATTACCAGTTAATTGCATTTATCATAATTTTGTACATGAGTATGGATAAGTCCCTCCGCTTGGATTAATAATTTGCCAAATGCACCAAGTTTCAATTTACACGGTGCTAATTCAATGCCAAAATTATTATTCCGTGGCTCCCATGCATCATTATTTCGCTATCAAAGAAGTAAAATCATTGCATTATATGTAGGGAGAGTCATGTGTTGCCTTCATCATATTTTTATTAGCTACTTTGAATTTCATTTCAAAAATATTTTCCCAATATTTCCTTGGAGTGAAATTCTAGGCAAAGAAAATATCACCCACCCCCATAATTATTAATAACGTTTAATATATGGAATATATAACTTAGCGGAGTTTTGCATTTTTTCTCATACCTTGCTATAATAGTGGCGAAGCATCAGGGAAGACAAGGTATATATACAGTAATAAACTGGTTTACACCTTAAAATGCTGCGCAAATTGAAATAAATAGATTGCTTATTTATCTTGGTTTGCGTTGCATTTTACATTGTAAACTGGCTTATTATTAATTGTGCGCAAAGTCATGTGCATCCCTTATTAAAGGTATACAGTGTCTACCCAAATAATTTATTACCGAGTAAAATCTATTTTAATTATATAATTATATATAATAAATATAATGCATAAAGAATGCATAAATAAAATTTATATAATGCATAAATAAGGCATAAATAAAATTTACATAATGCATTAATAAATATAATGCAGAAATAATGCAGAAATAAAATTTATGTAATGCATTCATAAATATAATGCATAAATAAAATCCATATAATGCATTAATAAAGATAATGCATAAATATTTTATGAATATAATGCATAAAATATTTATGCATTATATTTATTAATAAATAATTTATGCATATAATGCATAAATATTTTATGCATATAATGCATAAAATATTTTCTCCGTAAATAAACGAAGGAAAATGCAAACAAATTTCTGTTTCGTCCCGAAGTGTTAGTGTATGATTCAGAAGAGATATATATCGAAATATTTACCTCACCAGGTGGTGTGGTATTGCATGGGGGATGGAACTAAAAGAGAATGCGAGCGCACCTTCCATCATTTTCTAGCCTTATTGGCCTGAGTAGACGTGTCTAAGCTATGAAATTTATTGGAGGCGTGAAGATTCCCTTTTTCCTCATGGCGCTTTTTTTTTGGGGGGGGGGGGAGGATATGTAAGATTTGAGATGGATATGTAACGGAAGTGACATTATATTGTTAAGAACACCTAACAGAAAGCTATTGTTATAATTTGAAGGCCTGAGCCACTAGGCCTTGAAAGAAAACTTGGAGAAATATCCCCAACTTGGCGACTTTTGGCGAGTTCTGGAAACTTCTCGAAATTATTTTAAATTAGTTAAATACTTCACGAGTTATGTGCACTTTCTAGAACTTTCTACAAAGCTTGCAATCGTTCGATTAGCACGCAATCGCTTAGTTGAGGTGTTGACATGATACGAGTAAAAGTATCTGCGAATCAATTACAGAACACGATATGTAATTTTACTTTAAATTATAAATACTCTTTAAGCTGCGTTATAAAACAATTCTGCTAGAAAAATGTAAAAATATATATATTTCAGATCTGCAACATCTGTGCATCGACATATGCTCTATACGTCAGTATACGCTTTTCACTTGAGCCGACTACATGCTCGTCCAGTGGAGTGACTGCAAGCTCTACATTCAAACGTGTCATTGTAAATAACTTCGTTATTGTGCTGCGATTCGGACGAAATAAGCTGCATTATATTAATCTATAAAAACTGTATAATTTTCCAAAAAAATAAATAAATAAATAAATAATAAAATAATTTCGAGAACTACAAAATATCGAAATCTTTTCCCCAGGTGTCTTATACCATCACCACATATAACATTCATCAAAACTTTCTCAGTCGAAACATGGAAGTGAATAATGTTTCACATCAGTCTATAACGAGTAACAGAGTTACTCACTAATTTTACTTTGTCATACTATAGAATATAGTATAAAGTAATCTTTTCACGAAAATCTTCAATTTCGAGATTTTGATGTCAGTATATGTTTTAAGACCTCCGGAACACACGTTTTGACTATTTTTTAAGTGATGTCCGTCTATCTATCTGTCTATGGTCGATTTTTTGTGTATACGATAGTACGATGGCTGCAACAAGTATTAATGGATTTTTGCCAGACTTTATATCCAGATGTGTTATCGAAAAATTTAGAAATAAGTAGAATTTATTGAAATTCAGGCAAAACTTTGAAATGTATTCGAAATTTTATATTTTTTCAACATGGCAGCTTGAGACGAAAGTTGATATAATCATACATAAAAGGGGTTATATATGATTCAAAGATCACGAAACTTAGCAATTTCAATTTCAATCTATGTAGTGACAAATAGCCGTGATACAAATTTGTGTTCGTGTCATTAGCACCACCTTCAGGGGTGCGCAAATCACCCCCTAGGGAGTTCATTGTCAAACTTGTATCAATCGAAATATATTAAGCCCTTTCATTTTAAAATGAAGAGCCCTACATCCCGGCTACTTTCATTTTTAAATGAAGGGGAAAATGCTACAATTGGGATCATGACCAACGGTACATATTTTTCAAATCTTTTCTAGCAGAATTTGTAAAATTTGAAAAAAAAATATCACAGGCTACTTAAAAGTGGACTCTGCTGTGAGAAGGTCGAGTTGAGTAACACTACAGTTAATTTTATCGTTTTCTAATTTTAGTCCCGGATTCTATGTCTCCTAAATCATTTTATTTCTCTTCAGCACTGCTCTGCAGTCAAGTCAGCTTTACAGTGAATATAGTTGCATGGAATGACTTTATTATAAAAAAATATATCATTTTCGCAGTCATCTGGAGCTCCGATTATCATTATCACAGTTTTTTGCATGGGTTGATTCTCGACTCAACTGTCTCTATTGGCAATAGTTGATCGGGTTGACTTTGAGTGTAAAGGTGTCATTCCGGCAGTAATTGCTCGGTTCAAGTTTCAGTATGTATCCAAAGATATCTTTATTCTTCTTCTTCTCCTTCTTTTCCTTGGATTTCGATTTGTAAAGTTGGGCGTCAAACCACTGCCAGATGGGATCTTGTTCGTCATCAAACTCGTACTCTTGGCAGCGGGGGCGAAACCATCTAGAATGAAGGAACATGTTAAATCAATAATTCTGTAACACCCGTATAACTGATGAAAATCCATGTTTAGATATACTCAACACACATTTAATATTTACAATTCCACATATCTACATTTCGATTATAATACAATTCATTTAATATTTACAATTCCTCCTTTTGATGGCGAGGTGATGGGTATTTGTGTATCCCTGAGACAGATAAATGCCCCAAATTTCTGCTACGTCAGAGTGATCATTTTCTCGGACTCAAGGGCAGCACTACAGGCTATTAGATCAGGGCCTTGTCCAACCTCCGAGGAAATCCTTGAATGCCAAATTCTTTTGGAGAAAATGAGACTAGGGGGTAGGGAAATTGCCTTACAATGGATCCCCGGACATTGTGGCCTTTACGAAAACGACCAGGCCGATAAACTTGCAAAAAAAGGTACAGAAATAGTTCAAAAGATATCTACAAATTGTTCTTTCCATTCTGTAAAACTATATATTCGCAAATTTTTGAAGCAAAAATGGAAAGGAGAACTCATGACGCGTGTCTCAAATAAGAGCTGGAGGGATATCTTGGAAAGGAAAATAGCAGACAAACCTCGGGAAAAAGCAGTGGACAATTTTAGGCTCGAAATTGGTCAGGATTGCTTGGCGAGCCATCTTTGTCGTGTTGGTATTTTTTCCAGCCCAAATTGCCCACTTTGCGGGTTAAATAAAGAAATGGACAGGACTCGCATCGGAAGGTAGCCGGCGCCTTCTGAGGTGGAGAAGTATTGGAACGCTAGAGGCCAAATGAGGAGATATTGTCTTTTCACGTTATATATGTTTCGAGTTCTGTTCTGTTTGTATAATGTCTGTCTTGCCATTGGAAATAAAAAAATAAGAATAAATAAATAAATAAATAAATAATTTTAAAAAAAACATTTCGATTAAATTATCATCTACATCTACATACTCAAAACCAAAATGGAAAGTCATTGAGACTCTTTAAAATGTAATTTAAAACATCATCATCAGGAGGAGAAAACTGGTTCTAAAAGGATTCAAACTAAAAAAATATGACTCGGACAGCACATGACTGTTACTACAAGCTGAAGTTTAATTTTCCTTAATTCCTTTCATAATCCATTGATATGAGTTTAACTGTACAGAATGAATTACGCACTCCTTTTACCAATTAATTGCACAATCCTTTTGCTTGACAAGTTGCAGAAATGCCGTCTGAATATATGAATTCAAAGAAATCTCAATTATATCTTCAAATTGACATTAACAATTCGAGATCTGCATTTTGGCTTGATGAATCAATTTCGTTGTAGGAAACGTCAATTGATACACCCACATTGATCTGAACGGGGACAATAATTGCGACGTTGGGAGATTTCCGATTTTAAATTTCGGCAGTTTACGTCAAGGTTGCCCATCCTTTTGTATCTATATATTGGCGAGCCAATATTGGTAATAGATTGATAATCAATATTGGTGCAATATTAGCAAAATTTCTAGCTACTAATTATAGCCCAATATTGGGATGTAGACATTTTGCAATTGCTGTTATAGCGATATCTTCTAATATCTTAGTAATCAATATTGGTGCAATATTAGCAAAATATCTACTTCCCACTATTGGTTCAACACTGGGATGTAGATATTTTGTCAATGCTACTAAAGATGTCCAATAATTTTGTTTAGGACACATTCCTTCTGACAACACCTATAAGATGCAGAGAGTATTATAGAAAACTCGAGCACTATCTCGTCGGTATATCTAATCGGTTGAATCAAGACCATAATTGAGGATAAAATACTAACAAGGGGGAAACGGTAATTTCCAGAAAATACCTTCATAATATTAATACAGGTGAACCTCGATATGTCGAACTTTGGTATCTCGAAATTTTCGATATCTCGAGATATTTTCATCTCCCTTTATGCACGGTATAAACTAATGTAAAACAAACTCTTTAACTCGAAATTTTTCTAATCAAACTCTCGATATCTCGAATTTTTTCATCTTACCATTTGGATCATCTTACCATTTTCAACTTTTCATTTGGAAAAATACTATCCAAAAAGTGTGTTTAATGCAGATGAAACAGGACTATTTTTTAAGTGTATGGCTGATAAAACTATGGCCATTACAGGTGGAGCATGTCATGGCGAGAAAAGGAGCAAAGGAAGATTAACTGTTCTGTTTTGCACTGATATGGAGCATGTCATGGCGAGAAAAGGAGCAAAGGAAGATTAACTGTGCTGTTTTGCACTGATATGGAGCATGTCATGGCGAGAAAAAGAGCAAAGGAAGATTAACTGTGCTGTTTTGCACTGATATGGAGCATGTCATGGCGAGAAAAGGAGCAAAGGAAGATTGACTGTGCTGTTTTGCACTGATATGGAGCATGCCATGGCGAGAAAAGGAGCAAAGGAAGATTGACTGTGCTGTTTTGCACTGATATGGAGCATGTCATGGCGAGAAAAGGAGCAAAGGAAGATTAACTGTGCTGTTTTGCACTGATATGGAGCATGTCATGGCGAGAAAAGGAGCAAAGGAAGATTAACTGTGCTGTTTTGCACTGATATGGAGCATGTCATGGCGAGAAAAGGAGCAAAGGAAGATTGACTGTGCTGTTTTGCACTGATATGGAGCATGTCATGGCGAGAAAAGGAGCAAAGGAAGATTGATTAACTGTGCTGTTTTGCACTGATATGGAGCATGTCATGGCGAGAAAAGGAGCAAAGGCAGATTAACTGTGCTGTTTTGCACTGATATGGATGGTACAGAAAGGCTCAAACACCTTATGATAGTTAAATCTGCTAAACCCCGATGTTTTTTTCAGAAATGAAATCTTTTCCAATGACTTATTTTGCGAACAAAGAGGCTTGGATGACTGCCGAAATTTTCAGTAATTGGTTGAAGGAACTAGACAGAAAAATGTCCCGTGAAAATCGCGATATTGTTCTCTTCTTGGACAACTGTACAACGCATAATAGTGTGCCGAAATTAAAATCCGTGAAAGTTCTTTTTATGCCACCAAACACAACTTCTAAGTTACAGCCTTTGGACCAAGGTATTATTCAGAGTTTTAAAGTAAATGTCGCCACAAAATTAAGCGTATTTGGATCAGCCTAGCTCATTTGAAAAATGTGATAGATATTGAAGGATTCAGTAACTGTAACCAAACTGTCATTGATGACTATTTTGCAAAGTAAAGAAATGCAAGATTAAATTTTAATAATGTATGTACGTACATAGTATTACATTAAATGTGTATCCAATCATTTCAAGCTTCGCTTTATTTGTTGTCAGCATTTTCTTGGGTAATACCCAATTCTCTGTCTGCAAGATAAAGTAAGTGATTCTTTTAAAAATGTGTAAAGTACAGGACTAGTATGTAAAATATAGGACTGGTATCTTTTATGAATTCCTTAAATCTTTTCAAATTTTCGATATCTCGAATTTTTGATATCTCGAATTTTTTTTCTTCTCCCTTCAAATTCGACATATCGAGGTTCGACTGTATATGCAAAAATCATAAGATATATAAAAATATATGGCATTTAAATGATAAAATTACTGTGTGTATGTGATTTAAAGCATAAATATGTGGGTTGCCCTTCAATTATTTCTTTGCATTCGTATTCCGCTTTTTAAACTCCCATTTCGTCACAAAGAATGTAAACGTGAAAATATGTACAGCAAACCTTCTGATGCGAGTTCCTTTAGCGCAAGTTCGATTAGCGCGAAACTCAATTTACCACAGTGTATAATTAGCAACCAAGTTGATCATCATGAATCAAAATTTCGATTAGCGCGACCCTTGCTAAGGCCTAAGCCTAGTGAACTAAAATTTCAGAAGTAGGTTGCATTCATAAAGCGGTATGTTTAATTATATAAATATTTTAAATATATATTGATGCATCACTCATAATTATATGTCTGTACATTAAAACGTTTTCAAAAACGTACAGTATGTTAAACGTCAAGTCAAAAGTTCATAGATTTCAAAACATTTTCATATTTTTCATATTTCGATACATTACACAATATCTATGCAGAAATGCAGAAATAATTTGAAATGTAGAGTACCTTACTGTACTATAAGTTATAAATATTTTTGAAGGAAATACTAAAGGGTTTTGCTAATTTCGATAAATTTTACCTGCAAATATTAATTAATTTATTTTGCTTTTATTATACTGTACGCTAAATTGCCATGCAACGTGCGTTAAAAATATTGGTTGGTGGTTTCAAGGTCTTGGGACGCATTAGGATATTTTATATTGATTATTAAATTCGATTAGCGCGATTTCGCTTTGCACGGCGTTTTCGAGCAACCAAATAATCATGTTCATCGGGAGACTGTTGCAACTCCTTTTGAGTTTTCATTTATAAGTAGCTTAAAATTCAATTAAAGATAAGTTCGTAATAAGCCAATCAAGACAAGAGATGTGACGCATTTAGCTTACTTTATATTAATGAATGCAACATTAATCCTTTTTACAGGTGTAACAAATTTCAAAATCTAAGTCCCCATGCTATCTACTATTATTGTTCTGGAAGTAATCAGTTTTTACTTTCCTTATATACATAATGTATAAGGAAAGTATACGGAGTCGAAAATTCGAATTCAAGTTTTCGACGGGAGAGCGCGTTTCAAGCATCCCTGATCACAAATCAAACATTTTGAAGTGATGAAGTGTGTGTGTGTGTGTGTCACTGAGTCTGTGGAGACTATAACTGACTAACAAATGGACAGATTCGAACGAAATTTGATACAAAAATCATAATCGTAAACACTGGAGGAAGCCTATTGTTTTTATACGCAATCGAATGTTCAGAACCCCCCTAAATTTTCGCGTGAAATTTTGAAAAAATCGTCAAAAAATCAAAACCGCTAATATAGTTATGCAAATAGACATTTCTTATGTAATTCTTCATTAGAAAACGATTGACTTAAATTTTAGAACGCTAACATGAACCGTTCTCGAGATATTGCACATTTTTCAAAAAAATTATCAAAAAGTTATATAAAATAAAAAAAATATATTTCCTATTGAGAAACATGTTCACTTTTCATATGTAATACCATGCGATAAATTGGATGACATCATTCTTGTGGATCTGGCTCGTTCCATTCATGAAAAAAGATACTTTGGGTAATACTTTTGTATTTGCACGGCAATAGTCATTTATCTGCTGTAAGAATAACTTATTTCTCCGTCCATAACGATTGGCGAGATTTTGGCGACGAATTTGGCGGAATGTCGCCAACTTGGCGACATTTTTAATTGTTGCCAAATTAACAAAAATCTCGCCAAATTGATAAAAATGACGCTAAATCAATGAAAATGATGACTAATTGAAGAAAATTTAATATCTTGGGAAGAAAGTAAATTCATTGCATTATATAAAGAAAGTCATGTGTTGCCCACATCAAATTTTTTAAATAGTAAATAGGGGATATGAAAATTATAAATTCATGTTCTAACCATTTTGAATTAGAAAATGTTCTATTTAGTTCGTTCACGGTTCTCACATAATATATCTGCAGGGGGTCAACTGTAAGTTTGGGACCTTATCACTTTTGGTAATTTATGACACTGATATAAGTTAAATTTTACATAAAAAATTGAAGAAAAATTTGAGCATTTCTTACCCATGGTATTTGTTGCATGTTAATATTGGATGTTCTTTCTTAAAACATTCTATCTGGAGGTAGTTGAAGTAAATATTTCCGATTCGATTAGAAGTTCTTGTATTAGCTTCTTTCAGACATTCTTGGAACTCTTCATCGCAGTTGCAATGGGATCTGTAAAGTTTTCTGTTTTAGATTTGAAAATTCTCATTAACTCCAATCTGATTAAATAGCTGATGATTCAAACCAATTCAAATCGCATTTTTTTACTTTCTTTATAATATAACACATAGTATATAAAGTAAAAGTAAGAGCAGTTGACAGAAATAGGATAAAAGTGCAAATTTTCCATCCATTTTAGAAGAACCCTTAAAATATTTTGTTTGTGTTGCATTACTAGAACCATCATGGATTCCTCTTTAAGCTTGTGTATGCTATTACAATATTCAAACAAGAAATTCCATCTAAGAATATTAAATGTGGTAAGCTGTAGGGTCTAAATATCTTTTCGATTATTATTTTCATTATAAGTCATGTTTTCATTAAACTAACCATTCTGGCTGGTTCGGTTAGATAGACAAATCACCGAGCGAATTAACTTTTCTGCGTTCCTGATGAAAAACGGGATAAAGTTTCGAATCCAAACTAAGAAGGGGATTGAGTAAGGATTCTATTAAGAGAAATTTGGTTGTTCGTTGCATTAAAGGAGGGATTATGAGGTTAACTCGGAAGGGTGAGTGCGGAAGTTGGCCGGCAGCCTAGTTGAATGAAATCCACTTGGATGCCACTATGACTGAAAAATCTAGTATCCTGGGTTGGCCTCAATACGATGCGAGGAGACAAAAGAAAATGTTTTATGTAAGCATAAAAGTTTTGTAAATCGTCTACGGTGTAAGCTTCATCACCAGGCCCTTAAAGTGTAATATACGTATTTTATAATTATATATCATTCTGGGCGTGTGCAATACCTGTTATTGTCTATGTCGTCAATTTTTTAAACAGCCATCTGCTGTAATTTCTGTAAAGTATACAATAAATATAGCTTATTTAAATCAGTGCACTAGTGTGTTATTGCCCTGGGCCGAAAGGTCCTAAGATAATGTAGATTTGAGTTGTCCAATTTGACAAATCTAAGTTGAGGTCTCTACAATGGCTTCCGAACAGTAAACAGAGCCAGAAGGTTTCTTTACGAAGCAAATAATGCTGTAATCACCAAATCTTGACTGCTCCAGTAGTTGACATGGGAGGTGTTGCAGTAGTTGGCATCTCAAAGAGCAATTGTTCCAGTAACCATTAGGGTTATCTGCCAATGGTCATCATCAAAATTCGCAGCTGACTTGGAAACTCTTTGTTGTGCTTAATCAACGTCAGAATCAAGAGAAAAAGTGAATAACGTTTTATAGATATGCATATTTATTTTAGAGTGAAATCAATATATTAATAATAATATCTTCTTTTATTTTGATGAGTCAATTTTTCTTTTATTTTCGAATAGTTAAAATTGACTATCTAGAGAAACGGTATAAGACTCCCAAAATATTTACAATTTTTAAAGTATAAAATTTAATTATGTAAACGGTCTTCATTTCCCAGTGCGCTTAGTACCTTTATTAAATTAATCACAAATGCAAACAAAAATATTATTACTGAGCAAATATTTACTTAAAATGTAAAAGAGAAGATTGCAGTTTTTTAACAACAGCGAAGGATTCACGTGTGACTATAAAATATTTTAAGGTTTAAATTAACTCATAGTATTAAAAAGTGACATTTAATTCAACCTATTATTTAAATATATAAAGTTAATTTCAGGAAGTTTATTTTTCGACGTTCGCTAATGAATTTTTACCTAATTGTTCCGAATGTATAGTTAGTAGTATTTGTGCTTATACCAAAAAATTTTTTCGATAACATTATTTTTACAATGTAGGACATTTTGTTTATTTTGGATTTATTTTCTAATATGTTTAATTAATTTAATTTGAAATTACTTTTATTTTATTTAACATGTTATCTTCAAATTGAGTACTACGTAATTTGCAATTTCTGTTACCGGTAATAAAAATGACTTTGTTTCAGATACTTTGTCTCAATGTAATTGTAAGTGATGGTTGTACTTTCTAATGGATATTGGATACTAAGTTGGTAATGTTTGGCAATGGTGTTATAAGATAGTAGTGAAATCCTCTTCGGAGATCCTCTTCGATCTATTAAATAAAATTTCTCAATTCTATAACTGAAAAGACTTGCTACTGAAAATAATTTATATCTACGAACACTAAGAGTCTATCCTTTCAAAAGTCATAACTATAAATGTTGTAAAAATGTCTGATATCTCATTCTCACAAAATACAACTTAATGGTAAAAGAACTCCTCGTCAAAGCACAAAATATTAAAACATCTTTTCCAAAAAATTATGAATTCTCAAAATGGTATATACCAAGTTCTCACGGAACAGGAGCAGTTGTTTTTTTCAGGTTGAGAGTACCCTCATGAAGAGTCTTAATTCTCCTTCAAATCACACATAGTCCTTTTCAGTCGTAATCGTTTGATTTTAATTATTTTTACGTTCTTAAAATATTATAATCTTTTTCCACAACAAAATCTCTGGAAAAGATCAAGTGATTTCCATGACAGTTATGATTATCTTTTAAGACAGTTAAAAGTCTAATTATTTTCAGTGAAATCGGTCCAAAATAAAGCTGCAAATTGTGTAATTACGTATATCAAAATTAATATATGAATGATTCTATAAAAATGGGAATATTTTCATTCCATAGTGATATTATTTTTATTTTGGAGATATTTGAAAAAAATTTTAAGCATTTTTTCGCTTCTTTTTTACCATAATGCTAACCTTTTAATTTCCCAAAACTTCAATTCTGATACAGCAAAGAAAAGTTAGTTCAATAAATTGTCACCCATATGCCTCTTCCATACCTATAATTTGTACATTCTGGTGGATTTACCTTAAAATATTTATTTTTCCTTTATATTTTTTTCTACCAATTTATAAGCATGTGTGAAGAATAAATCACTAAAACATAAAATGAAATGAAAATATCACCCCCCAAAATTATCTTAACGTTTATCCCAAAGATTTTGGGACATCTGCATCTCTGAAAAGTAGGGAATTTTTCCTCAAGGAAACTGCAATTTTTAGAACTAGCAACACTGCTGGAAAATAAGCATGATAGTTTGTTGTTATATAATGGAGTTATACTTTTCTGTTTCCAAAGATTTTGAAATTAGCTACTGACTTTACTTACTTTTCAAAGTATTTGTTTTTATTTCTTATTATTAACGTACTTATAAAAAGCAGGTAAAAATTAAATATAAATAAAATGTTTATTACATACGTTCATAAACCTTCCACTTGACGATATTTGAGCCTAAAAAAATTCAGGAATAGTTTGTTAAGTACCGTTAAATCTTTATAAAGTCGTCCATATACCCAATTTTTCACGTCATCCACTTGCCCTAATTTCAATCTGAAAGATACTTATATATATTCCATTTAAGTATTTTTAAGCTTTATACGTTTATCCATCTTATATTAAGAACCATTACAACAGTCTGTTGCAGGGCGCGACAGTCCAGTGGTTAGCGCGCGAGAATTGTACTCAGACAACCATAGTTCGATTTCCGCCTCTGTTCAAAACTGTCGCTGTATTCACATGGAGTACGATCACATTAAACATGTGGGTCCGTAAGTTCTTCCGGGAGGTCGGTGGTAGGGAACGGAGGGTACGGTCCCTGTGGATGCCTCGACCACTGGGTTCCGTTCTAAATTGGGTGGCACTTTCTGGACGTCCAAACAGATACCTTACGCTTTTGGGTACAGACGGTCTGGGTCGAAGAAGAAGGACAGCCTGTTGCTTTGATTAAAAATTAGTAAAATAGTTCTGGCTGTACATTATTTGCGAATTATGTTTTGATATTCACAGGTTCGTAAATGTTATTGAAATGACTTCGAAAAAATAGAAATACAAAAATACAATACAAACATTTAAGCTATGCTGTTGTCTTATTATAATTAACTTTTGAAGTTATTTAGTGACTTTTTTTTTTCAAATTATTTAAAACAAACTTAACAGTTTGAATTTTTTATACTCTAAATATTCCCATATTTGTAGAATTAATTATACATCCTTACTTAAAACGAGGCATGCAGTAAGAAAAATTCAACTAAATAGTAGAAATATGTAATATACTCCTAATGCAGTTAAAAGCATCCATGAAACAAAAGGTTTCGAGCTTATTATATGTGCTCGTCAGCATAAAAAATCCGCACTCTGCAATAGCAGTAAGAAAACATACTATATGCCTTAATTGTGCTAACCTCACGAATTCAATCCCGCCAAGTAGTCCGCTACAAGTTTCTTTAAAATTTAGCTCAGGTTACACAAGGCTCTAACGACCCATAGTCACAGAACA
The DNA here is from genome assembly GCA_951213105.1 of Amaurobius ferox. NCBI lineage: Eukaryota > Metazoa > Arthropoda > Arachnida > Araneae > Amaurobiidae > Amaurobius > Amaurobius ferox. The sequence continues at coordinate 93,162,628 of OX578149.1, read as the reverse complement.
TGCCTGTAGGGGGACATTCTCAAAAATTTAGAATACACTCTCTACGGATAACAACATCCATGGCCTGGTTTCGAACTTATGGGCTAGTCAGCAGGGAATAGCCGATATCTGCAATGGCAGCAAGAAAAATTTTGCTGGAAACGTCATCCACAGGCGGGTTCTTTAAGTTGTGGGAATTTAAGTTTCTTCATTGTGGGAATGCTTATCAAAACACGCGGAAGTGATTTTCTAGAAACAATTTTGGCTTCGAAAATATTCACCTGAGTTCAGTTTAGCTTTGAGAGTTAGGAAATTAAGTAAAATTTGTATGCGACACAACTTCTAATAAGCAATTTATTGAATTATAGATCTACTAGAAACTGTTTCTGTTGTTCTTGGTCGGGAGTCAAAATCGATTAAAAGTGCTTTGTATGAAATGCTGTTCAATAAAAAAAACAATGTCTGTAGCACTGCTGTGCTTGCGAAATTAGCACATTAAAAGAAATTTATTGAACACGCTCTGGATTTAAGGTTTTGGTTCATTTACCTTAGAATTACACACATTGAGGTCCTGTATTTTTGATACGTTTTGCCACATGCAAAACCATGTTCTTTTTATGATGACTTTTTAATTAATCTTTTTATAAAAATTTTCCGCATGTTTGGCGAATATTCCTACATAATTTGGCTGAACTTCGGCCAATAAATAATTCTGTAAATGTTTTGAATAGGAATATTTCAATTATAATCACCCTGTGTTTTATATGAAAAGTAATTAATGCGAGGAAGAAAAGTGACTAATTTAATCATTTATGAGTTAAACGCAATTTGCTGCTGCCTGCATGTCTATATTTTGCAAGCTTTATTCGGCGATAACTTTTCTGACACTTCACCGATTTTTTACTTTCCTTATATACATAATGTATAAGGAAAGTATTGTGACGGGGTCGAAAATTCGAATTCGAGTTTTCGACGGGAGAGCACGTTTCAAGCATCCCTGATCACGAATCAAACATTTTTGAAGTGATGTCTGTGTGTGTGTGTGCGTGTGTGAAAGTATGTGTGTGTGTATGTGTGTGTGTGTGTGTGTCAGTGAGTCTGTGGAGACGATAACTGACGAACGAATGGACCGATTCGAACCAAATTTGGTACAAAAATCACAATCCGTAAACACTGGAAGCCTATTGTTTTTATACGTAATCGAATGTTCAGAACCCCCCTAAATTTTCGAATGAAATTTTGAAAAAATCGTCAAAAAATCAAAACCGCTAATAAAGTTACGCAAATAGACATTTCTTATGTAATTTTTCATTAGAAAACGATTGGCATACATTTTAGAACGCTAACATGAACCGTTCTCGAGATATTGTGCATTTTTAAAAAAAAATTATGAAAAAGTCACATAAAAAAAAAATTCCTATTGAGAAACATGTTCACTTTTCATATGTAATACCATGCGATAAATTGAGTGACATCATTCTCGTGGATCTAGCTCGTTCCATTCATGAAAAAACATACTTTGAATAATACTTTTGTATTTGAACGCCAATAGTCATTTATCTGCTGTAAGAATAACTTTTTTCTTCGTGCATAACGCTTGGCGAGATTTTGGCGACGAATTTGGAGGAATGTCGCCAACTTGGCGACTTTTTTGAAATGTTGCCAAATTAATGAAAATCTCGCCAAATGGATAAAAATGATGCTAAATCAATGAAAATGACGACTAATTGTCGAAAATTCAATATCTTGGAAAGAATATTAGTATCTACTATAAGAAAAACCTATTTTTTTACTGTAAAAGAAGTAAATTCATTACATTATATAAGGAAAGTCATGTGTTGTCCACATCAGATTTTTTTTATTTGGATACATGGTGTATTTTAATGTTTTACAAGCCAAATTCCTTGCTGAACGTGACAGAATAAAAGTTTTACTGAACCATTTTGTTCAACGATAACTTTTACAACGATTTTTTTTACAATTTAAATATGTGGCAAAGACAAAAGATAGAAGGTCGAATTCGTTGCTAAACGTGGTCGAACCAAAATTTAGCGTACTGCTTCCCGATTCCTTTACTTATATACATTGTACGACACAATTCCTCTGAACCATAACAAAATTTTCTGAAATTTAGATAATATGCTACAAATTAATGTCTTACAGACTGAGTTCTTTAAGGGGACGGTGGACGTTGAAATTTTTTTTTATTTATTTATTGACTTAAAAACGTGAAAATTTGTATAAATATTCCTCTTAACATTACTATATACAATACCATTAAATTTCTTTTTCAATTTTGTTATAATTTTGTATTTTTTTTTTAATTTAATTTTTTTTAACGAAAATTTGAAAATGCTCCTTGCGTGCCATTTGTTCACATTTTTGATTCATTTTACATTATGATCACTCGAAAACACATTATGAACACATTTGGGTATTTATTTTTAAATCCCTTAGAAAGTTAATTTTTTAAACATATTTTTCTGCATTAAAACTTAATTTTCATCATTTAATTAGGTTCTTATTCATTTTTAATGACCTTAATAAAGTCCAATTATGAAATGCATACCCAGTTTCAGTAAAAAGTATGAGAGGTGTCTTCTTGCCAAATTTCATGCAGACAAAAATTAAGACGCGTGGGGCATTTAAAAAATGTAAAACCTTTGAAAATTCCGTTTCGAAAAAAATGCATTCAACCTTTTGCTTACGGGTGGGACAGCGTCCATCCCAAACGAAGAACCTCCCCAAAACACGGGTATTTGACATACCTTATCCCAAACAGTTCGATCCCCCTTTTCAGGCATTGGCGTCCATTGGGGCAATCGCCGGCAGAAACGTTGCGACGCAGCGTTTCTGCCGGCGGAATATGCCTGATTAACTGAAAAGTTCTGAAACAGCTTTACGAAAATCGTGATATAATTTAATAGAAAGTTCTGTGAAAAATGATTTTCTTGAAAATAAATTGATAAAATAGTTGAATGATTTTTTCCATTCTTTGTTCGTTACAGCAGGTACTTTTATTATCAAATTATTTTAAATTGGCCGTTCGTTTCTGTGTTGTGCAGATTCCGTTTCAGACAGGAAAAAATAACATAAATTTCCCATAATTTTGGACGGAACTAAAAATATTTTCCGCTTATTACAGTATTCCGTTTCTTGCAGGTTCTGTTGCATACAGGTTTGGCTGCATAAACACTGGTTACCGATGGCGTGTTTTGATGAAAGTGGTCGGATAGAAATTGTCCAAAATGTTTGGCGAAGCCATTGCAGAAATAGACGTCGGAAAATAATTTTTCAAAAATGCAACTAATTTTTTATTTAATTTGAAGATTTGATATATTTAAATGTCAAAGCCCTGTGGAGACTTGACTACCACAGGGCTCTGTTCTCAGCCCCACATTGTTTAACATTTTTATCAATGACCTTCCTGACATTTTGGTCCCTCCTGATAGTCAGATAAACGCAGCTCTCTTTGCTGACGACCTTGTTTTTTGGTGTAAAGTAAAGAAGAAAGACCAGGATGGACTAAATCAGACTCTAAATTTGGCTCTACAGAGACTTGGGGAGTTGTTGTTGAGACCCAGACCGTCCGACCTACCAGAAAGGTGTAAGGTAACTGTATGGACGGCCGGGAAGTGCCACCCAATTTAGACCGGAACCCAGTGGGGGTGGCATCCACAGGGACCGTACCCTCCTTCCCCTACCACCAACCTTTCGGAAGGATTTACGGACCCACATGTTTAACGTGATCGTACTCCGCGTGAACACGGCGGCAGTTGTGGCAGCGTGCAAACCGCTGGGCTACCGCGCCCGAAATGTGCCAACAGCACGCGGTGTTCCCAGGTGTTCACCTACCCAAGTACTAACCGCGCCCAATGCTGCTTGACTTCGGTGATCTAACGAGAACCGGTTATTTGAAGGGGGTTGTTGTTGTTGAAACTCAGACCGTCCGACCTGCCAGAAAGGTGTAAGGTAACTGTTTGGACGGTCGGGAAGTGCCACCCAATTTAGACCGGAACCCAGTGGGGGAGGCATCCACAGGGACCGTACCCTCCTTCCCCTACCACCAACCTCTCGGAAGGACTTACGGACCCACATGTTTAACGTGATCGTACTCCGCATGAACACGGCGGCATTTGTGGCAGCGTGCAAATCTAGCGCGCAAACCACGGGGATACCGCACCCGAGATGGCCAACAGCACGCGGCGTTCCGAGGTGGTCACCCACCAAGTACTAACCGCGCCCGATGCTGCTTCACTTCGGTGATCTAACGAGAACCGGTGTTTTCAGCACGGTACGGTCGTTGGCCCAGAGACTTGGGGAGTGGTGTTCTAATAACAATATGAGAGTTAATTTGGATAAAACATCGTGTCAGTTTTTTACACTTAATAGACAGCCTTTTATACCTAGGCTAATCTATGAGGGGTCTCTTTTAAAGCAATCTGACAGTGCTACGTATCTTGGATGTAAACTTGATAATCGCCTAAATTGGAGAAAACACGCTGAGCATGTTGTTGCCAAGGCTGAGTACCTATCCTAAAGCGCCTTGCAGGTGTAAAGTGGGGATGTAGCAGGGAAACTTTAAATATCACGTACAAGATGTACATCCAGCCAATTCTAAATTACTGTTGTGAGATCTTGATTTCGGCCCCAAAAGGGACGCACCAGCGCCTTGACACTTTCCAAAATCAAGCACTTCGCATAGTGACTGGAGCTACTAAAACCACTCCCATTTTGACCTTGCAACTGATGACCAATACACAGCCATCGGTAAACCTAATTCAGAAAAATGCTTTCCTCCTCTTTCAGAAACTCATACGCCTTCCAAGTAACCCTTACTGGAGGAATGTTGACAGTACCCGCAAGCGAAAACTGAAAACGCAAAATGGTTTCTTGCAATGTGTTACACGTTTAGAACAATATAGGGAAATTGAGGGCTTGAAAAAAGAACTGATGTTTTTGTCAAATCCCTTGGATTATAATCTGCTTGATGTGAGGTTGGATCTGTAGATGGAGGTGAGCAAGAAAGAAATGTGTCCTGAACAAATAAGAGCTATCACCCTGGAAACTATCGAACATCGTTTCCCTGCTAAGGATTGGCTCCATATCTATACGGATGGTTCTCTGTCCGATAGGAGCCAAGGGGCGGGTGCTGGAGTTTATAGCAGGCTTTTTTGTTTCTACCTCCAAGTAGGAGCTTATACTACACATTTTGACGGGGAACTTAAAGCCATTTTTGTGGCACTCCAACAACTAACACTGCACCAGAATTCTTTTGAGAGGGCTGTTGTCCTCTCAGATTCGATTTCTGCACTTCAGGCCATCTCCTCTAGACAAGAGTGCACGAGCCTCTGTGTCCAGCAGTGTAGAGATGTTGTTAGGGAGATATCCCATAGTGTTTCCTTCCAGTGGGTTCCCTCTCACTGCGGAATTCAGGGGAATGAAATGACAGATCAGCTTGCCAAAAAGGGGGCAGCGATCCCACAAAAACCTACAATGAACAGGAGTTATCATTCAATAAAGCTTCTGACCTCTCTCTTCTATCGACAATTTTTCAAAGACTTTGCCTCTCATGCAAGTACTGGAAAGTCATGGAGTGTACTCTCTGTGGATCCTTCTGTTGTACCAGACCTCCCGCGGGCTATTGCTGTTGCTTCTTTTCGACTTTTGACGGGGCATGATTGTCTACAGGCTCATTTATACCGTATTGGACTTGTTGATTCACCATCATGTACTTTATGTGACTCTGGACAACCAATGACGGCAAATCATCTAAACGTGTGCGTTGCACTATCCAATTTTTCTTGTAGATTCGAAAGATACTGGCAAGCTAGAAGTTTGATGGCCTAGCGGTCAATGTAACTGGCATTTGATAAATAAATAAAACTATATTTAAATGTTTAATGATGCGAAGAAACACAGTGACTATTATTTTAATTTTACTGTGAACATGATACGGTTTTGCCTGTCTGCTATGTCAGACGATATCTTAAACAATTTTTCCGAAATCTGATACAGATGAAATTGGCACAAAAGATAAATTTTGCAGAAATTGCAAGATACGTGACTACATAATAATGGCACTATTTCTACTTTTATGTAACTTGCTCTGTGAATTTTAATTTAAAAGTACCTCTACGAAAGTACTGTGTAGGAAATTTTTGAATTGCACCATTATCTATAACTTATATTTATTATATATTCCACTTAGGTACGTTGCACGAGAAAAGGGCCTAATTATTGTTTGCTGAATGACAACAAGTATAGCAGTGTTTAAAGCATAAAAGTAAAGGGAAACTATATATCCATGGTTTAAAAACTTCAAAAGTTATATCTCAAATGCTTATTGATTTCTTTCTTCAGGCATTTGCTCAACAATGAAAAGTATAATGACTTCAAAATAATTAATTATTTAATTATGAATATTTTATGAGCCAGATTGTTGTTGAGACCCAGACCGTCCGACCTACCAGAAAGGTGTAAGGTAACTGTATGGACGGCCGGGAAGTGCCACCCAATTTAGATCGGAACCCAGTGGGGGAGGCATCCACAGGGACCGTACCCTCCTTCCCCTACCACCAACCTCTCGGAAGGACTTACGGACCCACATGTTTAACGTGATCGTACTCCGCATGAACACGGCGGCATTTGTGGCAGCGTGCAAATCTTAGCGCGCAAACCACGGGGATACCGCACCCGAGATGGCCAACAGCACGCGGCGTTCCGAGGTGGTCACCCACCAAGTACTAACCGCGCCCGATGCTGCTTGACTTCGGTGATCTAACGAGAACCGGTGTTTTCAGCACGGTACGGCCGTTGGCCCATGAGCCAGATTGTGTCATAATTGTTGTACTACAGCTTATATATTGTTTGATCTAAAGTTAATTTAATTTAAATAAGTATTATGTTGGATAGAGAGTCGTATAATTATGAATCCACATGTATCTGAGGGTATTAAGAATGCAAGAGCTACAGCTAAGAGCTATAGCCTTCATTCTGATAATAACTGCGAGATAAACATAACTCAATAGTATGGAATATAAATGCTTGAAAAAGTCGAATAGAGACTCAGACATTGGACAGCAAATTACCAACAGATTCTGAGCATTGAAAGACACTAGAGTGCGGATGCTCTGCGTTAGGTACAGCTAGTTTATTTGAATTTCGTGAAAAAATTATTTTATAAAATTAAAATCTCCATAGCTTCTCGTTGAGTCATACGGATATATAGTAACTTACTTGGTAAAAGCTGAGTTATTGTCCAATCCATATCTAGAACCTAAGGCTTCAATTGAATCATTGCAGTGGTCATGGTCCCTGCAGCAACGGTCTGCTTCCACTTCCTGGCCCAGGTCATCATAACTTTGAGAAATATTCCCGGCACCGCACCACTTTGTGCCTATAAAAGCATTCAATTCATTCAACTTCGTAAATATGAAAGCAGTTAATTCATTCAATATTGTACCTATAACAGTATTTAATTCATTCAACTTTGTGCTTTTAAAAGCATTCAATTCATCCAACTTAAAGCCCATAAAAGCATTCGATGCATTTAACTGTGTGCCTATAAAAGGAGTTAATTCATTCAATGTTGTGCCAGCATTCAATTCATTCAACTTTGTGTGTTTAAAAGCATTGGATTCATTCAACTTAATGCCCATAAAAGCATTCGATGCATTCAACTACGTGCCTATAAAAGCATTCGATGCATTCAACTACGTGCCTATAAAAGCATTCAATTCATTCAAACTTGTGCCTATAAAAACCTTCAATTCATTCAACTTTGTGAATATAAAGCCGTTAATTCATTCAACTTTGTGCCTGAAATAACATTCAATTCATTCAACTTTTTGCCTATAAAAGAATTACCAACCGAGATGAAGTTGTGGTGTATTTCGTTCTAGAGTTAGTCCATAGTATATAAGAAAAGCGAATATCTCAGTCTGTTCATCTGTCGCGCTTAGCGACAAATGTACAGCCTGTTATATATATATGTAATAAGCTTCAATTAGCTGAATATACTTAAAATTTCTTCCTTAATAACTTATATTAGCTAATTGTCAACATTCTCTTGAATTAGGATTAAAATGTATTTATATCCTCTTAGATTTTTGCCTCCTTGCTTTCTACAATTTTACACGCCTCTATATTACGTTGCTTTTACTTGTGAATTTATCACATTTTATTACTTTTTGCAATACTGTTATTTATATCTCGTGATTGGCAACAGTTGATCTCCACTTTTATCTCCTGCGAATGGCAACAGTAGTCTCGTCATTTATTACTCGTTGTTCGCTTTGATAGGACATGCGCAGTATTTTCTCATTTATTTTTATATTTATTTTAATTTTCAATCTTTTAGCTTGTTGTCCAAGTGGACAGAGTTTATAGATGTTATCTATTTCTGTCTTCAGAAACAAGCTTATTTTGTTCATTTTGAATAGATACTTGGACCAGAAGACGAATTTGTTCAAAATGAATATTTTTTTAAGCCTAGTGCTTATCCACGTGTATGGTTTTAACGCTTGGTTATTTTTTGTTTTTCAATTTTCGAATTCCCACCATTGATATATGTTGACTATATTTAGCTTGATGACTAGATATATGCATTTTATTCTCCTCTTGATTGATGAATCTCTATTTTTTACATCTTTTTATGTTGTTAGCGTTTTTTAAGTTCAGGTTTCATGAGTTACAACTTCTCTCTATTTTATCATTTGAATTGGAATTTAATGTAATTTTATTATATATATATATATATATATATATATATATATACCAGGGGGCTCTGATCCCTACTCGCTACTCTCGCCAACCCCCGTAACTCGCTCAGCGAGTCGGGATCCGACTCGAAGAGCTCGCTTTACACCCATCTCTTCTAAAAACTCTACTTTCAAAAATTCCCTTTTTCTATCCCCAACTATTTTCCGCAGGAAGTGAAAGCTAGGATTTTTCCCAGCCCTGGAAATCCACAAAATGAATTCTTTGATCCAGAGCTCTATTTCAAGCCAAACTAAAATTTAAATAGATAAACGGTTTATTGCATCGTTTTACCCTATTATTTCTCTATAAATGTAGAAAATTTCATATTTTTGTATGCTATAGTTTTTGCGGTTCGAGACAGAGAAATCGCTGGATGTGTTGATACGAAAGAAAAATTTTCACTTCAGAAGCGTATAAAAAGTAAAATATCTCGTAAATAACATCGAAATTAAAAAAAGGAGCTCTGTCCTGCAAAAATTCACCTATGTAGGAACCTGCCTGCAAAAATTCGTGGCCTTGCTATTGTTAATCTATCCAGGACACGAATTCGCAGCTCAAATATTTTGTCTTTGGCATTAAATATTTCTTAAACCACACTGTATATCGAAAAACGATTTATTTCAACGTGTTACGCAAAGCTTTCTCTACAAGTGTACCAAATTTAATATTTTTAAATATATATATAATAAACTTGTAGCATTGTGCTAGTTTGTATTGAAGTGTGCAAAATTATTATATATAACACGTTTTACCTCTGCTATTACAAATATTTGCCGTTCTATGCCGATGAGCGTATGGTAACAACAAAACCGGTTCATGGATGTTGTTATATGCAATTAGAGCGCAATCCTAAATTTGGAAGATCGCTCTCTTACTGCCATGTGGACTTCTACCGAGAATGTGTTGAATGGACACACCGCAAGCTGAAAGCCTGGTCATATTTCCTTATTTCCTGTTTTTATCGGCCCGATTTCAGCAATCTTGGTGTCTATCGTTGACCTCGAAGCAATTATTTTTAATCCACTATTTCAAAAATTCACATCTGACCACATGCACCTCAACTAGTTATTGATAAAATACAGCTACCAGATTTCAGAAAAATTATACCAGGATAAATGGCATTAACATCTGACTACAGAAATACTAGAAATATATATCTGACTACAGATATACTAGAAATGACATTAACATCTGACTACAGAAATACTAGAAATTCACATCTGACAACAAGCACCTCAACTAGTTGTTGATAAAATACAGCTACCAGATATCACAAAAATTATACCAGGATAAATGACATTAACATCTGACTACAGAAATACTAGAAATTCACATCTGACAACATGCACCTCAACTAGTTATTGATAAAATACAGGTACCAGATTTCATAAAAATTATACCAGGATAAATGAACATTCCACCGAATATTCCAAATTCTTGCCAGACCTCTTCCCCGCTCATTCCTGGTAGGGCATTGGACAACTTGGCTTCTGTACAGTAATCTGTTAAGGAATGTATTGCCTTCTCATTCACTTTCAGGACTTCTACACTGGGAAGCACCTGTAGTATATTCTTGATGAGAGTCCTGAATAATAGTAAAGAGTATTATATGAAAATAATATTTGTTAAGAATTTTTTTTATTACTTTCCCTACTGTACAGGGTGTTCCAAAAAGATTGAACAAATTGATTGGAGAAAAACAAATTCAATTAAATTCTGACTCTCGTTATATCCTCCAGAAAGAAAAACGAGATATATTATATAATAAATATCTTTCCAAAAGTTTATTTATTTTATACTAGCAGCATACCAGTTCTTCGTACGGAGTATATAATATAAATAAACTTAAAATTCACAATCATGTGCAAATTCCTATAGTATACTAAATGACATGCTTAATCAAAATATTCTGTTAAAATATTTAATACAATGCTCCTAAAAAGAAAATTCAAGATCTCTGTTCTCACTATACAAAATTATCTTCACGGGTAGATCTGAAGAATAAAATATCCTGGCCTTGTTTGCAAGCAAATTTATAAAAAGTATGGAATTGAATCAATATATGCAAAATAATAGCGTATTGTATGGGATCCGTACTACTTATATACGCGAATATTAGAAGATATAACCTGTATTATGACATTACATGTATACATTGAAAATACCAATAAATCCGTAATCTTTAAACCAGTAGGCAGTAATTAATTCCAATATGTGCCCAAATGAAAGTGTTAAAATTATATGGAAAGATAAACCCGTACTACTTATAATGTCATAGATTAGAAGATATGTCCTAGTGTTAGTAAAAGATTACCCGTATTATAATATTTAGTTTGAAAAATTTTTTGCCAATATATAACAGATTACTTAATAAATTAAAAATATCAATAATCCCCGTGATCTTCATACCGGAAGGCTTGATTCCAATATATGCCAATATACATGCACTACTTATATTCTCTTACATTAGAAGCTATACCCGTGCATTTGTAGAAGATTACTCGTACAACGTACAATATATGAGTTTCAGCAATTTTTGCCGCAATAAAACAATGCCATAAGAAATTGAAAATATCAATAATCTCTGAATCAATAATCTCCGAAAACATCAATAATAATAATGTTTAAACATGAAGATCGTAATTGATATTATCCACTCAAAAATACGATGGCAATGAAATTTATTTTATATACATATCTTCATCATTAAAATTGGAAAAGATTTAATAAAAATCTTCTTCCTCATAAACACGTTAAATTTAAATCCGTTGTTAAGCGACATGTTATGATTTGCTTCAAATAAATTGGTGGTCAAAATATCGTCTGAATATCTCTAATGAAGGTTTGACGACATTTTAAAAGATCGCCAAATTTATTGCCAAGTGGGACTGTAGAACTGACAGTCCCACTTGGCGATAAATTGACGAACCATCATCAAAATATTATCCCCTAAAAAAAACACAATTTCGTTTATTTAGGGCAATTTATCAATTTCAAAATATTTTTATGGATTTATAAATATTTTTATCAATTCGGTGACATTTTAAAAATTCGCTAAATGGGTTACTAAGTAGGGCGGTTGGACTGACAGACAAATGCTAACGAAACACCATTTCAGTACTTTCTTTTAACAAAACAAAATAAAATTAATTGATTTACGTCATTTCTATCAATTTGGGGACATTTCAATCAATTTGGCAGCTTTTAAGAAATTTGCCAAGTTAGCGATATTCAGCCAAATTCGTAGCTCTAAATTCGCAGATCTGAATAAAATATCGCGATCCAGATTGTATATACTAAATGAAAATACTGAAATATTATTAGAAGATATACCCATTCCACTATTTTTCTGTTTAAACAATTGGATAAATGAATTTATTGGGTAAACAGAATATGAGTTTATTAGCTAAACACAATATATAAGCTTAAAACCTCTTTGCTAAAATACATGAAAGTGATGTATGCAGTTCGCAATTAATATAATTAAAAAAAATCAAACCGTTCATTTATAAGATATATTTTAATATCCATTTATTTATTATTCAAATCGAAAAAAAAATAATAATCATTAACAAACACATTTAATTCCATTCCTTTGTCGAGCAACATGATATAAGATAGAATCTTCCTCATAAAATGCGAAATTAAATAACCATTTTAATTTCTTTATACTTCTAATCGTTGAGTAAAAGCTTGTGAAATATAAAACATGGAGGTAGATTTTTCCATTTAAATTCATGTTTCATACAATTCATGCTTTCAGATAGTGACTACTTAATGCAAAAATCCTGCATCAAACTCAAAAAAAAAGTTTTAATTCCCTTTGACGTTTTAAACAAACGATTTTTATCCTTTCCATTTGGATAAACCACGGAGTTGGAGAGTAGAACTCCTATAAAAAAGTTCCGTTTTTCATTAATATCTCGACAACCCCTGGTCTTAGAAACTCGAAACTTGGGCAAAATTTATGGGGGGCTATTTCAAGGCCACCCACAACATTTCATTAAATTTGGTTTAGCCGTTCTCTCGTGATGATGAGACAAACGAAAGTTTCTTTTTTTACTAATATCTCGAGAACCACTGGTCGTAGAAATTCCAACCATAGACTAAATTTTAAGTGGGGCTATTTCCAGGCTAACCACAAAATTTCATCAAATTCGGTTCAGCCGTTCTCCCGCGATGACGGGACAAACAGACAGACAGACAGACAGATTTTCATTTTTATTTATATAGATATGAGAAAGGTTTCACATTTATAAATAAATATGGTAGATAACAATTCTTCAAATTTTTAAATGAAATAAATTATTATAGCATTGTGATGAATGAAACGATTGGAAAAATGTTTATGAATGAAATGCTGCTTTTATATAGAGGCGATTTATATTTGGATGACGTCATTTGAATAATGTTCATTTATTTTCGATGAAGTTTTTAAATATAATAAATTATTGTAGTGTTATGATAATTTTAAAAATATAACCGAGGAATGTATCGCATTTTGGAGATGTTTAAACCAGGCAATTTATATTTTAATGCCGTCATTTGAATGAAGTTCATTTTCTTCGATGAAGTTTTCAAATATAATAAATTAATGTAGTATTGTGATAATTTTAAAAATATTACCGGGGAATGTATCGCATTTTAGAGATGTTTAAATGAAATTGCATTGAAGATGGAAAGTGTTTCATAATCAATGCTTTATGCATGATTGTTCTTTCTTGTTTATTTAAAAGCGAATGCCATCTTTAATGAGGCGTCAACATGCATCGTTCTTGAGATATTTTACATTTTTGAGCTATTGGAAACATTTATAAAAATAAAATAAATTATCAAGTGAGTGTATACTTTGTAAATAATTTTGCCCTCGAATAAATTGACATCAATATTTAGAAATTATCACGAGCTATTAACGAGGTATTAGCATTTTTTTTTCACTTAGAGCTCTATATATCTCGAACGAATCGGGAAAATTAAGTGCAATTCAGTGTGATTTTTCCAGTTCAAAAGCTTATTTATTGCTGGGACACATCTTCATTTTCTCGAAAATTGAAAGAAATGTGTAAAAACAAAATTGTCAAAATTTATTAGGAAAATAGCTAATAATAGAAATTTATTTAAAAGCGAAGGATATAACTTATAGACTGATGGCATACATGCAATCTGCTTAAGATTTTACACGTTTTTCGTCTAAAATAGAAGGGTGGGGGAATAAAAAAAATTTAAATACAGTTACTAATATTATATGATTGAAAACTTTGAAGTACCAAAAATAAATGAAAATATTATTTAGTAGTTATTATGGACTGTTTTCGAAGTATTAAAATTATTCATTTTCCACGATAAACGCAGTATCTTTCAAAATAATTAAACAAACTTATATAAAAATCCGTATGACCATTTTAACCGATAACATTGCTTATTAAGGTACATGTTTATTAAGGAAGACACTCACTTTGCAGATAACAGTATCCATGGACCGGTTTCGTTTTTATTATGCGGCCATCAACATGGAATATCCATTAACAGCAATGGCAGCAAGAATACTTGCTATTTGACGCAATTTTGCGAATTATGGGAACTGACAATTTCACTTCTTTCACGTAGCGTATAAATGCGTATAAATATATATTACGAATTTTATAATATTATACGATTTGTATAATATAATTTTATATAATACGAATAATTTGAAATAATAAGAATTTATAAGATTATGTGGAAGGACTAAAATTAACAGGTCCTATTGAAGTTTATAAAATTGCGGCAAATATCAAGTTTTCTTGCTACCATTGCAATTAATGGTTATTCCATGTCGACGAGCGCGTAATGAGAGCGAAACCGGTCTATGGATACTGTTATCTGCAATGCGGGTGTCTTCCTTAGTTTGGGGAACTCCCCTTTCTGGCGGGTTCTTGTGATTTTGACTCATCTTATTTTTTATAGCGAGATCTAATAATAAAAAAGCTCAATTTGTGTTATCTTTCCTTACAAAATATGCATTTGTTAATCAGCAGAGAAAATCATTTGTTGAACACATAAGCTTATAAATTCAACTTGTCAATTAGAGAAATGTCAACAAAATCGACAACCCTGTAGGCATACTCTGTAAAGCGCCACATATGCGTAGAAATAAATAAACCCATAACATAACATTGTTGGCATTGAATCACGCAAATTGAAATTAGGTGCTTTTGACGTCTTATGAGTCCAACCAGAATGACTTATTCATACTCATAAGCAAAACCTTCATCAAAATGTAATTGATATTTAATTCATATCCCGTAAAATAAATGGCTATTGGGGAAGTTCTTGGAGTTAAAATAAAAAAAGATATATATTGCAAAAGATATACTACCTAGTGAACAGAACGAACTAGTTCGACGAGAATGATGTTAATAGAATTTTACATAATATTGCGTATGGAAAATGAACATATTTAACAATACTTACTACTTTTTTAATTTTATCTCTCTATTTCTTTTATATATATAAATTCATTTGAAATATGTGCGTTATCTCAAGAACGGTTTATTTTAGCGTTCTAAAGTGTATGTCATTCGTTTACTAATAAAAATTTCATACTAAATTAATGTTCTTTTAACATTATTGAAAGCCCTGATTCTTTAAACATTTTTTTTTAATTCATTCGAAAATTTAGGCGCTTTCTGAACATTTAAAATCAATAGGATTTCAGCATCCAATGACTGAAATAACTGTACCAAATTTATTTTCTAAACGCTTCATTTATTCGTGCGATATCATTCCCACAGATTTACGCACACACACACACACACACATCACCTTGAAACTATCGATTAGAATTCAGGATCGTTTAAAAAGTGGTCTTTCGTTAAAAACTCGATTTCGAATTTTCGCCCCGTCACAATACTTCCCCTATACGTGTAAGAAAAACAACAGTAACTCTCTACAAAACTACTTACTCATCACCAATCGCATAACAGTCGCTAACTTCACCATTTTTCTCGGTGGTCAACACCATCCTTTTCCCGCTTTCTTCTAAATAAATCCTCCATGTTGAAAGTTTACTTATCTTTTGTTTTTTGTTGTCCATTGCATTCCCCTTATCAGTTCCGAGCGACAAAAAGCATATTAAGAGAAAGGCCAGCATCTCTAAGATGTTGTCACAAACAAAATTACGAATACCCTGTTTTTTTCTGTGTATTTATAGTAAACTAAACATTCCAGAGAAAACGAAAAACCGATTGCTCTCGTGCGGGCAATTTATACCCGCATTAGAAACCTTTTTATGGCCTCTCCTCTGGGATACTTTATCATTATTTTGTAGGTTATGTCATTGAGTTCGTTTTAGTTTGTTTAATGTATAAGATGTCCTTTTGCAAAGTTTAACGAAATTAGGAGTCTATGAAATTTTTACTAAAATACTATCTGTACCCTCGCAGAGCATCTGCACTGTAGTCTTTTATTGCCCGGTATTTATTGCTAACTCAGTATCAAATATTTGAAGTATAAATCTCCACTCGGCTTTCACATACATTCATATTCCATGCCACACAATCATTATCATATAGTGTCTTTTAATGCACATTATTTGTTACTAACCCAGTAACAAATATTTGAAGTATAAATTTCCACTCGGCTTTTTCATACATTCATATTCCATGTCACACAGTCATTATCATGTAGTGCCTTTTAATGAACGTTATTTGTTGCTAATTCAGTATCAAATATCTAAAGTGTAAATCTCTCCTTGGCTATCTTATACATTCATATTCCATACCTCATAATCATTATCAAAATGAAGGTTACATAAAGCCATGTAAAAAAGTTCCCTCCGCCTACAGCCCTTGCATTCCCAACATCTACCATAACATGCGGATCACGTACCTCTCTAAATCAGTATTATTAATTATTGACTTCTAATGACAGCATAAACATTCTACTTATTAAATTAATTTCAGATCAAATAATATATCATTTTTATTGCAAAAAATGTTAAAGTAATTATTACAAAACCCTGCTTATAGTAAAATGCTCATTAACTTCCTAACTATGATGTCTTATTAATTTCCCTGCAATACATGGTAATGTATAGGGAAAGTATAGGAATCATGCCGGAAATCACAACTGGGGTTTTCGACGATCTACGCGTTTCGAAACTTCTAGAATACAAAAAAACTTTTTTTTTGCGTGACGTCTGTGCGTGTGTCTGTCTGTATGTCTGTCTGTCTGTGCAGATGTTGTATCCACTCTAACTAAAAAACTAATGGCCCGAATTTCATAAAATTTGGTAGATAAGTCACTTGTGGGCGAAGTTGGTGCTGATTAGTTTTGGGTATGATTCGGGATAAAAGAATCCGTCTATTTTTGCAAAATGACCCACAAAAGCCTGTATCCACTTTATATGAAAAACTAATGGACCGAATTTCACAAAATTCGGTAGATAAGTTGCTTGTGGGTTACCCTGGTGCTGATTAGATTTTGGTATTATTTGGAAAACATTAACTTGCCTTTTTTGCGAATTGGCCAGCAAAAATCGCTAAAATCTAAAATAAAGAACTACGTATGCTCAAATATATCCATTAAATGCTTGTTTTATACGTAATTTTTAATGAAGAACATAATAAGACCAACACTGTTACACTAGGATTAGCCGTTCTCGAGATATTTTAGTTTTTTCATATTTTCTCTACGCCACCTTTGAAAAAAATATGATGTGGGCAGCACATGACTTTCCTTATATAATGTTATGAATTTACTACTTTCACAGTTAAAAAAATGTTATATTAGTGTTACAGTTAAAAAATGTTACAGTTAAAAAAATGTTATATCTTATACTAATATTATTTATATTATTATACTTATATTATTTCCAAGATATTGAATTTTCATCAATGAGTCGTCAGTTTCATTGATTTAGCGTCATTTTTATCCATTTGGCGAGTTTTTCGTTAATCTAGCAACATTTAAAAAGTTGCCAAGTTGGCGATATTCCACCAAATTCGTCGCCAAAATCTCGCCAAGCGTTATGGGCGGAAAAATAAGTTATTCTTATAGCAGATAAATGACTATTGGCGTTCAAATACAAAAATATTACTCAAAGTATCTTATTTCATGAATGAAACGCGCTAGATCCACGAGAATGATGTCACCAAATTTATCGCATGGTATTACATATAAAAAGTGAACATGTTTCTCAATAGGAAATATTTTTTTTTATTTTATATGATTTTTGATAATTTTTTTTAAAAATGTGCAATATCTCGAGAACGGTTCATGTTAGCGTTCTAAAATTTATGTTAATCGTTTTCTAATAAAAATTTACACAAGAAATGTCTATTTGCGTAACTTTATTAGAAGTTCTGATTTTTTGACGATTTTTTCAAAATTTCACTCGAAAATTTAGGGGAGTTCTGAACATTCGATTGCTTATAAAAACAATAGGCTTCCAGTGTTTACAGATTGCAATTTTTGTACCCAATTTCGTTCGAATCGGTCCATTCGTTCGTCAGTTATTGTCTCCACAGACTCAGTGACACACACACACACACAGACATCCCTTCAAAACTGTTCGATTCGTGATCAGGGATGCTTGAAACGTGCTCTCCCGTCGAAAACTCGAATTCGAGTTTTCGACCCCGTCACAATACTTTCCTTATACATTATGTACATAAGGAAAGTAATAAGTCCAGTTACCAAATGAGAACGAAAATTGAATTAAAAGTGAATTAAATTTAATTAAAATAAAGAGAACGTGGATATAAATAAGTCTGCAGGGAAAGCCATGTGCTGCTCAAATCAGATTTTTTTTTTCATTGTTGGGTAAAAGTCTGAAGAAAACAATGATGAATGAATCATAGCCCTATAAACACAGTCTACACCGCAAAGGATGTGGCGTTTTTAATCCTTGTACCTCCATGTTTTAAACAATATAATTAAATCAAACTTTGTTGCCATTCAGCAAATGATAATTGCGTCTATTTTTCGCGCAACGTACCTACGTACCTATGTACCTAAGCAAAGTGTATATATATATATATATATATATATATATATATATATATATATATATATATATATATATATATATATATATATAATAATAAAAATTTTTTAGATACTATAGCTTACAAAATTATGAAAGATACTATGCAGAAATTATTAAATAAAGAATTTAAAGTTATTAAGTAAATGGAATGAAAATGCAAAATACTTATATATATATATATTATTAATATATATAAAATTATATATATATATATATATTTGAAATGTAATAATAAGAATTATGTAAAAATAAAAAAATACAATTCAAGCAATATTAACATCACCATAGAAGCAAATTCAAAGCCATAATGCCGATAAGAGAAAAGAACAGCACCATCACAAATTCGATGATTAATTAGAATTAAATTCAACGTCAGGTCTGAGTATTTAATTCCAATTAACCCAAACAAATGCCTGTT